>OZ010672.1:48446335-49046335 GCA_963932185.1 Troglohyphantes excavatus | reverse complement strand
CACTACTAGGTAAGCTAAACTATCATTTAGAAAAATTTTAGTAGGTTCTACTTCAATAGGCTGATCAATAACGAGTTAAATATCATTCCACTTAACATTATATCCATAGCGAGGGGCGAACTTTAAACATTCTTATCTCATAACTCTATTTTGTGACTTACTCCACTTGGCAGTCAACCAAATTAAAAATGACAAATACATTTATTAAACTCAGTTTATTTTAAAACAATACAATTATGACTTTTACAAAAAATCATGTTACTTTGCCAGTTCCTTCTGATATCGAACTTGACATCTACCAAAACAAATATTGTTGTTTTACTTCAAATTTCACAACTACTTGTACACCAGCTTAAATGAACCTAATCAAACACAAAATGTTAGAACAGATTGATGAGATTTTTTAATATACTAAAATAAATATACTCTAACTTATTCATATAGACATGCTACAGCTCTTCCAACTAAAAAGGCTTAATTTAATGTATGTGATGATATTCAACCAGATTTTTTTCAAACAAAGCATGATTTTAAAAATTAATTACAAGATTTGACACACAAATATAACATGCTATAGTAAAATAATAGAAACTTGATTCGACTTTTATGTATTTTGTAAAAGATAAGTAAAGGAGATGGAAACGACATGTTTTTTGACAAAGGCTTAATGAATGGTCGTTCCGAGAAGCAATGTGTAATCGAATGTGCTCCAGTGGTGTTGGAACCACATTACTTTAGTACTTTAATAGAATTAACTAAGGATTTCTTTCCAATTAAAGTTGAAGGTAATTACTGACAATTGATTATTCTCAAAACGAGATTACTAAAAGCATCGCGTTTAGCCACCAAGTCACTGGATTTAGGTGTATCCTTAGCCACATTACAGACCTTTATACGAGGCAAATATCCCTATCGAATACAATAAAGTATTCCTTCTACCATGGCATGCGCAGCGGAGATATTTGTGGAACTATGCCATATGCGCTCTAGGTACTGTGTATGTCAAAATAACCATTTCTAAACAGCGAGACACAGTATGAAAACATATCATGTACTTACGCCAAGTATCTCATTTAAAAAGAATAATGCAAATAGTTCTCTGATAAATGCTTAACGCTAAGCCTAATATAGCTATAGCATTCAATCATCACTGTTTTCACTTTTGTCGACCACCAAAAAAAAGATTGCCTAATGGGGTCTTATAAACAATCTGTTCCAAATTTGGCATGCAGTGCAGATTTATTCTATGTAGGATTTAAAAAAATTATAATTTGACATGCCAATGATTTGTAAAAGTTTTTATCGGCCATGCAGTTTTTCTTCTTGCATACATGATTGGGCTTGTAAAATAAAGTTCATAACCTTTTCATTGAAGAAATATTTACAAAATTTAGTATTGCAAACAGGAAAAACCTTTTTAGTATATATTTGGGGCAATCTAATTATTGAAACAAACTGGAATTATGCCCCCTACCAGCTAACACTTAACTATGAAACACTTTAGACATCTGGATCTGAATGTTTCATATTTTCCAAAAATGCAATGAGGCCTCCTGAACATTTAAACTAGGGAAGCTCTGATATTCAGTGTACCACCTATTTAACAGTCAAACAGATATTCGGTTAGGTTCTGAATAATTTGGCATTTTAATTATTTTTGTATAAATTTGTAATGTAAACATTTTTATATAATAATTTAAAGTAAAAATTATCACAATAAAAAAAATATATTTTGAATAACATTAAAAAGGAGATTATCAAAACACATTGCATTCTTGCTTGAAAAGTGACATAATCAAAAAATAATGTTTGAGTTATTTCAACTTTGAAAATGGGACTGTAGTTGTGTCGCTTTAATTGCCGTCAAGCAATTGTTTTTAAAAAAGTTTTTTCCATTTCTGGAAACAATGATTTTGAGCTTTCAGGTTTGAAGCAAGAGTGTGACAAGATTATTAAAAATTACTTAAATCTGATCTAACACCAAATCGTCACTTAAGCCGTGTCACCATGTAAGTCTAATCTTACTGCGATAGGACTTGCGTAGTACAATGGCTTAAGCGAAGAAATATAGTTTTAATGTAGATACTGGAGATAATACAATTAGTAATTGAAACCAAAATATAATAACTATGGGGCAGAATATATAGAACACATTCATTTTTAAGTTGCACCTAATTACGATTTCTTTCATAAGTATTTCCTCCTTCTGGGAATAAGTATAGTTATAGATACTGCAAACAGAAAGAGAAGTATTTCTTTTCAAATTCGCTATTATTTCGCTAAGTTGATTATGAAACTATAAGGATGGATTAAAAATTTATTGTGTGGGATGGAAATACATTATCAGTAAAAAAAATCGCAAGTTTTAACATTTAATAGAAAGTTTAGTTTTATAACTAACATTTTACAAATTCCTTTTTCAAAATACTGAAGAAATTAAGTCTATAGTTGAAATACATTCAAAAGATTTGAATTTTAAATTAAGCATTCTTTCTTTTTTTTAAATCGTAACTTAAATGAAAAATTTTGTAATTCTTACTTTCAATTAACGACTTTTGGCCTTCGCAGCTTTTCTAAAAATCCTATATTCGCAAGACTAGAACGTTGCTTATCGACAAAAACTGGTTCGGTTGCCAAAGAACTCCATTTCCGTTTGGAGGTGGGTTGCCAGATTTGGCAAAAAATTAAGGCAACCATAAAAGACAGATTAACCATGGAATGTTGTATGTTCAAGGCAAGTTTTTATTTTTGGATATATTTCACATTTCGGTATACTGTAAATATTTTTTATTTGTGATTTTCACATCAGCACCGATGTTTTAAAAAGTTATTTACTTCAAATGTGATAATCGAAAAATATGCAAGGTGCTTAAATTACAATTAACGATAAAATTATCCAGCCAATATGAAACTAATAGCTGTTAAACTTCATTTTGATTTTAGTTATCACTGTGTTTTGTACAATTATAATCAGGTGTTTTAATCAACTGCTCCAGGGTTTGCATGCAAGTACCATAGTCGACTGCTATAAGGGGTACCAGCCAGAATGCTAAGTAATCGGAGGCCAGAGAACACAATTGCCAGTTATGGCTAAGCTGCGCCAAACCATAGTTTAGTTATGAAACCATACGGATTAAAATATGGTTTATTAAACTGACATCTCGGAGAAATAAAAACAAATTCGGGTGAGGAACATCACTCATCGTCTGTCAATAAAGGATTATTAGTACCAAAATGGCCTAGTCTTTTGTTGTTAAAATTAGGGCATATATTACCTTACATGTGTGGGAGCCATGACGGAGAGAAACTTGGCCAAGTAGAGTGGAAAAAGGGGTGTATTCAGCTGCATTCAAGGTCATGTCTACACTGGGAGGTCCCCCTCCTTGGAACCAAGACTAACCTGAAATGTAAAGGAAAAAATTATAAACAGGAACTTCTGGTAATATATTTTATTCAGTTAAATTACGGTGAACAGCAATCCAAGGCCACTTTTCTAAAATTTATTCTACGCTAACCATACTTGACAACAAATATTGGTTTTGCTGATCAAAGAATTGCTTCCTGCAGGTCTACCAAAAAGAACAACAGAATTGGCGGGAAAACAGGGTTACCATTCAAGTGTATTTTTAATCATTCCCATGCAATATTCTTTCCAAGTTAATAGAAATAGGGTCGAAATAGCATAGTTAGTTGTATTAATTAACACTACTGTTACACAACTGTAGATGATTTAATGTTATTCTGAAATAGTACAGGAATTCGAATAACATAATTTTATTGGTTTCAATGCAAGAGATTAAGACAAAATGTTCCTGAAATAATCTTGTTTGATAATAATGTAAAAAAATAGCAAATTCATAACTTAGATTAAATTTGTGTGGTTACAACAACATTAATCCACAATAGACTCTTGTACCATGTACGCATTGGCACCGAAACGAGTCTGGCGGTCGCCATACATATTTTCATCCAAATAATAATTGTTTTCATAAAAAGATTCTAGAAAAAAATTATCAAATGTTAAATGCTATATTTTATCCTCGAAACCGCTTTGAGCCACCTGTATCGTAACCCTACATTTCAACTAGCATTGCATTTGCATTGCGGGTATTTGAATATAATCTCAAAATAGTACCAACAAAGAAAAAACGGGGCATCTATCTGAAATAAGTTGTATAAAATGTATACACATAATTTAAATGAAGTAGTACGTACCTATTTCGTTCATAATATATTTTGCTGTTTAAAAAATCCACGGAAAAACGTGTTGTTGTTTTGATGATACTCTGGAACCAGCACAGGAATTATAGTCTCTTTGACGTAGTACGCATGCGCGTTGAAAGTGAAATCTTCTTCGAGGATATCTAATGGGAAGACCATGAATTTCCATAAGGGGGGGACCATATAGAACCATGTCAATCTATGTGAATTTCCTTTTCACTTTGAAATAACCAATAAATAAGAAATCATAATATTAAACTGTTTTATCTTGAGTGAAAACTTATTAAAATAGTATTGTAACACTAAAATCACTTCCATTAAGTAACTCTAAGCGTTATATTCAACGAAATTGATCATCTGGGTTCAACATGGGTTGTTGGTGGGCAGATGGGCCCACACGAGCCCAGCTATCCCATGTGGGTCCCACGTCGGCCCATGCGAATCCCATGTACGTGTGCTACCTGGGTATAGGTTTAAGAGATATTAAAATAATTTGACTTGAAGGTTAGACTTTATTCTTATGCATTGTGACATTGAACCACAAATAAAGATATGAAGCATGATACCTATATATTTTTTTAAAATCACAAATGTAATCAGTTTATTCACATTTCTGTCACAAGCTGATGTAATGTGTGAAAAAGCAAAAGTTAAGAATTATTTATTTTGTAACATATAAAAGTCTAGAGTTAGCTGCTGTGTGCATGTCGATATTCAGTCTGTAAGTTCTTCCTGTACTTGTTGTTTGGGGATCAACTTCTGTTAGCACATATGATCCGAAAATCTAAAGGAAATCTGGAACCGAGAGATACACAAAAGTTGATGCAGGACTGACCATGAGGTGTTACAAAACTGATGTGAACTTCATCAAGTTCTTTACATTTGTGTTGAATACGCATTCCAACCACCAATGTTCATCGTATTTGCATGTAATAAAACCTGTAATATTTGCAAGGTTAAGTTAACAATTAGATTCAATGAGGCTAAATTCTCTGCATGTGACATTATTTGAATAATGTTTATTAAGAACTGTGGTTCTATTTTTAAGCACAATAAAATGTAACTTCTGTGTTAAGGATAGTATGCGAACTGCTTCAAAACGCTCTGAGACAAGACTTTCTTCTTTTTGATGATCTTCTGCTGTTGCATAAGTAAAATGTGTTCCTGTTATATTCTGTCTTAATCAATCAAAGAGTTGACGAGGAGTCATGGTCTGCTAACAATATGGTTTTTGAAAACTTACTTTATACAGCAAGTATGAGTGTCTTCTCAAGTCTTCACAGTGCCCCCCAATGTCAATCGCTGGTACTTTTTCCTTTCGAAGTTGCAAAAAAGCCACTTTGCTGAGATTCCATCAAAATGTGTTGTATGAAAATAAAGATTTGAGAAGTTTTTCCTATTTTTATACTATGCTGATGCCCCATCAGAAAAATAAATTATTCTGTTCAGCTTCTCTGAAAAGTTATCTTTCAAAACGACGCCAAATGGCATTGAAATAAGTAAACCGCCGTAGTGTCAAGTTACCTTTGAGTCAAATTTTTTTAATATCTCTTGAACCCATAGTGGTCCTATCATGAAATTTTGAGAAAAGGTGTAAAATATCACACTATATAATATATAAGTTTTAAAAAAATTCAAACAGCTTTATTCTGAAAAATTCAAGGTCAAACTTGTCATTTTATTTTTTTTAAAATTCTGCTTATTATACTTTTATTATGTATTTAGAAAGACCTTTAGAAAATCTTTCAAATGAGGCATCTTTTAGCTTTATGTAGGTTAAAAATTAGCATAGTTACAGTCAATATTTTGTAAAACACGATAATTCAAAATGGGCATATTTCACCATTGGACATATTTGATGTATTTTACAGATAAAGTTAAAATTTGGGGTATTTTCAAACATTTACTGAATCAGCAATTGTACATAGTTTCAGGGAAATTTAAAGGGGTTGTGTTGTGAATCATATAAAGTTTGGGTGCTTTGACATGGAGTGACCCCTGTACAATATATCTCAAGTTTATACTGGGGTTCATTAATTATTTATACATTTGAAACATACCATGTTTTTTATAATTGCAAATATAATTTATTTGTCATTAATCAATCGGAAAGCAATTTTATTACAGTATGCATATATCATCAGTTAAAATATACCAAAATAATAAAATATATCACTCTTAAAAAATTATTTTAAAATAATGACTTTAAAATTTATATTCTTTTGTAATTAAGATTTTTTTTACTAATTGTTGTAAGTTACTAATACTGTTAATCATTAATAATTTTAATTTAGGAATTTTTTATATTGTATTTGACAATTGTTTATATGTTTTATGCCTTATTATAAATCAATTTAAAAATATTTTTGCTTATTGAATTAAAAATAGGAATGGCGTACATTCTGTGAAAGATTTAAAGAAAAAGTAGATGATGCTACGTTTGGTACTTTGGTCCGTATTGATAGTTCAGGAGAGTATGTTGAGGACAATACTGTGTTAGGTAAGTTAAAGTAATTCAATATGTGTTGGAAAAGTTTTTGGTTTCTTGATTTGCATAATAAATTCTTTTCTGGTATAAAGTATACTATTTCTAAATTAATTTGGAAGATGAAATTAAAACGAAGCATGTTTATTGAATTATTGAAATTTATTAGAGTCAAGCATGATTGGAAACATGTTATGAAAATAATATCTAGCTGTGTTCAGCTAAAAACCAATATGTCCAAATAATAGTTGCCTGATGCAGACGGTAACTTACTTTATTTGCCCTGTCTTTTTTAACACTGGATTAAAATTAAAATCGGCTGTTTATCTAATGTTAATCATTTTGGATGTTCAATAATTTTTTTTAGTTTTGTCACATGCAACATTGAGGACAGCTTAGATAAATGCCTCATTGTCAGATCTCTTATCGGTTTTACTTGCTATGAAGACAAATTTAAGCATCTATTGCGATAATATATTGCTTCCGTCCCGATTTAAAGATGGACCCTTTGTGAATGACTGGTATTAGGGTTTTGCCAAAAAGCATCCACACATTCAAAAAGCCTAAACACTCGCAGAGAGCCCCCCCCCCCCTTTTTCAGAAAAAAAGAAGAAAATGTAAGGAATCCTTTTGTAATCTGTAATTTTTACAAAAAAATTAAATAAGTTTACGAGTTGCCATGCTATTACAGACGATATTTAATATAACCTTTCTCATTCTGCATTTAAAATCATTAGTCTAAGTTGCAATAACGAAAATTGCTTTGAATTATTCCCTGCCTGACTTACTGTTTGAAGATATAAATTATCTCTTGAACATTTCTACCTTAGGTTGAATATTGGGAGCTATTTTACAAGACTGCTAATCATTTGTAATAATAAGCCTAATAAGTTTTCAGAATTATATTTTGAGTAGCACTTTTGATATTTCACTGAAACTACAATATAGATAAATTCTTCCTATTTCCATGTCATATTTGTCAGAAAAAAGTAAATAAAAATGATTTTTAAAATTTAATTTAAGTTATTTTGTAAAATAACAAATATTTATCTATCTAATATATCAATATACTGATTTTCAAAATTAAGAAAATAAGCAAAAAATTTCAAATTTCTCAAAACTAGTAGATGAAATTTTTATTTGGATACAGAATATTATAAAAGATATTTATATCATATAATAACAAAGGTACTCACTTTTGATTGTAAGTTATGCTCATAAGAACTAGAATGTTCAAAAAGGACATTGAAGCGGCTCACAAAATTAGGTTAATAGTGTTATGGTAATCTTTAACAGACACAAAGGTTGCACAGCCAATCTCCAATCCTCTTTAAGAGATAGTTAATGACTCCCTAAGGTAACCCCACCCACTCATGTACAAAGGCATTTTTTTATTCCTGGAAGGTGGTTGACAAATCACAATCGCTCTTCTAAGTGCATTCCAAACACTGAGCTCAAAGCCAAACATGTTCAATCAATGTCAGACCTGAAAACTTAATTTGGCCCATCCATATGCTAAATATCTTCACTTTCTAGATATTCGCCCACCAGTTGAGTTATGTGTTCTAGTGCTGTAGTCCCCTGGGACTTATCAAATGTTATACCCATTAGTTAAGTTCTACTTGTTAAGAGTCCCAAAATAATAATAATTAAAAGCAACCGAGACCCTTAACCCTCCTGGCGGCAACGACGAGATATCTCGGAAACTTTTCTGTACGGAAAGCGGCACAGGACGAGTATACTCGTCTAGCTTTTCTACACCCTGAGCGGCACCGACGAGTATTCTCGTCTCTTATCTTTTTTCCTTCCCCCCAGACCTCCCATAGCTTACTAATTGGGGGCTGGGCTGAAAGACATATGGAAGTTCTTTCCCTTGTTGGGGGAAGGACACTATTCACTTTTGTAGAAGACGGCAATCTTTTAGTTGTCTACTTGAGAAGCGTAAAGTGATGATTTAAAAACTTAATATTGATTTTTTAAATTAATTTTAGATGTTGTCTTCCATTAAGTATTCGAATTTATATTTAGCTGGAATGTTGATATTATTAATAGGAACGAAACTGTTAATGTACTGAATATAATAATTGCTATTTTAAAAAACTTAAGAGAAAAGTTATGAAAGAAAATATTTTTGGTTCTGATTTATCGGAAAAATTAAGGAATTAAAATATTAAGGTTTAATTATATCCTTTTATTCGGATTTAAATTGGGAGGATGGTGACTATTGAAAGTTTTTATACAAAATTCTAATAGTTTTTCAGTTTATTAATATGTATTAAAAAATACATTTCAAATAACAAGTTATTTCATTTAAATAAAATTATTTGATCTAATTCAAACTATTTCATCTAATTAAAATTATTTCAACTAATTCAAATTATATGATCTAATTAAAATATGTCAAGTAATTTAAATAATTTCATCTGTTTTAATTTTTACATTAAATTTAAATTATATATGTACTAATTAAAAGTATTACATCCAATTAAAATATTATAGTATTTTACTTAAATTATTTCATTAGTTATTAAATTTATTATTTTAGAAAAGTTTTTACTGATTTTTTTTTGCTGGAAATAATAAATGTTATTGATTGATTAATAATTGGTTACAAACAATTTATAAATTTATTAAAATTAAATTATGACAAATCTTATAGAATAAACTTATATTTTGAAATTAATTCATTAATTTTTCGAAATATTTTTTAATATATCAAAGCGTTATTTACAGGAGCAGTTTTTTTTTAAAGTTTTAAAAATCCTCGATTACAAAATTTTAATTTTAATCTATCATTTGATTATAAGAAAGATTTGATTTGTATAAGTTTTTTCAAATTCATTGAGTTATTACAGAAATTACTTTTACGTACAGCAATTATTCTACGATTTTTTATTTACAACTGTAATATTTATATTGGGCATGCTGAAATGCCCAAGTTAATCTTGTTCTATCCCAGACAAATACTATTAGAAACTTATCATGTGATGAGGGGATATTGCACGTTATATCTTTCATGGATCAATACCTCTAGGAAAGAGGCTGTATCCCCTAAATCGATTCGTCAGCGAATATGTGCATCAAATGTGAGAGAGTAAAATATAAAAAACTTTTTTTGTATGCTTCCAATTTGTCAGTTTACAACCGGGAGATTATATATACGGTTTGGTTCGATTAATTTACGTCGCATTAGATTTTGGTTTTGGTTTGGTTAAATAACGTCGCACTAGAGCTGCACAGTGGGCTATTGGCGACCACGTCGCATTAGAGCTGCACATTGGGCTATTGGCTACGGTTCGGGGTCTATCTCGAAGGAAAGACCCAGGAACGATGCCTCGTATTTTTGAATGGTCAGATGACGAGAACACAACCTGAGATGGCACCCCATGCGACCTCAATAGGCGTCATGACATTGTTTCGAGATCAGATTTATCTTGCACCAGTCCCATATACACGCCAGTATAATTTGTTGGATATTCAGGACGACTTTCTAGCATTTTTGTAGCGAAACTGGCAACCCTCCAATCGCAAGTCCCTATTTTTTTTTTAATTGTCTTTGTCAAGTCCAACGCCTGGGCTCGAACTAGTAATCCTCTGATTTCCAGCTAAAGGCCTTTTTGCATTGAACAACTGGAGGCCCCAGATTATAAATACAAAATGTGGGTTAAATCGTAAGATTAATTATATTATTAAGATTATTAACTTACAAAAAAAATTGTGGAAATATTTTTTAAATGTTTTAATTTATTATAAAATAAGATTGGGAGTCTTTCGTAATCCTGTTAGTATTAACTTTCACATATACAAATTCTCCATATGTTATACATTCTTTCCTTTGCTATTCGCTAAGCTGTAGAGTGTGCCCTAAAGTCAAATCGGGTCGGTTGATTCCAAAATCCTATAACTCTTATTGTTGGTGGAAACTATTTGCAGTTGTGTAGGATTGTACAAGTGAGCCCACGTGTTAGGCAATGTGAGTGTTTCTGAGAAGGCTCTAATGACAATTTAAATTTTCATAATGCCCGACTCTAGACTGGATTCCGGGGAAATAAAATGTGTCGGTGAAGTGGTTGTGTTTTTTATTTTGTTAGTAAATACCAATGGCTAACAGACCCGGTTTCCAGTCGAAAAGAAAAGCACAAACAAGCACCATTCTTTTGTACGACTGCGGCCTTTCACCAGGTGTGTTTTCAGGGGCAATTGAAAACCGCTTGCGAGTGGAATGAACAAAGCGGTTCAACGATGGCCCCGGACAAAATCTGCAAAATGGTATGGGGGGGGGGGGGGGACGGACGAGAAAACATAATGGTGGAAAATAGAAATCCATGGTTGATAGGTTTAATACGAGCGGGAAAAGAAAGAGGTTGTTATAAGGTAAACATTAGGTGAATATGTGATTTCTGTAATTGAATAATTAATCTTATCAGATTGTACGGTACGGAATTCAGATAAACTCTTTTTGTTTGCGCCGTGTGGAATAATTAAAGTTTCTTATTTGTACAATTTTTTTTACGGAATCAGAAACTTATATAAAAAAGGCATATTTTTGTACACAATTCCATCAACATTGTCCATGTCATTCCATCAACTGCCAAATTAACTATAAAAATGCGTGCTTTATAGTAACAACGTAATTTATTGCAGTAACTAACTAACTGCAAAATTTGATTTTTATTTTTAAAGTAAGGAATAAATATTATAATTGAATTATACGCTACATCCACATCGGGAAGATGTTATCTAATATTTTAAATTTTCTATATCAATTTTAAAAATCAATGTTTTAAAAGATATAATATTTTTCTTTATTTTCAGATAATTTGAAAAAAAGTACACTTAGTTTATGAAATAAAGGATTTAATTTTAACATATTCAGATGACGAGCACAGACCTGAGCTGGCACCAACTGCATTTAACATAGGCGTGAAAACTTTGGATCATGGCAGGTTTAACGTGCACAATTCCCCTATACACGGTTGATGTTTATTGCGGAGGAACGGAACTGGCAACTGTCCGATTTATTCTTTAAATAAATTCGAAAATCTTACACAATTATTGTCGGATTAATTTAAAATACTTTTTTCCTAGCTTTATAAGACACTGGGTCTCCATAGTAAAGTTATAAATTTCGTAATTGGCGAGCTGTGAGTTCAAATATCGACTTCAACTGCGCAGCGAGGTCGTGATCAGGGGGTTGCAGCTTCGTACATTTTCATACGCAAAAAAAAATGTCCATCCTAAATAAATAGCGGATTTGTGCACGTTTAATCTGTCGTGGCTCGAAGTCCCCACGACTGTGTCAGGTGCATAGGGTGTTTGCTCAGGTCTTGTTCTAGTCAGCTGATCATTGTCAAAATTACGACTCCCGGGTTTTCCTTTATGGAGAGATCCTGAACCAAAGCCCGTGCTATGTCACCCAACCCCTATTCATTATGATGTATAGAGAGCATTCTGTGTGAAAATACTACGACATGACAATTGTGGACCCGCCCTGCTGCTGCCTGTTGACCAAAGAGGCGCATTGTTTGCGAAAACTAGTTCCTCCATACGGAAGCCACGTGCAATCCAAAGTTAGGTTTTCTTAGAAAGGTGCGAATAGCAGCTGGTGGATCACATCTTATCCTGCTATGTGTTCAGGAAGGGGGGGGGGGGGGGGGTAAGCTTGTTAGGAATAAAGGATTTCTTTTGAGAGCTGTGGTTTGTGTTGTTCAAGTAACCCCTAAGTTACGCTAGTTTTTCATTGTAAGCTATTTTTTTGAAGAAAAAATAATCTGATTATATATTCATTTTTATTAAGAAGGTATATGTGTGTCGTTTAATTTTAAAAATCAAATTAGTGGAATTTGGGGAATAGCCATTAATTAGGTCTGACTATACAGGTTAAAATGTAAGGAAATCCAATTCTGGAACAATGAAACAAAAGACGTTCGAGAACTGTATCAGGCTTCGCAGCAGGTCCCTTTTTTTACCTAAAAGTCCTTTTTTTTTTTAAATACGGTCCCTTATTTTAGCAAAAATATTTTTTCCCCTTTATGCCTATGATAACACATTTCTGGCTATTTCCCCTCTCCTATTTAACCAAATATTAATTATATTTATTTTGAAATTGCCATTACAAAAATCATCATTCATGTTAGTATTTATGTTGGGTCTGCTAATAGGGTGTTGCAACTCTCGAAATATCGTTAAATCAGGAGCAGGCTTACTGTTTTTGTCTTTACAAATGTAATTAATCACATTGGTGTAGAATATAGGGCCATGTGTAAAAAATTTCTGTCCTTCCAGAACCACCGGATCTCGTTTATGCATTGTATCAAAAACAAAATGTAAATGAAGACCTTGTTTAGGAGAAGAATGATAAATAGCAGGTTCAAGTGTAAATTGTAATTATATATATTCCCAGTACCTCATATTGTAATTAGAAAAATACTGTTCGATTTACATTTTATTTGTAAAATAGACATAAGTGGCATAAGTATAACTGCTAAATTTTAATTCGGACCATAATTTTAAAATTAAAAACAAACAAACGGGAGATTATTGAAAACATATTAAAAAAGTATTTTCGCACAATAGTTACATGCCCAATAATTTCTAAATGAGCAGATACAATTTGAATTTTTCTGTTACAAGCAACTAATTTTTCATTTAGATGTCCAATAGTTGCCAGTGCGCGACTAGCATGTATTGTTACATAGAAAATATAGCTTTTTTTTTATTTAAAACTCTTTTTGCTCTATTGAGTTTTTCCTATAATTTTGTATCTAACATTGATGACCTAAAATTTAATGAGTATTTAAGTTTTATAGGTCCTTTTTTTAAAGATTTTTAGTCCCTTTTCCCCTAGGGACACATGTAAAAAGTGTTACGAGCTCTGCTATATAGAAAATTCGAAAGTTTTTTAAATCTGTTATTTAAACGTTACCAAAAAAACAAAACACAGTTGAGCTACAAAGAGAAATAAAACATCTTGTATAAACGAAGCACGATGTCCAGAAAAACAATTTTTCAGGTCCTTTTTAATCAATACAACTTCCAATAGCTGATTACGAAATATATTTAAACTGAATATATCCCGAGGCAAAATATTAATATGACACGTGTATGCCCTTCGTATGCCCGACTGATTTATAGTATGCGAGAAATATGCCAAACATGCTATCAAACTGATGATCGCGGAGGCTGTATGCCAAGAGTATGCGAACGGCATATGCTTCCGATTTCGATCCAATTTATAGCAACATTAATTGGATGTTTACAACTTCTTCAGTTCCACTTCATTATTTATGGGTTGTTTGAGGAGAATTACAAAAGCACACTGACTCGGCTTTTTTATTCCTACGATCTTATTTTACTCTATAGACTTGACTTGTTGGAGTGTTTCTGTGAGACGATGTGGCCAACGGTTTTTCGAATAGTATTCCAATTACACTGTTTGCGTTAGTTATACGGTCGAAGACAAAGGAAAAAATTGTTGTTTCTGCCAATCTCATTAGAGGCTAGTTGAGGGACTGTGAAATAAAAACTGTGCTGTACGATGGAATATTGTGAACGGTTCAGCCAAATACACAGAGGAATACCTCCCACAGTGGAGAAAGGTGCAAGCTTAACATGAATAATAAATTCGGATGGTTCCTCAGTAGAGTCTCAGGACGTGAATGAATTTATTACGGAAGATATATCTTCAGGTGCTAGTGAAATCAAGGTAGGAGTTACCAATAGACGCATTAGGCCCGTGCCTAGAGGCCACAACTTTTATTTAACTAACTAAAATTTATTCAACTTACGCGTGCTCATATATACTTAAAAAATATGCGTATTTTTCAAAATTGCAACATAAGATTCGAAGCTATTATAAACTATTATACCGTAGCATTGCATCCGGCGCCATCACCGGTACTGGTTTTCCCGGTGTGTGAAAAAACAGCCTTAAACTTACACTCTATTTACTTTATTCAACATCCCTTTAGAAAGGCTGGAAATTTTATTACAATAGACTTGTATCATTGTCTGTAAAACAAAAAAAAAATGCACCCACCCCCTAACATTTTGCTATTTCTTCGCATATACTTATAGTCAGTGCTCGATTTCTAAAAATAGAGGTACCAGAACAGTAACCTTCCGTGGAGTGTGGGAGTGCAATGCAGCATCCATCAAACCCAAATCTGGAATCATAATAATTTTTTACTAAAGAGAGGTACCGGAACGCCGTTCCGGAGCGTTCCGGCTATACATTTAAACATTTTAGGACGGAACACTATTAATTATTTTTAATAAGAGTAAGACTTTTAAATATAATTAATATTGTTTGATATTTTTACATTGCGCGGCTTTGGTAAAATATTGTCTATACTATAAATCTGCAACTTTATTTTGAAATACTTAGATTTACGAAGCGGGTAATCAAAAAATTATATAATCCACATAACAATCAAAAATAAAACATATATTTAGTTATTAATATTTTTTTTGTATTAGGAAAATAGTAACGTGTATGCTCTCAGTTATCAAACACATCTTCTAAATGTTAAATCTTCATTTGTTGCGCAGAGGCAAAAGTTGTAAAGAAAAACTACTTCCTTGAAAAGAAAAAAATGCTATCTGTACAAAACACTGTGCAGTGCGATAATGCACACTTTAAACTAAATCTCCCTTTACTGAGCACAACCACATCTGCGAACTAAACCGAGGGTCATTTCAACACCGGCCTTTGTATACTAATGATCTTTTGCCACGGGCGCAAGGGAACGCGTTGTCGCGAAAGAAGACGAACCCCTCCCTTCTGGGTTCGGTCCCTCAGTCCGCTAATTGAGCAATACATCACTGTCACTTGGAAAAACCGCAAAGGGGGGAAGGAACTTGCCTCTTAAAACTACCTGCCGCTAAGAAGGCCACAGCTTTTTAAGATGGGTGCCGTTTGCTAGGTAAAGGAAAATTTTAGATCGGCCACTGGGAGGGTTAAAAGAGTTCTAACCTACACAACACAACTGCTCTTAAAATCGATAGTATTCTGAAACGACTTTCATAAGAAGGTCTTAAGAACACGTCTAATGAATATATTTGTGTGTTTTCCTTCCATAAGACGTCTAATATAGACTATAGATGTCTTATAGATATCTATGAAAACATATCCGATGGATATGGTTTATGTTTATCAGATCTATTCAGTGATGTTTTATGTTTATCAGATCTATTCAGTGATGTTTTATGTTTATCAGATCTATTCAGTTATGTTTTATGTTTGTCAGATCTATTCAGTGATGTTTTATGTTTATCAGATCTATTCAGTGATGTTTTATGTTATATCCATCCATCTATGTTTTATGAAAGTTTTAAAGACCTCCTGAAATAGTGCAACCATATGTGTCAGCATTTTTAAATGGACTTTAAAGAGATACAGAAATTTTAGTGCACCAAATGTACCGTGAGATATTTAAGGCAACATCTTCGTTTTTGCTCATTGTGTATTAATTATTATTTGAAGAAATTTAAAGAAATATACTATAGAATTACTGGATAAATTTATTAATGTTGATTATTTCATCTGATCAAGATAAAATTGAAGATGCTCTGCAAGTTTGCCAAGTATCCAAAGAAATCATGGAAGCAGCATCTATGAATCTGACAAAATGGAAATCCAATTCATTATCAATAAGTGAAACAGAAAAGAGTTGACTTTGGGCTACGAACATTGGAATCTGCATTGAAAGTCTTAGACAGCATCCAAGATAATTGACCCACTCGAAATTTGTGCTCACTACATAATTCAATCAAATACTGGCTACTTTCAAAAATTGTGGCTTTTTAATATCGACTGGGCTGAACTTATACCTGTGGATATTCAAAGAAAGTAGATGAAGTGGTATAAACAATTTTGAGATTTGTCCAACAATCAAGTTTCTTGTTGATATTTTTATCCAGAAATGGAAGGCACCCCCTAACTTAGAACTGCATTGTTTTTGTAATTCATCTATGAGTGCATATGGTTCTATTATTTACAAAAGGTTCACAAAGTCATATATACTTAACATGTTTGCTACCGGCCATTCGCAGGTGCCTGTTACGTTTTATCTATATTTGACTTGATCAAAATAACTTAACACTTAAAAGGATCCTTTTAGACACCAACAGTGAACGTGTTAAACTGCTTTTGTAATTGTTAATGGTAGAGTGTTACCATTGAAGAAGTTGACATTGTCTAAACTCGGAAATCATGGCAGTTATTGTGGGTCTTTGGTTACTTTCTACAAGCCATGTGCACTTTCCACCTGCAAAACTGTGTTTTGGGACAGATTTTAAATTTGTGGTCCATTTAATAAAAAAAATTCAATATGCTGTTGGAAGACATTTATCCAAAAACGAGTGTCAAATATTCAAAAACAAACTTCTCTTGACATATGGCATCACACAAATAACCCCCATCACAATATTGCATGCATAGTTATAGTTCACTTTCCACAGATCAAAAGTGTATTACTGAAGTCCACCTTAGTTATCTCCACCAAAAATCAACTGGCCAACACCTAAGACAACTAATGTTGACTAACCAATCATCACTAGAAAGAGTTGTCTTAAGTAAATAGTAGAGAACAATGAATGCAACCATTGTTAAATATTGAGAATTACAGTAATTTATGAAATATTTTCAGGTTCTATAATTTGTTCATAATTGGAAGTCTTGTGAAAAATGTCAGCACCTATTTCAACAAGTGAAATAGTGAATTCAATGAGTTATTGGATACATACATTTCATAGCCATTGTTTTTATTCAGAGTCGCATAGTTTAAAGTGTAACAAAAATTTAGAAAATCGTTCTAAATAGTTTGGCCTCTGAATTCATTTATTGATATGAAGAGTATTTTAAGAGTTGATTAGTAAAATTTTCATTACATGTGAATGAAATGCAACCTGTAATCTTGCAGAATAATTATTTCTCCCATTTAATTGTAATTGTCATGAAAAGTATTACATAGTGGTGTATATAATACTTTATTACAGGTAAAAAGTAAATTTTGGATTGGAAACAACTAGATGTTTGATTGTAACAATTGTAAAAGGTTTAATACTAGAGCAGGTCTAGAAATTATAGCTCCTTTGCCTGCTGACATAATTGATAAAACTCTTCCGTTTAAGGTAAGTGGTGTATCATTGCAGGATCATTATATGCGATAGGTCAATAATTTATGTTTCTTTAATTTACATGTACTGTTATTCATTTAGATTTAGCATTTAAGTGCAGAAAGTTTTATCCAATATCGTTTAAAAAATTCCTTGAAAGCAGTGTGCTATTTGTTGGGAATGAGACGAAATTTCGGTTGGTATTCGGACGAATATTTGGTTAGGCCGAATACTTTTGATATTCTGTCAATCATCAGCTGAATAGCTGTCATAGAAGCAGGGCATAAAAACTTCATTTGGACGGAAAAAAATCGGATTTGAAAAATTGTTTGCCTGTAATTAGTAAAAAAATCTATCTGAATTTAATTCACTTTCAGAAATATTCAGCTTTTTTAATCAGTGATTCAAATTAAAATATTGGTTAAAAAATTGACATAGACTGGGTATGACCTTAAGCTAGTGGTTACGAAAGCTACTGTATCACAAGGAGAGAGGGATGAGTGAGCCTTACTGAAACAGACAGACCGAGAAAAAAAGTGCTTATCCCCATAGTGTTTATATACTCACACAGTGCCTGCACACACACAATGGATACCGTAAACACACAAACCATAAATTGTAAATAGTGCTTCTTTATTTATAACAATAGTATGTTGTTCATAATATAATAAATGCTTTTATACATTGAAAAAATGTGTAAAAGTTATTCATGTATCAGTGTTTTATTTATTGAGAATTGTAAAAGTATTTTTAACGTTCTTTATAAATACTTTAATAATGAATTGTATATTAATTTCTGTTTGAATTCACTATGAATGTTATTTATTTAATATAAAAGTTGTGTGTTATTTAATGTTCTGAACTTTTACAGTCAACTGTTGATACATATAAATATTAAAAAAAATCTTGACTTTTTACCACATTGATTCTGATATTTCATTATTTGATAATATATAATTGCTGATTAATATTAATCCAAACCAATATTATTAAATTAACTAATTTCAACTAACTAAATTTAATAAAAAAATTCCACTCTTTTAGATTTTATAAATGTCTTGATGTCCACGATTATGAAGCTCAAAAAGAGTATATTGCATGGTTCGCACGGTCCTTAAAAGTCCTTAAGAACTACTTAATTTAGGTGGGCCCTTAATTAAGGGCCCTTAAAGTCCTTAATTTTCAACTAAGGTCCTTATTTTTTGTCCTTCATGATTTTTTTTTAATAATTCACAAAGGTGGTACTTTTGTGAGTCTAACTCGAAATTCCAGGGATTTAAAATTTTCGGTACCCGAGTGCATTAAAAATATCGGAATGTAGAATTCCGGATTTTACTTTGACTGTTTTACGGAAGTGTAAATCGGCAGGAAGAGAAAGGCGTGAATTGATAGATTCAGCATCTGAAAAGAACTTTTGATCCCTTTGGTCCGACTTTTTAGTCAATGGTATTTCATCATATGACACTTCATTGTTAGAAATCTCGGTTCGTTTGTTGTTTTGTAAAGAATCAATATTCATTCTAGAAAAACGGAGAATTTCACAAGAATGTGGCATCTTCAACATTTAGAAATATTTGCGATCTTCGTCAAACGGGGAATATCACTCGAAAGTTGAGATGGTTATAACTCTATTTCCGTTGGCGAATGCAACTTCCAAATGGCGCACTTTTGAGAATTTTTTTCATTCATGAAAATCTTGAAATTGTAGAAATTCACTAAACGCGATCTGCTGCGATCTCCGTTGAAAGACTTACAATCCTTTTGCATGTGATAAATAAATGCTTATGTTTCACTACTACCTATTTTATCATCATTTAATTTGCGCTACTTAACAAAATTGCATTAAATTTTTCAAAAATATAATTTATTTGACAAAATTGAAGTTTAGACTATTTGAGTATTGAGTTATTTTGAGTACCTATTAAAAATGTATTTAAAATGAATGCTTTTTTCTTTGACTGGCAGTAAAATATTCTAATGTGTTTCTATTTTGCTTAAAAGTTTATAAATTTTATTTAAATTAGTTTATTTTATTTGAATCCCCCCCCCCCCCCCCCAATAAGTACCTTTTTTTTTTTTTTTTTTTTTTTTACAGTTATTCAAATTTCTTATTAAACTAGTTTTTAAGGGAATTACTTGATGGGAATATATTGGATGTTGCTTTCACTTTTCAGTGGTGCATAGAGATTTTGATCTTCAAGAGAATTAGTCTTTTCAACTCAACGCACTTAGCACTTTTATTTCTCCTAACTCTTGATTTTGAGATTCCTTTGGACTAATTGGATTTTTTCTTCAGGGTGCAATGCAATTGTGATCTATGGCACATTAAACTTTCACTTTTAGTAATTTACACTGGATTTGCAACTGAGGGCTATTACTCTTGGGGTACATTGGTTCTTCTACTATTGGTACACTTGAAAAAAATTTGCATTTATATATTGAAAATGCATTTTTAGAATGCATTGTTTTTTAATTTTAAGTCACATTAGCCTTTTTAATTTTATTTTTTCAATGGATATTTGAATTAAAATAGATAATAGATGTAATTTAAAGAGTTTTGAGGTTAATTTTTTTCTATGGAGATGCATTCAATTTTTATGCTGAGAATACATTGAATTTGATTTTTGGGTGGTATTTAAATTTTATACTAGGTGTAGATTAGAATTTTGAAATTAAATGTACTTTTGAATCATTGATCTTCAGATTCATTATTAGGGTACATTGGACTTCGGAAATCATTTTTGGCTGCACTGAAATCTCAGGATACTTAAAATCGATTGCTTACATTTGAAGGACATTATTACTTTTGGAAATGCATTGTAATTTTGATCTTATTGGTACACTTGATATAGATTGGAGTAATTCAATCTTATTGTACTTTGTACTATTATTCTCAGAGCATAACATTGGAAAATTAATGTTGATTTATATTGGTTGTTTTCGCAGTTAGTTCATATGGGGTTTTTGCTTTATATATATTTTTTTAAATCCTACAATCTTGTTCAAGCATAAACTATTTTAATAATGTAAACTTTGCAAAAAAAAAATACATTAACTCTTGAAATAAATACTATAAATTCATATTAATCATTCTTAAGCTACCTAATTACTTAAAATTGAAAATCCATTATACATGGAATTAAATATGTGCTGGTGTATCTACACAAGGATGTTGTGTTCATGACTGGCCCTTTGAGGGAAGTTGCGCTTTAAGGCCCGTGTACACGAGCGAGAAAAGTTGCGCGAGTTTCATGCGATTTGCAATCTCGCACGTGTACACGGCGTTGTGAGCCCTATCGCGCCGAGTTTTCGCCTCTCGCAGCGCGAGGTGAAAAAGAAACCCGTGTAAACAGGTTTTCAGGTAAACAACTTTTCTCGTTCGGTTCCAACTGTTTGGAACTTGTCGCGAGAACACTGCGAGATTTCAATACTCTGTGATTTCAATAATGGCGGCTGTATTCAGTGTTTGTTTAGAGAACTGTATGTGCATAAATTTATATGTAAAACTTTCAGAAATAGGATTGGATAGTAATCGGGCGAAAGTTATTAAAATACGTTAAGTAGAATTGCTTTATAAAAGCGATATGGGGAAAGTGCCTGTATAAAAAGATTTTTTTCAGTATATTGTTTGTTGCGCACCAGTGTGATTTTCGAATTCAAATACTAATAAAACAAGATATTTCCGAAATGTAGGGGGATTTTTTAGAAGCAATGTGGATTCCCGAAATTTATCAGGATTGCTTTTTAAAAATAATGGAAATTAGGAAGTGAGTAAAAATGTTTTTTTCCGGAAATTGTTTGTTGCACACTTTGTATGTATGTTTTTCTCCAGTGTGAAATTTCGAATTCAAATACTAAAACAAGACATTTCCGAAATTTAGTAGGATTGCTTTTTAAAAATAATGGGGACAAAAGGCAATGCTTAAAAAAAGGTTCTTTTTCTTAAATTGTTTGTTGCGCACTTTTTGCATGTAGAGTTTTTTTTCCAGTGTGAGTTTCGAATTCAAACACTAATAAAACAAGATATTTCCGAAATGTAGGGGAATTTTTTAAAAGCAATGTGGATTTGCGAAATTTAGCACAATTGCTTTTTAAAAACAATGGAAATAAGAAAAGTGGGTAAAAAGGTTCTTTTCATTAATTTGTTTGTTGCACACTTTGCATCTTGCATGAATGTAGAGGTGAAGTACATGAAACGTCAGCGTGTATGTAGACTTCCCAATGTGTTTTTTAAAATAAAAACATTTTTTTCGATATGTTTTCTTATTTTTTCAAATGAAAGCATTATTTGCGACACGTTCCCTATTTTTTTTAATGAAAATATATTACTTCCAATACGTTTCCTAATTTTGAAAATGAAAACGTTATATTAAATAATTATTTATATATTTCAGATTATATTCGAGTTAATTTTATTATTAATATATAAATTTCTAAATTAAAAAAAGGTTAATTTCCCTCCCACCCTATAAACACATATAAAAAAAAGACTGAACAAATTAGTATAACAATAAATGTCTATCGAATTTCCCTTTTCAATCACAATTGCTGCTGCCTTTCTCGGCCGAAACGATCCATTCCCTTCGCGCGCGAGCAAATTGCGCCGTGTACACAGCTCTGCGAGTTCTAGCGGATAGAAAATCGCAAACGACTTTCGGCGAGGAAATTTGCGCTGCTCGTGGAAACGGCCAAGCGAGTTTCTCGCACGGATATCGCGCGAGTTTTCTCGCTCGTGTACACATAGCTTTAGTGACAAGAGGGGCGAGTAGGAGAATGGACAACAGCAGCTTGTGATCCTCAGAGGTCTGGGATGTCACTCTCAAGGTTAAACTGACGAATCAAAAAAAAATGCTAAATCTATTTTACTGCTCTAAATTTTAATTTTAACACCTCTACTTTTATATATTTTTTTATTGTTTAACATTGCTTTGATAATAATTCTATATCCACTAACGTTAAAAAATATAAGAGGTCCTTAAAAATTATCAAAAGGTCCTTAAAAAGTCCTTAAGAACTGCTTAATTTTTACTTTGGAAAATTTGTATGAACCATGTATTGTAGTTCTTATAGGTATTATTATCTACCATCATGGACGTCTAATGGATAGAACACACATCCATACTGTTATAGATATACTAAAGAGGCAGGTCCCTTTTCCCCCTAAAAGTCCTTTTTGTTACTTGAAGTACTTATGAGTCCTTTTTTTCAGAATATGGTCCCTTTTTCCCTTATTTTAGGAAAAATATATTTTTCCCTTTATGCCTATGATAACACATTTCTGGCCCTTTTCTCTCCCCTCTATTTAACCAAAGATTATTTCTTTTCATTGTGTAATGGCCATTGCAAAAATCACCATTGATGTTTGTATTTATGTTGAGTCTGCTAATAGGGTGTTGCAACTCTCGAAATATCATTAAACTAGGAGCAGGCTTGCTGTCTTTGTCTTTACAAATGTAATTAATCACATTGGTGTAGGCCTATGTGTAAACAATTTCTATCCTTCCAGGACCACCGGATCTCGTTTATGCATTGTATCAATAACAAAATGTAAATGAAGACCTTGTTCAGGGCAAGAATAATAAATAGCGGGTACAAGTGTAAATTGTAATTATATATATTCCCAGTATCTCATATTGTAATTAAAAAAATACTGTTTGATTTACATTTTATTTGCAAAATAGGCATCTACTGCAGTAAGTGGCATCCTTGCCAAATTTCAATTCGGACCATAATTTAAAAAGTTACAAAAAAAAACATGAGATTATTAAAAAATATTTTTTTTAAAAGTATTTTTGCACGAATTTACTAACATTTTTATTAATGCTCTGATTTTCTTCAAAAATTTGGTTGGAATAATGCTTGAAATAGTAAAATGCTATAATTCAAAAGAAAACTAAAATAATTTTTTTCTTATCAATTTTACTGGAAAAAAGAGTGAAAGGAGTCGAAACGATTCAGTGTGTGTTCTTAAACAGTTTCATTGCTACAACAAAACGCATGTGCTGACCATTATATGTTCATTCATTGAATTATTAGTCTATTTCTGCCAAAAGTAACAAACAGCTTATATACATTCAATCATGTACACATTTATTTAAAACAACTTGTGGAAGAGTTATACTCAATGCAAGACCATTTCAATATGTGCAGCCTCCGAATAATTTTGAATGGAATTAATACATTTTTGCAGTTAGCTGGTGTTTATGTTACTATGATTTAGGAATGGGATGTTTAATGCATAACCTATACACTATTTAACAAATAGTTATTAAACTCTTGAATTTGTTAAGGTAAAAGTCATGGACTTGTGACTGATGTAATCAAACCTCTGATTATAAATTATTTGCCTGGCACAAGCAAGAATTGTACTGCAACTTTTAATCAGCTGAGTGACTAAAAAGTCACTTGGCAACTGTCCAGCGATTATTTTAATTGCATTCAACACAGTGCTGCCACGTTTCAGATTTCGAAATCGCCAAAGTAAAGATGAAAAATCGGCCATTTTGTAGGTCCCTTTTTGTTCTGTTTTTTAAGATGTTTGGCCCCTTTTGCCCTAAGGACATATGTAAAAAAAAGTTGTGATCCCTGTAAGATGTAATTTAGACATTTTTGAATAGCTTATAGAGATACTTGTTATTCAGCAATGATATTTAATAGATGTCTATAAATGCAGGAACAGTTTAAAGAATTTTTTTTACACAAGCAAACAAAATTTTTGCACCTCAATTTGCACAAATAATTTTTTTAATACAATTTTGCCACTTATGTGTTTTTTTAATTACTGGAATTTTTTAACTACCAACTAAAAAAATTAAATTGGTTTATTTTCCCTAAGGTACAAAATTTTGAGAAAATCACTGGCGTGCAGTGTCAAAGGTGTATTTTTTTGTAAGAAATTAAAATCTAAGCTATATAACCTGTATAAAATAGTATATAGGTAGAAATAATGTAATAAATGAATCTAAAAATAATTAATTTAACTGTAATATAGAATTTAGTTAGAAAGTGTATCTATAAATTTTTTTTTAAATTTTGACAACAAATTTCCAACTGAATTCCTTTATGTTTTCTCGTTTCTATGACAAAATTTGATGGTGCATACATTCTCTTCAACTTTCCAATTGTTGTCTGTTCTGGTGCAATTTTTAAATACTTGATGAGGGCCAATGGCACCATTAAATAAAAATTAGGAATTTCCCCATAAACCTTACTAGCAGAAGAAAGACCCAAAGATCTTGCTTAAGGCCCTGGGCACAATGCCCCCCCCCCCTTCCTATAAGGTCTCCACTACACTTGGAAATCAACAGTAATGTAGAATAAAGTTAGCTTGTAATCTGCACAAATCTAAAATCCAACTTTCTTGCACCATTCAATCACATTATTATCAATAAAAAGTTTTATACATGCAATGACAAAAATTATTTAACTTTGCAACCTAATCAGTTTTCTCAGCAATACCGACTGCAAATTATAGATGTATATATATATATATACCCAGAATTTGAAACTATATAACTAGCTCATAAAATAAGATTAACAAAATTTAATAAAAGCCTTTTTTTTTACATAGAACATTTTGAAAACCAGTGAAGTAAAATTCTTTTTAAATTTCACTACATTCAACTAACTATCATGGCAATCAAATATGTTTTTCAAATTATAAGAAATATATATTTAGCATTGTTTAAAATCATTTGAACGTACCACATACTTTACTATTTCCAAATTCAAATAATTTTTCCAAAAGAAATTAACTAAATCTCTCGCAAAACCATTCTACCAATCAGAAAGTCCATTATGTGCATATACCCAAACCATCACCTTTAACCTTTAGAAGACGGGTGTTTGATTTTACATGGGATTTTGGCCGAAATATCGGCTACTTGCCATGTAAAGGTTAAAGCAATTTCTCTGTAATATTGCATATTAAAACCTGAAGCAAGACTAAACTAGATGCATGCACAACTGTTAATGCCAAAAAGTAAACAAAGCTTAAGACTGCCACATTTTACTGTTGTTTTGGGGAGAAACCTGCATCAGCTTTGACATGTGCCCCAAAATATCTTTCAGGCAGCCATTCTAGCCTTGTCTAACCGAACCAAATCTCAAAATGTTGTTCTAAAATGAACCCATTCTCTGTTACCATGGTTACTAATACAATGAACTTAATTTAGATGCCTGGTCATAGTTATATTTTGGGAAGCGAGCTATCTGATAAATTTGCTAAAGATGACTCGCAACTTGTTGTCAGCTAAACATGATTTTGCATGGATTTATCGACTGAACTGTCAGCATTCTAGAATGGTCCTAAGACAACTTCACTTTACAAGTAAGCTTATGCATCTCCGTAGAATTAACTTGCACCAGGTTATTCAAATTATTACCAGACATGCTAATGTAGTAAAGTATCATGATCAATTCAGACTCTCCTCTCTGTCCTGAATGTGTATGAAGAGAAAGAAGAAACTCCATGACCCAAACATTGGTACCCCATACCATTCTTCTGGAGCAAGCAAATGCTTATCATCAGTGACCTCCACAGTGATCCATGTGTTAACTTGCAACTAATGGGCAATTTCAATAAACATAAAATCGATGTATAGGTTTTAAAACCATTTTTTTTGTGTAAAATGTTAGATTGACTTGTAGCATTAGCCTTGTAGCATTAGATGACTTGTAGCTTTATAGCATTTTTAGATTAAATGAAAATATGCATTACTATTACTTATTTATCTACATATTTTATTAAAATTTTTATTTCAGTTTTACGAATCCAGTTCTTGGCTATAGAAGTTACAAGAAATAGAAAAGGATTAAATGATCATCTTTGTAAAAAACTACCAAGAAAATAAGTTGACATTATGAAATTGTTGAATTATGAATGTCTTGCCATCCGATAATCATAGGGTTTTCGCATACAATTGCAGTGTTAAAATTCCAGGAAGGCATGGGTGTTCATTGTGCTTCAGAAGCCATCCGAGATAGGTTTTGGCCTTTGTCACCTGTTATGCACAAAACTCATTGAATCCAAGTAACAATTGCAAATGTTCGACGACTGTAAATATGAATGTTCAATAAAAAAAATATTTTGATTGATTTTTTAAAATTTTGAATAACTAGTTTTTTAATTTTTTGATAACAAAAATATCCTCTAAATTAAAATATTTAATTGGCACAAAAAAATTAGTTACTGGACCTTGATTGCTCGACTTGTTCAAAAAATTAGCTTAACATGAGCTTTTTCAACTTTGTAGAATGATTTATTCAAGAAGTATTTTCTGTTCCACAAATATCATTTGAAATTTATATGCACTTGTGTCTGATCAATATTTGTATTCCATCTATACACTGTTAAATATTTAAACTTTGCTTTGCACAGCAACACCCAATGTTTTAATAAGTTAACTTAATATTGTAATGAACAATTTTAAACTTAATGCATATAAGTTCACTAGATATATTTAAAAAAACTATTTATGTGCTATATGATAGCTTATAAAACAGTACAGAATTCAAGGGAATATTTTTTTTTATTACTCTAATTTAAATAAGGCATGTATTTGCTTTTAGAAAGAAAGTTGATAATCGATTAATAAATTAGTAAACCATTTTTAATTAATATAATTGGAAAGTTTTTCCTATATGACACCAAGTAAACTACATACTCTTGCAAGTCACAAAAATCTAAAAATGAGCAGACACTATTTTCCATTACTAGTCAACTAGATTTATCATTTTACCAAGTGATGCAAGTCTTAGTTTAATAGGTTATCCAATTGAAAGGGGTAAGTGGTTAGATGTATATTTGCTGTACTTGTTTATATATATACACCATTCTGCTTGTCAATCAAACTAGTATGGCGAATGTACTTACTTCCAAAGGTACTTGTATTAGGCTCATGGGCACTCCCTTTCCCCCATATTTTAAAAAAAATGGCTTAATTTTCCTAACTTACACCTTTTATTAAAATTTAAAGTCATGTAAGCCCCCCAATCATTTATTTTAACTTTATACCTCTGCATACTTCCTTTATCTACTTAACCCTTCAATAAATTGAATATCATTTCACTTATAATTATAGGCAAGGGGAGTTGTAAACTTTAAACCCTTTTAAACTGTTTTTGAACTTGTGTACTTGTTATTAAGACCTTCTCACCATCATGGGATCACTAGTTTTTCCAGCAATACCCACCTTATTAGAATTCCGTACCCAGACTACAGAATACATAAGCAACATTTTCGTATCTGTTTATCGCCACCTTCGAAACGAAAATAGTTCGATTTTAAATCTGCACATGTATTTTAATGACCTAAATTAGAGAGTCACTTAAAATTTGGCAATTTAAAAAAAAAAGTTTGCATACAAGGTCCATTTATTTTTTTAGGTTGTGTGAATTTTTAGCTCAAGTTGAGTATGACTTAATTTAGTTAAACTAGTTTTATATATGGCTCCATCTCAAATTCATACTAATATAGTAAACACCTAGTTCAACACAGTATTAATGTTACTTTCGTATTACTAGTAAGTTTGATATATAAAATAGTTTATAAGCTATAGCCATTAAATCTAAAAGTTTTATATTTGCTTTGGAATAGTGCCAAATACTTTGCTGGGGGTTTGTTCAAAACCAATTTTTAAACCATTACTTATTTGACATTTAAAACCAGTATTTAACTTGAGCTCACTTCCATCTTCTTTCCTTCTCCATGACCACCTCAATGACAAAAAGGGTTATGAATTCCAAATAACTCACCTTCTTAGCACTAAAAGTACATAAACTTCCGTGCGAAATTCTTACTTGTACTTGGCATTTTTTAAAATTTGTTAAAATATATATACAATGTTTTTAATGTTATATGCATATTTTTAATTTTGTGTACTATGCGATTCAATAGAAAGTTGAATGAGACAAATATGAATGTTTTAAATAAATATAAAACCTCACTTATTTCATATACATCAACACATTTGACAACTTTATTCAGAAATAGTAATCACATCTATCCATTAAAACTTTTACACATATTTAATAAATTATGCTTCAAAAATTCATTGTTTTGAAGAATTCTACTGTCTAAATATTAGGGTTTTCTCGTCATAAAATTATAAACTTTATAACAGTAATAACAAGTTAGACTCTTTACACAATTTGTATCATGATTTAAGTTGAAACAAAAATAGAAAAACAAGATTATGATCACAACAATTAGTGTATTTTTATACATAACATTAAATTTAACTGACATGCACATCTAGAATGGAATGGCGCACACTAACATCTGCAACATGTTTAATAGAACATCAACAGGAATTTTATTCAACATAAACAACACGCATTGTGTTGGTAGCGCCTGCTCCTTTTCTCCAACCAGTTACTACAATAACGGCATCTCCGGAATTTATGAATTTGCGCTGTTTCCCAAAATCGAGAGCAAATTGAATTCGTACATCTACATCATGAGGCCAGTCTGGTTCACGTTCTCCTATAATACACATTAAATTAGTAGTGGCATTGCATTTACTTTATAACTAAATTTAAAATAACTCATTTCAACATACCTTTTGATCAATAAATTATACATTTGATTTTTTTACTTTGGATCTCAAAAAATAATGATCGTGACAAATAAAATTAATTTTAAAAGCATTTAAAAAATCGGATCATTCTAAAAAACAAGTGTTCAAATTATTATTTATAATTTTTTTTTTTACTTTAATATTTTTCTCCTTTAATTGAATTTTATTCTGCTAATGTAAACCATCAAGATTTATGGAGTTTGTATGTAAGCATGACAGATTTGAATGTTTTTATTTCATACAACATCATTTTCATTAAGATATTTCTTACTTAGTCCTAAAATACACTACAATATTTAGCATTTTAGGTAATTGACATTTTTCAAGTGCTCAATGCTTCTAATGGTGAGATGAAGAACATGTTATAAAAAATTCACATAAATTTATGAAGAGTAATTTTCCTTCAGTTTTATTTTGCACACTAGAGTTTAGGTTAGTTAGAAAGAACTGCAAATGCTAATTAAGGTAAAATCAATGCTTTAAAGTTATATAATTTACCAGTAAAATGCAAGGGCAATATTCCTCTCCATAAATGGGCTTGTCTTGTTGTTTGCGTTAAACGGGAAACTGCAATAATCGGGCATTTTGGCCTGTATTTTGACACTTGGTGAGCAGTTCTAGTATAAAAATTTCTTATTAGATATAGAAAACAGTTATAATAATCATTCTTAATATATTAAAAAAATTTATTAACATTACAATTTGGGATACATTCCAAGCTGTATAGGCTATGTACTACTTTTAATAGCTATACAAGGCATATACATTTTTAAAAACAATTGAGTAGCCCCCCTTAGGCCTCGAACCTACGACCTATTGTTCCTATAAGTCCCACATGCTACCAACTAGGCTACAAAAGCATTTTAGCTAGGTCTTGAAATATTCTTTATTAAATGATTTTACAAAATATTTCTAGAATTGTTAAAATCATTTAAACACTACATGGAAATTTTAAATCTTGCACATCTTGAGGACGAATAGAGTATATATAAATTTTCAGTCTTTTATATGGAGTAGAAGTAAGTGTTTTGCAGTCCACAAAAGTAAGTGTTTTGCGATCCACAAACAGCTTTCTTTTAAGATACATACAGTATAACCCGTCTATACCATACCAGGATGAATTCCCCAAATGAAGGGGCAAGTGAAACAAGAGGTTAAAAGCCTTTTCTTGCTTTTATTTAAACAGATATAGATAGTGTAATAAAAAGGCATGTTTCACTTATATTAATTGCTTTCTTTAAATGTACCTAAATGCAAATGTGCAAAACACACCAAATTGGTTGAATTACCAATGCTATTATGCATCCTAAAATTATTATGCTAAACATGCAGACATTTTTAGGATAACTAGTTTAGTTTATTCAAATATAGAACAAGATCTACACAAACCATTACCAATAGCTCTAATGTGATGTTAATTCAACCAACCGGAATAAATCCGAGTTTTAATTGCCGAGAAATAATGGATGTTCAACGAAAAGCAACCTTTTTCTTCACGATTGTTTCAAACAAAAAAAAGCTATTTTTTTCAGAAAGTGATTTTTGTTAACCCCTTCTTTCAAATGTAAATTATCAGCAATTAACAAATATACAGATTTCTTTTATTATTATAGATATGTACAGTATAACTCATTTATAGCATATCAGGATGCATTCTACAAATGTAGATTATCAGCAGTTTTAACTCTCCATCTCCCAAGAGTAAAGAAAAAAGGGAAATATTGATTATGTTAGTTTGCCTTTTTTTTAAATTTCAGAAGTTATAGGTGGTTTTCAAACTGTGCAAACTACTTGAAGATTAAGCATTCTAAAATGGTTAAATGGTAGCTTTCTAGAAATTTTATTTCTTTTATAGAACATATTTTCCTTTTTAGTATCACTTAACTTGACAATTGCCCTCAAATCAATGCTTGCTTCACTTACTGCAAAGCAAATTCTCAGGTAACTATATTGTTTAGGTTCATATTAACTCACAAGTAAAATATATATATTTTTTCTTTCTATTGAATGATTCAAGTTGCAAGTATTTTGAAATAGACTAAATATTTTATCTTAATGAACATTTCCATAAATGATAAAAACGTTAATAGCTTTTAGACACTAATCCATTTGTTTCAAACCTTTCTAGTATATTACACATAACATTAAAGGGTATGCGTGCAATTGCATTTAATCCTCAAAATCCATTATCTATAATTAAGTCACATAACTATATTTTAATGTTGCTATTTAGTAAAGACTAGTATGACCACTTTTCTTGAGTTTTAGATTCTATGCTAAAAGCAGACTACTATAAATCATATATGCTTACCGTCCAGTAGTTGTGATAACAACTATAGCAGATGCTAAACATTTCATAGATGCATTCACAGCTGCAATAGCAACAGTATGTGTTGAATCTGTTGGGACTGGGGTCTTCATGCTCAACTCAATAAATACATGTCGTTGAAAAATAGCTGCTTCAGCTTCCACACATATAGCATGCATCATATTTACTGCTTGAAGAGGATATTCGCCTTTAGCAGTTTCACCAGACAGCATTACACAATCAGCGCCATCCAATACAGCATTGGCAACATCAGAACTTTCAGCTCTAGTTGGTCTAGGTTTCTTTACCATGCTTTCAAGCATCTAAAAAAAATAAACAAAACTTTAAATTATCCTACATTAATACTCAAATATATTGTTATATGAGTGGAACAATATTAATATAGAAAGAAACAAAAAAAAAATTGATCTGGGCTTTAATTTTTTTTAAAGAAAAAATAGCTAAGAAAATAGCAAATAGTGCTTTTAGAGATTGAAGAATATTGAGTTTTGTAAGATTTATACTAATCAAGCATTATTGACTGCAATTATTTCTCATGCACAAAAAATATATCCGAAATAAACATGAGCATATGCCGTTGCAACATTTGAATTTTATTACAATGTCTAACATTCATAATCCTAGTAAATTAATAAAACAAATATATACAATAGAAAATGGGTCCTAGTTGAATATATGAAAATATAATACTAGGATAAATAAAATAGTTTTATAAATATATATTTTAATAATCTTATTTTTTAAAATCATTTGTAAGAAACATTCTAATTTTTATATGTTCTGCAGGGACATCTGAACATTTTTTTTTAGATTGCTTGGAAATCTTTTTTTTGTCCAAATCGAGTGAGTATTGGATATTTAGTGAAAATTAAATTAGAATTTTTTATTAATTCAGTTTGGTTTACCAGAAAGTTTAAAATTTACTGGCTAGCTCCTACGTGAATATTTATGTTATTCATTTTAATAAAGTATAATTTAAATCTGTAACTAATTATATGGTGCTACTTTAAAAACCTCACGACTACAACACATATGTACCTTAATAAAAATTCGTCTTGAACAGCACATATATATTTTCTTTACCCACAGGTTAAAAATGCAAACTTTTGATTTAGAAAATAACTTACCTGAGTGGCACAAATCACTGGCTTACACAGCATGTTACATTTTGCAATCATCATTTTTTGTGCCAAAAATACTTTTTCAGGAGGAATTTCTATTCCAAGATCGCCTCTGGCTACCATAATACCATCACTTTCTTCAATGATTTCGTCAATTCTAAATAAAATAACAAACACATTCAAATTTTTTTAACCAACACACTATATGTTTATGTACATAAACTATAAGTATCATTCCTTAAATAATTTCTTTCATCAAAATATTTTTTTCCTTATTTTAAATTCACGGAAACTGTGGTAAAAGCATGGTTGTTAAGCAAATATGATTATATGTATTGCAAAATTGAGTTATTTCAATTATAATAAAATAATTGAATGTGCACTAACTTTCAGTAAGATTAATGTAGGCAAATATTAAAATTTAAATTGTGCAGCAATTTCTTGATTTTTTTTTTACTATGCTAGCAAGCATGCACATAGCTCTTCAAATGTAGAAAATTGCCATAACTAAACATACTTTTTAACTCCTTCATGATTTTCAATTTTAGAGATGATTTTGATGTCTTTTCCAGCATCACCCAAAATTTTTTTGATTTCTTTAACACCAGCAGCATTTCTTATAAAAGATGCAAATACCATGTCAACCTAGATAGATTAAAAGAACTAAATGTAAAGTCTATGGAATTATATTTATATAAAGTTCAATGACAAAGAATGCAAACACATTTTTAGCTATATGAATGGATACAATTTTAAATGGATATCACATGCAACTTTTTTTAGATCATGCATACATTTTAATAGATTTTTTATAATCCTGCTTTGTAAACTTCATGGATTACTGTACATGTAACATGTTAAAAGGTATGCCATTAACAGTAAAAGAGTAGTTGATCTGCCCAAAACAAAAATTGCATTTGGCTTGTACACAATTTCATTGTAAGTAGTAATTGTGAATACTATTTACCAACCAAACTAAATTTTAAAATGTTGGGCTTGAGATAAGTACGAAAAAAATTTTAAGCAATGACAGTGCATTAGATGGGATTGTGCCCATGCCTCATCTTACTGATAAATTTAAACTTTAAATATATTTTAAAATGAACGTCGTGCCTAATTGCCATGGGATTCTAACCCCCATGGACTTACCCTGGTGCTAAAATGGAAAAAGTGTAGGCAATGTTGTCCATTGCTCTATCGTCATTGGGTTTCATTTAAATGAGTTGTTAAATACCTGTTTAATGTTATGACCATTCCTACAGAGTGGTAGTTTCAAAATTAGATGGGGCCCCATATTAGCACTAATTATACAGGGGTGTTGCCCGACTTCATGTGTTTCGGAGCAGTGTTTGGAGCAGGTAAAAAAGAAATTTGGAGCAGCAAAAATGCATTTTGGAACAGTTAAAATTAAAATTTCAGAGCAGCAAAAAGTGTTTTGGAGCAGCTAAAATTGACACTTGGAGCATTAAAAAGGTTTTTTGGAGCAAATAAAATTAAAATTTAGTGCAGAATAAAGTTTTTGGGTGTAGCTAAATTTCAAAACTGTTGTTGTGTACCCCATGAATTAAAATGTAACTCAAGAAAGCCAAGGCCCAGTGTACCCAGTAAAAGAAAAAGCCTAATGTACTCTTCAAATTAAAAGCCTAATCTATCCTAAAAAGAAAAAATTCAGTGTACCCATAAAAAAAAAAACTATAGATATAAAAGAAAAACCCAGCGTACCCATAAAAGATAACAGAATACAGTGTATCTACAAATAAAAAGCTCCTACTATCCTTCTAAATAAAAATTCAAATAAAGCAGCAGGCGGCATTCCCCCTCCAAAAAAAAACTTTAATGTATCTCTAAAAATATGGAAATACTCCTAATGTACCTCTAAAAGTAAAAGCCAAATGCTCCTAAAAGTTAAAGTCCAAAAATAGTCCCAAAAGAAAAATGTACCCTCTCGTTTAAAAAAAAAAGATCAACGTATCCCTATAAAAGTAAAACTATTTTCAATGTTAATGTACCCTAATTTCTTTCACTTTAATATAACCCCAAGATCTAAAATCCAATGTATTCTAAAAACTAAAGCCAAGTATACTCAAAAATATAAAGTTTAACTTAGAAAAAAGTACCCTCAAAACGAAAATTATCATGTACCGTTCAAGTTTAAAAGTGCAATGTACCCATAAAAGTACAAGTTCAACATGTATTCACAACTGATAGATTAGATTAGATGCAAACAAGTGTAACTTTGCAATGAAATCAATGTACTTCTGCAGAGTCCATTGCACCCTTACTATCAGAATAGCTGAAAGTTTGCAATGCCTCCTTCCCCTTCAATTAAGTCTAAAGAAATCATGAAATGAGCAAATTATGAATATATTATTGATAAAAATTAAGTAGAGGGCCGTATTTACATAAGAATAAAAATCGTATTCTATACATAAGGTCATAAAATTAAAATTAGTAGCAAAAATATTAAATTGGCACAGTTTTGGCTAAAAATCAGTGTTTTGGAGCAGAAATCGCGAATTGGCGCAATTTGCGCAGGCGCAACACCCCCGATTATAATATAGTGCTAGTCAGGGCCATTGAATAGCTTAATGACATATTTAAAAAACAATGGTAAAACTAACTTTCTGCTGCACACCAAACAAAAGATCCTCTTTATCTTTTTCGGACACAGCAGGTAAATCCACTTCCACACCAGGAAGATTAACACCTTTCTTACTGCCAAGCATTCCACCATTTTCAACACTGCAAATTACAGTATCAGATCCTAAAGAAAAAAAACTAGGAGATTATTTTTTTTTAAATAGACATATAAATATTTCACATTCATTTAGTTAAAACTTAATACTATATTTTTAATGAGCATTAAATTTTTTTTTTTTAAATAAACATTTTCTATTTCATAAAATATTTCTCTAAAATCAAGCTTCAAGAAACAGATTTTCATAATATTTTGTAACACTGATGAACAGTATTTAAGACACATCCTGAAAGGATCTTTTGGGAGGGGAGAGGAGGTATCCTATCAGTAGAAGTTAGCTTGACTGCACACAAATATCTTTGATTACCAATACTAGTGATGTACACCAACAATGCTGATCTCACAAATCTCAATAATGTTGTTATAAAAATAATTTATCTAAATGTGGTTTTGAATAGAGGAGATCCAAAATTAATAAATATTCTATAGTTTAGTTAATAAAAAATTTATATTACTTCAGATTGGTTACAGATATCCACATGAAACAAAGTCTAGATTTTAGGTTGAGACATTATCGATAAAAAGGGTTCAAGAATCAATAATGTCAATTTAATTAAAATCGTAGAGACAAAAAAATTAAATGTTATTTTGTAAATAAGTGTGTATGACCTAATTCATGCAAAACCAAAATTGTGGTTATATTCAGAATCGCAGACAGATACTATTTATATATATATATTGATGCCAAGAGCCATTTTTTAACATACCAACTTTTTCCACAACAAGAGATATAAGTCCATCATCAATATAAACTTTGTTTCCAGGAACAAGTACTTTAGTTATATTCTTATAGTCCACAAAAATTATTTCAGCACTGCATTTCTCGTTATACTCATCTAATGTAACTATTTTCACTGTGCTATCTTTTTTAATTTCAACTTCAGCAGATGGACCCTAAAACAAAAAATTACATTTATTACAAAATAAAATTATACTTGAAAAAATCTTTAGATATAAGTAGATGCGTGATTGGTAAAACAAAAAGCAGGGTTGCAAAGTGCAAACAGTTGAAATTTCTCTTTGGTATAAAAATACAATTATGGAAGAAAACAAGGTTAATGCATACACAATGTAATATACTGCCCGAAAGCAGTAGGATTAACTGATAAAAAAACAATAAATGTTTATATCAAATAAAATTTTTATCGAGATTAAATTTCTTTATACTTCTTAAATTATAGGTGTAAAATTAAGTTTAGCACTTCTATTATTCCAATTTCTTCCCTTTAAATCAAAGTAATGATTATTAAATAAGAGGTTAATTATCATTATATAAATACTTAACTCATTTAATTTTTTTTAATAACTGATTAACACTCATTGAAATGCATTAATATTGAATTGAGTTAATGAAATGATAAAATAGTGTTTTTCTTGACTAGCTTTGGAGCTCACAGAAATTAAATCCTGGCCAGGCTACTACATTCCAATATCACCCCCCCCCCCCCCCCTTCATGCAGATTCAGTTAGTTCAAAATTTATTTATACATTACCCTCTAATAGGTGAAAAGAAAGCAATGATTTATAAGAAATACAAGTCTGACTGTATAGCAATCTTTAGTAGGTTTTATGCTCAATGATTTACACAAAAAGAGGCTAAATAGGTTGGCACCACAAAATTATCATTGACTTCAAATACAGAAAAAATTCAAGTCTATTTAGGATTTGAATTCAGCAATAGCCTTAGTATTATTAGCATCACTCAGCTATGACAATTCTTACGGGTTGCAGAAATATTGATGAGCAAAGCACCATTTCCTTACAGCCCATTTGTATAGAAAGTATACAACATAATAAAAATACAACTTTGAAATTTCATATAGTTAACATTAAGGGAAACTAATATTACCCCAACAAGCAAACCAGTTCTTATTTCAGGTCCTTTAGTGTCCAATGCAATGGCAACAGGATAATATGGTATTCCAAGTTGATCACTGACAATTTTTACAGCTTCTCTTACGTTGTTTATGGTACTACCATGATACTTTAAAAGAAAAAAAATATATATAACACTTTTTTTAATAATTTACAACAGTTTGTAGTTATTTGTAAAGGCAAGCCAAATACACAACAAACACTCATCTCACAAGAATATTAATCTTCATATTTAAATTTAGTTAGTGTTAATATAAGGTATATTTACCAAAAGATATAAATGTGATAATACAAATTTCTATAATAGATAAAAATGCAGCTTGTTCATGCAAATTGTGTGCATGCGGCATATAAACATGTTTTTTTTTTAATTCTAAAACAGTCTTATTTGAAAATAAAAAATATTTGTAATTAAAAGGATGATGCACAATCTCTTTAGAAAACTTGAACTCAAACACAAATTTTACATGACAGAGGAATACAGAAAAATTATATTTACGGCAAGATAGGTGGCAACAAGAGTATATAGCAAAAAGAATTAAGCAATTGGATTAGGATTGACACATTATACAGAGTGGTAACAAATTGTTGGCTGACTCATTAATATTTTGCTGTATCAAACAAATTTGGCTGTATCGCATATAGTTGAATTAATAAAATATTTTTCTTAACTACTTTTTTTAGGTCATTTAGCTTTAGTAGTAAAAGTTTTAGTTAGTTTAGTTGTAACAAACAAAGTAGTTAAAGTATAGCAAAAGGAATGATTTATTATGTATAGTTAAACAGCCCAAAATTTATCATCCAATATACTTATGGAGCACTAGTTTTGCCAAAAGAAACAATCAACAAAGATTAATCAACGGTTAAAGTTAAAATACCAGATATGGTAATCTCCCATTATTCTAGATTTTATGTTTGAACATAAGATATTCTAAATTTTTTGAAATACTAATAAATATAAAAGATGTGCACTTTTTGCCTATGTCAGTGTTCACTCTAGGCGTTTTTTGAAGGGCGGTCCGCCCTTTTTTCATCTTCATAGCGCTCTCATGCCCTTTTTTCAAAAATGCTGCCCTCTTTTGAAAAAATTCTGCCCCTTTTACCCTTTTCAGTCAAGCACAAGCGTCCTTGCTTCCCTAGCTGTCTTTAAAAAAAAAGCACCGATTAAATTTTGGGCGTGTGTAAACTTGAATTAAATGAATTATGACAGTAGATAAACAACCTCCTTTTTAACTGCGCGTGTTGTGCAATCGCGATGATTCCGCTTTAATTTCGAGCACGGGGCATTCCACGAATCCTATTGATTGCCTGTGCTCGCATATGAAATGCTAAGTTTTTTTAAAAGAGAAGATGGTTTGGGCTAGGTTACAAGATTAGGCATTTTATTACCAAATTTTGGATTTAAGTAGCCTTTTCATCAGTTTTGTAAGGGGTCTGATTAGGGCAACTTACAGATTTGGTTTTAAGGAAATAATTAATTTACAAATGTTAATTTATTTTATTTTAAGTAGTGTATTCATAAAGATACATCAATTTTGTATGGGTCTTTCCTTCGAGATAGACACCGAACCGTCAACAATAGTCCAATATGCAGCTTTGGCGCAATGTCAACCAACATTGGAACTTTTTTTGTTTGGTCATGTGTACGATGTGTCAAAGGTTGGACACGCCCCAAACTTTTTTTTAAAGTGCCCTTTTAAAAACAAGTGCCTTTTTAAATACAGGGTGCCCTTTTATCACCAACAGCGCCCTGCCACTTTTTGTTTCTAGAGTGAACACTGCCTATGTCATGAGAATCTAATTGAGAAATACTAATTTCAGAATTTTTATAAATTTAGAAGTTATAACAAATTTTATACAACTCTTATAATTAATTGTAGCGTAAAAAAAACCAAAACGGAACACATGTTAAAAGGTAACAACATAAAAAAAATAGACTAAACACTAAAAGCAAATACAACAATAAACATACACATTAATAAATGAAGATATTTAAATGATTACCTAAAACCCAATTGTATAGTACCAGTATAAAAAGGGATTAAATTATTAAGAAAACATTAAAAAAATAAACACACTTCATTATGCACACAGTCCCAACCTCCAAGTTTAGATAGAAACTAACAAGTTGTCAGTGTTAAGGAATTTCGGTTAATAGGAAAAGGAAAACATTGACATGCGTTAGTCACAAAACTCACATCATGGGTTCCATGGGAAAAATTCATTCGTGCAATGTTCATCCCTGCATTAATCATATCCACAAGCATGTCTACATCTCTAGATGATGGACCTATGTGTGCATATAACAGACCAATAGAAATCAAATATTCAGTGGGAACTGTCCAAATTGAAACAATGAATATTGGTTAAAAATTAAATTTTAATATTTATATTTTTAAATGCGGTTTTGGCATATTCTAGTCAACACCACAATCCTTCATAAATATAAAACAACTATTTTTCTAGAATACAGTTTAAATATATATACCCCATTTTAGAAATAGACATCATTTACAAAATACCAGTGGTCATTTGAATTTTTTTTTTTTCAAAATTAAAGCCACCATTCAAACTTGCAAAAATGATGTTTGATAGCTAACGAGTTTCAAAGTAAAGATAACCCCATTTTAGTTGGAAAACAATTCTAAAAGCAAGCAAATAACACTATAGCAAATTCCTCATAGACACAACACAACAATAATGACATAGCAGATGACAAAAGAGAAAACAGAACAAAGCTGTTTAAAGTTCATTCGCTCGAGGACTCGTAAGCTGTGTCCCAAGATACACATAATCAATATATATATTACTTAGTCATGAAGTATTAAAATTAAATCTTAGAATGCAGCCAATATTTTTAAAAAGTTTGACATGGTTAAAATTGTTAGATAAAACAATTTTCAATAGAGGAGATTACATATCAAGTAAAATTAGGTAATTAGAATTAATGCTGGCCGTCAACTGGCACCTATTGGACATGCAGCTAAACTATTTTGTTGCATGTCCCATAGTTGTGATTTGAGTTCCCAATCAAGTGCAACTAAACTATTTAGTTGCATGCAATTGGGAAACTCAAAATGTATACGTTCACTTATCAACTTTTTAGTTAGGGAAAATATCCTTTCACTCTTTACAAAGCTAAAAGCTTTGGCAAATAATCAAGAATTTTGCGATTTTGTATAGATTGTGGTAATAAACGTTTAGCAATTGCAAAATATAATAACCGATAGCCTTGAATTAAATACTCAAAAGCAGATGCAGTGTGATTTTATAGTTGTTCAGTGGATTAAAAGTTGCAGTGCAATTGTTGCTCTCGTGAGCAGCTAGCCTTAAAGTTGGACAATCACAAATAATACGATATACATTTTAAACATATCTACAACGTTGTAGACATTTTGGGACTTCCTTGCCCTGCAAAAGATGAAGATGTGTATAGCTAATTCATAATCTAGCAAGTATTACTTTTTTTCTGTTATGTCTATTTGGTGAAGCCCAATTCTCAAATCAAGGTTTTACAGCAAATAATTTGCTGTGGATTTCTTTTTCCCATACCTTTGTGAATGATTAATAAAGACTCTTAATTAATAAAGCTTTTTGATCAATTCTTGAAAAACCAAAATCGTACAATTGCAGTCCTTCTTTAGGAATGTTTAATTTTGACAACCTTGCTGTTGCCTCCCATTGGACATCGTATCTTGAGTTCCAAATTTTATTGTAGCATTCTTCATTTTCAAGGTACCTTGTTCAGATACACAGACCAACAATTGAAAATCGTTTATTTGTACTTGGGGCACTTCAAATTGTACAGAAACACAAAAAACTATTAAGTGAAATTTAGATCCTAAAACAATACTTTAATTATTTTATATAAGGTTAACAGAAATTAAAAAAAAATCTAACATAACTTAATTATAATGTTAAAGAGAATCTTCCATTGTTTTAACCCTCTAACCGAGCTATAGATGTCCATGGATTTCCAGTTTTTCTGGCAATGCACATAAACTCTAAAGTCGTAAAAATCTTGCGTGTTGAAATATTTTTCAAATCTAAAGTATTGGGGGTGTTTCTTAAAAGCTATTAAAATAATAAATATAGATAAATTACATGCATTGGAAATATAAAGTAAACTATTTTGCAAAGAAAAAAACTTAAATTTTTTTTCTCAGGCTCAAAAGGGTGTAATGTGATTGCCCACGCTTAATAATCACTCCAGTGATGTTTGAGCTCAATGAACATGTGTGTTCATCGTGTTTGCAATAAGTGTCGCAAGTGAAGTTGTGGTAGTTTAATGGAGATTAACAAGTTTTTTCCATTAAAGGTTGAAATAGTTCCATGTATTTCCATTTTCCTAAGTTCGAACAATACTTTTTTGTAATCCTCGGATTATGCCTGTTCTGCAAATTTTAATAATTTTTATTTTGTGGGACTTCTGAACAATATCAGAACAGGACTTTTAAAGATTGTTTGTCGTGGAATAGTCACATTTTTAACTCGCTTAGATACATTTGGCATTTACCTATATTTTTAATAAAAAAAATACCCCATCATAATAAAAACTGAAATAGCTTGTCTTAAAAAATATTTGTTCAGATTTAACACTTACATTTATAAAATATTTGCTTTAAAGCATTATAAAAAACTCACCAATAGTACATATTATGCCTGTAAGACGACAGTTTGAAGGTGGAGCATCAATATCTAAAACACTCAAGTGATCTAATAATGTATAATCTTGCTCTCTGGAGAGTGTGACTGCTTTTTTATCTCCCATTTTTGTTTAGGTCTAAAAAAAAACAGACTTATAAAACAGAGAATTTCAATAAGTAATTAAAACACTTAAAACAATGAGGAAATATACCAAGGTTTAAAAAATCTATTGACAAACCTGGGGTATATATTTTTTTGTTTTACAAAATACCAAACCAGTATGTTTAAAATTTAATTGCAAATACTTTAAATATATGCATGCAAAACCTGAAGTTAGAAAATTTCATACAAATTTATAATCTATTTTATATTGTGTAGTTTTAACAAGTTCCTATAAAGTTTCTGACATTAATTATGACAAATTCATATGCCCATTAATTTGGTTGAATATTGGATGAGCCTATCAATTTATTTGTACGGAAAATTGTAGACACAGTTGCATGAAAATATTCTAGCAACATAATTTGCTTTTAAATAAACCTTTTATGATACTAATATTTCAATGTGGCTTCCTTAAAAAATGTAGAAATATATCACTTGATTTTATTTAAATAAAAGTGGAAGACATACATGAAATAATTTAGTGGACTATACAAAGAAGTAGTAGATATAAAATACAAATAAATTTTTAAAATGTGTAGTAAAGAAACAAACGTTAAACCTACAAGTGTTTTTTCAGCCTAATGAAAGTGCAGAAGGTTTTCGTTTCACAGTTTAATATTCTGTTTGCTCCGCCGGAGTTAAAAGTGCGGTTAACGAACAACGTCCTTCAACTGTCCTCGCAATACCATCTTCTTCTAACAACGAAATGTTATTAGTGAACTATAAATTGTTATGTGTGACGTCATTGATTCATTTCTTAAACGACCGATTAAACCACAAACCAAAATTCTAATGTAATTTGCTAGACATACATATTATGAGAAGCGACAATCCAGCGCGATTTTCAACCAACATTAGATACCGAAACCAGAGTATGCAGTCCTACGTAAAACTTTGTTTGTATGCAATGCGGGAGTTTCACGTGACGTATCAACATGGTAACTTACTAGTAGTTTCGATTTCTTCCCTACAGCAGACAACGTAGCTTTTGTTTGTTTAGTCGCTACGCTTGCAATTATGGGAAAGTTTGATAATAATATTTGTTTTTGCAAATAAGTAATATTTTTAGTCTATATGTGAGTAAATTTAAATGCAGAAATACTTATAATATATATGTATATAATTAGAATAACAACGAAATACGGAAAAATACTTTTATTTCAACACACAAAATGCTTCATAAACGATGAGTACAATCTATCTCAGTATATGAAGTAAATATTTTTATATTGAGATATTATTTAATGACAAAAACTTAAAGTTATAGTACAGGAACTGAAGTTCCATGCTAATCCTATCGGAACTTCTTCGGCGTCGCGGATTTTCTCCATGTTCCTTTGGAACAGAGGTCTTCTTCTTCTCAGCGTGGAACTCCTCCATTTACTTATTGTCACTTAATAAATTAAGTGACCAGCGTTCGGTGTAGAATGGCCTTGACAATTTTGAAAATGCGTTAAAGTTAATTGGTTGATTAGAACGACGAAAACATTTCAACGTAAGTGAACAAAAAATGAACTTGATATTTTGACCAGTGGCGAGGCGTGATCTTTTGCGATGGTCAACGCTTCAAACTGCTCCATACCCCCCCCCCCCCCTCCCCCCATAAATTTCTTAACATATCTGTTTAAAATAATTTTGAGAGACTGTACTGCAATCCTTTCAGTTTGAAACTACTAATGAACTGCGATTTTGTAAGAAAAAATACTGATGTGTCTTAAATTATAGTAAATAAATGTCTATCCCTTCCTCATTTCAGCCATATCATTCTCAGTGAATTTGGCATACTTAATTGCAAATGCTATTCCTTCTCTTAAATTTTTACGTTTATCATATAATTTCAGTGGTCTTTCAGTTTTAATTCTAAATGTATAAAAATTATAATTCTATTTCCTATTAACAAATAAATTCGGAGCAGTTCATTTATTACGCCACTCCCCTTTTGGAAAATTATAATAAAAAATGCCGAAAATTTTGCACAATAATTTATATTTGTCACTCTACATATAATTCAAAATCTTTTTAATGATTATTCTTGAGTTGTTTAGTTCCGTATCCATCGCCGAATCAATTGATGACTGGATTCTTCTAGATTTACTGATCGTGACCTAGATTTCTGTAAGCATCGTTTGAATTTTTATAAACGTTAATTTTGCTGAGGCTACAACAATGCAATGCACTTACATGCGTTCAATGACGGTTTAGAGTTTTTTTTTTGCTCTTCAAAATGAATTTTTAGCTCTAAAAAAATCGAACGCATTATTTAGTGGTTTTAATTTCTAAGTCTATTTGCTTAGTAGTAAATATAATAACTGAAGTATATAGCAAAATTAATAAAAGATGTGCACACACAGAGACAATTTTGTTCAAATTGTTTTACACCGCAGTATTAACACACCCGCCAGAGCGACTGTGCGTACTTGTGTTAGAAGCAAACGTTTGAAAAACTGTCACTATTTTTAAGGTTAAATCCCATAAAAAAAATCATTAAGTTTGTATAAAAAAATATCTACCAAAATTAAAATGACCTCATAATCTAGATGATTTTCTTTCTAGCCAGAATAAAAATAAAGCAGCAAAATTGTTAACAAATATGTTTATGCAGAAGTGAATTTTAACCCAATAGTAATCCAGCATTTTTAAAACAATTTTGAAAATTAAGTAAATAATGCATTTGGTTTGTCAAGAATGAGACGAAATCCCTCAAACAAGGCTCGCGTTTAACTAAAGCCCATAGTTATCCATTGAATTATAAACTATGCATAACTATTCGCTTTAGAAAAATTAAATAAGGTGCCCCCCCCCCCCCCATACCTTTTGATCGATGTACAAAATGTGTAGAAAAGTGTCGTTGTTTATTACTGTTGAAAAACACAAATCACAAAACTGTCAATTTTATGCATTTTTATTTTAAACAATAATTTTTACATAGATAGATTTGCTTTTGATAGATCAATCAGCATGGCATAGTATGTGTCTCAGAATCACTGCTGCCGATTCATTACCTTCTTTATTTTTAATATCCAGTAACATTTCTGTAAGAACCTGAGGAACATATGCAATGCAAATTATTCATTTACAAGTTATTACAGTTGTGTGTTTTGAGTTTAAAATATGCTAGATCTGTTAAATTTATTAAAATAATCACTTTTTATTACAGATATCGCTTGATTTTCATTACAACTCAGTTTCATATAATTGTATTAGCAGAGATAATTGTTCTTAGTTTGGCGATAGAGGGCATATAGCAATAAGTATCTTATTCTATATATGTAATATATCCCAAATCGATAAAATCTCTTTTTGTAAAGATATGGCTCTTTTTTATCACAATCTCTTCTAGTTATATACTATACAGAATGCTCTAAATAGATATTAAAATTATTAAGATAAAATATCATAAAATTATAATAAAAACTTTAAGTGTTCCATTCGAATAAGTAAATTTTCTTTTCTTTATAAAGTCTATCTAAAACTGTTATAAAATTAAATTTTTTTAAAAATTAATACATTATATATTTTGTCTTGTATAAAAATACCATGCTGCAAAGCAGATGTAAGTTGTACTATTTATTTTAGTTTTAAAATATTACCAGGAAAAGTTTCTTTGCAGTTACCAAAAACTCGGCATTGGTAATTAACATTTGTTTGCGTACAAACTTAACTATCTGTTTTGGATTTTTATGCTTACCGGGATGATTTTATTTTGAGCTTCCACTGAACACCAGTTAGGTAAGGATGCAATCTTTGCTAAAGCGGATGCTGCTGTAATCCGTAAAGACTTATTTTTGGCTTTCAGATGCTTTAATAGAGGTAGTGTAATTCCACAACTGGCAAATTTCTCGCATCCTTTTTTAAACGAACAGCAGGACGCTACGGCTAAGCACAATTGTTGAAGAAGCTTCTTGTCGTTCTACAAAATACCAAATCATTCTAAATAAAAAGAACTTTTTAATAAAAATGTTTTTATTAGCTGAAATAAAAAAAAATAAACTAATGGTTTTAAAACATGATTGTGATACAGAATATTTTTATTAAATTAAACATTGAAAACAATGCTAGTACAACTGGAGACTGCAGGACATGATACACGTCAAATGAACGTCGGTGTATTCAGCCGTTTTCACACAGACTTTATGAGTTATTTACAGTTTACAGAAAACCGTCTTCTCAAACCGTATTAGAAATGATAAATATGTTTTAATATTTTATTTTTTCTACATATAGAATCAATTTTTGTATCGCCAAAAATAGTTTTCTTTTTGCTGCTTATCCACTTATTATTGGTTAAAATGGATTTCAAAGAATAGGCATTCAAAATGAGTTTTAATGGAATTAAAAAAAAAACAGCCAAAAGCACTACAATTCGAATATTTTAGCATGAACAATATACGAAAAATACAGGTAGAAATGGAAGTGGGATACAATTTTTTGTAACCTGCAATTGGCTTCAAGTTTCTGCCTTGCCCGATACATCCCGTATATATATATATATATATATATATATATATATATATATATATATATATATATATATATATATATATATATATATATATATATATATATATATATATATATATATATATATATATATATATATATATATATATATATATATATATAATCTCCTAAAATTGCGTGACATGGCGAAAAACAAAAACTTTATTGTGTGACCTAATTATTTCGGGGTTTAATTTTTTTGGATTTTATATAAATAATTTAAAGTTCACTTTGGTGAAAAAATAAATAAATAAATTATAGGAACATTTAATAATACAATGATGCTATTATCTCAAATTAAAACTATTGAGTTTTAATTAACATTTCTTTACTTTTTTTTTGTCTGTTGAAGAAATTGATATATTCGGTAGCAGGCGTCCTTTAGAAAGAAACTGTCTATTTTACAGTTTTTAATTTGAGTTTCCACAACTAGCAGAGATTCCAAGCTTTCAGTTTAATCGTACGATCTAACTTTTAAAGTAATAATTGGTCCCTATGTTAAGAAACAATATCTGTAATACTTACAGTTTTCATCAAACGCATGAGATGAGAGGCAACGTTGAATTCTACGAGAACAGACAACGCATTTTTATCTTTAGCAAGATTGTGAATGAGTGTGCACGCAGGTATTAAAAGCTCCCTTCTTTTGGAAATCAACAAATCGATGATGCATTCAATTCCATCAAGAGAGTTCTCCATCTGTAAATTGGCATTCTGTTGATGGAAAGAAAACTTCGAACTTATCGATTGCAAGTGTTAAATATATCTATTATTATTTTATAAAATACATGAGAATCGTCTTTAACACCTTCATGTTTTTTAAGATGATGCAAAGGGCGGAGGCAGCACTTGATTGCACTTTAAAATCGGAGTTCTTTAGGCATGACCAGATTAGCTGAACTGCATCTAGTTCAAGGTATTGCCTATAAATAGAAGATTATGAACTATTTTTGATTATATAAAATACATGGTCAAAGATTTAAATTTTATTTACAAAAAAAATCTAATTAAGAGAGATGTATATTTATAGTAGATACACTAGCGAAATTTTTTAAACTTTTATATGTAATTAATTTTTTCTAAAGTTTTCAGTTATTAAATATGCATTAACTTAGAGCCTATTCTAACGGTTAGTTGTGGGTTAATTGCCAGTCGTAAGTTAAAAATGTACAATCGTAAATTTGAAATGGGCAGTTATTAAATTTCCCTACTAGTATGTGTTTATAAAGTGAAAAACACATCTGGGATGATTTTGATTAGATAAATTAATGTTGGAGAATATTTAATCCACATTTATGCGATCAGTGGCGGCGATTGGGTGGTAAAAGTGGGGGGGCAGATCAAGATGAAACAAGTGTGTGTGGAGCGCGGGGGGGGGGGTAATAAAAATATTGACCACCAAAACAATGAATATTGCATATTAATATTTACTCATTGTTTTGAATTATTTAAAGAAAGGATACTATCTTGAATTAGGTACGAGACGCCCAGGTCGATTATTAACCCATTTCCGATTATTCCCCCCCCCCTTAATTTTAATGGAAGGATATGGACTGTTGCAAAGAATCTAATTAATATACTTGTTGACCGACCTCCAAAGGGATAGGTATCCTTTCCATTTGTGTCAGAGTTGAAAAAGAAATGAGGAAATTTTTATGTTCTCACCCTTTCAATTCCCTGAAAATTTCCTGCAGTATTTGCAATTCTGCACTTGTGGTGCGACTTTTGGAACCCTGAGAAAAATACTTACAGTTTCAAACTGTAAAATAGTGCAGGCACGTAGGTTTAGATTTTATAGGGGTTCAGTGGAATCCTTAACCCCACAAAATCCTCACCCAACCCGCCACCAAATCTATAACATTTTTTTTCTCAAAAAAATTGTTAATTTTTATTAGTAAAAAGAAATACGTTGAAATACTCATTAACTACTTTTAATGGTTGTCAATAACTATGTATTCTTAAAATAAGTAAATCACCCCTAATTCTGAAATAAATTTAGAGAACAAATTTAAAGTTTGAGAAACCTTATAATATATGTGTGGGTACGATTAGTTAGATAATTTATAGTTATGGTAATTTAAAGATGTAATAAGCGTTTTAGTTGACCAAAACTGTAAAGAATAATATAAAGGCTACATGAGCTAAAGAAATGTGGGAGTCAAAAGACTCGCCATTGCATGGTATTGTGCAACACAATCGACACTGTTGATTTTAAATTAAACATTAAATATACATAATTTAATTCAAAAGAAATTATTTGCTTATTACCAATAAATATTAACTTCCATTAATTAAATTTAAATTATAAAGGTAATTTTAATTAAAAGATCTAAAAGAAAAAAGAAATTTACCAACTTAATGGCGCCAGGTGTTATCCTCGTTAACTGACCATGGTTAAAATATATGAGGCATTGTTCACGAGTCTTTCCTTCAAGATGGGCCGCGAACCGTCGCCAATAGTCCAATATGCTGTAGTGCGGCGACGTCCAATGAGAGGTCTGTTCAGAGGTCTATTTTAAGTTTATGGCAAGTTGGGCGCTCTAACCTTCCCTCGCTTTCTTTTGCTACTTCTTTGGGCTTACATTTTCATAAATCAGGGATTTTTAAATGACGGATGACGAAATTCCCAACTTTTAAGGATTCCAGATTAGTTGGGAAGGGGGGCTGGGAAGGAAGTCGATCGAAACAAAACCGCAAATCACATGTACAAACAGTAATAAAAGAAAATTTATTACCCTTATAACTCGATGGGCTCCCTAAATGTTCAGACGTTCGGCGCCTATAGATTGCGCAATACTAGATTTTAATATAAGAAGTTTCATACAGTCGCTTGATAAAAAAAGGGTGTCTGATCTTGAACTATATTTAGAACTAAATAAAAAAAGGCGATATTAGCCGACTGGTCTGGGTTTATTCTATGGTCCCGGATTTAAGTCAAAAAGGAAATTACAAAAAGTAAAATAAAAAAAATTACAAAGTTAGGAAATAATCAAAGAGCAGGTGCTGGGTGTTTTCGCGGGCCAATAAATTTAAAACTATAATAGAAAACATGGGAGATGATTTTGCTTTAGAATAAAGTGGCAACTTTGAAGTATTTTAAGGTTAACGAAATTATGTGGTCTTTGCACGAACTGCCATACCACAATATGGTTTCCATAGCATGTTTTGCAGCATCTTGTTTATACGACCTCGTTTGACGATCTTTTCCCTTTGTTATCTTTATTTTTATTTCAAATTAAACCTAACATGACGTCCACGGGTTTCTGTCCCAATACCCCATGCTCACAATCAAGACAGAATACACCCCCCCCCCCCCCCCCACACACACACACAATTTTTTTTTTACAGAAATTCGGTTTTTAATTTTTTATTTTACTTACAATGGGAGGAGTTTGACCCCCCCCCCCCTACTTACGTGAATGTGGTAGTGGGAGGAAGTTGGGGTTCAAAATGTTTCCTTTGTTCGGAAATGCAGTAAAACAATTGACTTGTAACTTAGTTTTAATAGGTGCAACATTAAAAAAGTGCGGGAGCAACATCCAAAAAAAGTGCGGGGGCAACCGCCCCCCCTTGCCCCCCCGAATCGCCGCCACTGTATGCGATTATAGCGTCTTTGAAACACAACTTATTAGGATTTTTCACGGTTATCAAATGATTAAAAAGTTACTTTTTCCATTAAACTACCCTTTTTACGAATCCATAGCAAATTCAATACACGATACAACATTAAAAGTTACTGAAAAACGTCTAAATTAATTCCGAAATAAAATGAAATCATTGAAAAAGTTTTTTTTAAAAAATCGCTCACAGTTTAAGTGGAAATTTGTATCGAAATAATTTAAAGAGTTTAATAGAAAGTTAAAATTTGGGTAGAGAGGTAGACTTGCAGCTAAATGCTATATTTAGGGATTAGAACCGCCATTAACTCAAGTAGACTCACGCTAATATCTCTGGATCTTCTGATCCCTTTGCTAATGCTTCATTGAGATTTATTATCAAGGGCACGTAAGTTGTTTGTAGATAGTTCACCATAAGATCAATTCCATCAGACTTTTTTATAATTTCTCGAAGAACTGTACTTTTGATACACATTCCTATGATTCCAGCAGCATAGGCTTTAACCTGAAAGTACAGAAATATATTTTGTAATTGTTAACATAATATATGTAAGATAGCATTTTAAGAAACGGGGAGTTTAAGGGGGATAGTGATGGTTCAAAAATGGATGATCAATTACAAACAACATCTATTAGCCAAGAAATACATTTTTAAAGTTTGAGATCTGCATTGCGAATGGGATAATTGATATTTATACAAGGGAAAACACAGGGGGAAATTTTTAGGGATAATTAATAAAGAGCGCAAGTGGAAAACCTCAGCCATTGGACAGTGGTTAGATGAAGGGATTAAAAGTACATCTGTGCTCAGGAAAAGTCCCCAAATTTAGGTCACACGAGGTTTTTGTATGGAAACATGGATAGAAGTATTGCCATATAATAATAATATCCAGAAAAATAGCTACTGCTTCACAATTTGATAGCTTGGGACAAAAGGGTTTTAAGGAAGGGAGCAGTATACAAATTAAAGTAGGGAAAAATTCCAACTGGGTAGTTTAATTGAATTTAAAAGGATTTAAAAAAGAGTTTGAGAGGGGGTGGAGAAGGAAATTCTTTTCATATACTATATACTTTGATATAGTTATTTTTTATTATCTAAAAGAGTAACTTAATCAATAACAAAGTGTGATTCAACTGACATTTAAGATAGCACACAATTATAAATCTTCAAATACAATTGATTTTTTTTTACTAATTTTTTGGGGGTTTCTTATCTTCTTTTAAAGCTTTAATAAAAGTCTGTTATTCTTGATAATACAATTTATATGGCATACCGGATAATGAATTGCAATAACGGATTTTTTTAATTCAATAAGTGAAAATTCTTAATCTTTTAATATTTTCAATGTATTTGAAATAATTTTTTAATTTTGGAACTTTGGTCGCTGACAAATCGCTGATTCACACGCGAGGGCAATTCGTTTTTTATATAATGTATTATGTCTTGTAATGAAAAAATTGGGAGCTTTTCATTAGTTGCACTTATTTATTTTCTTTTGATATCTTTAATTTCCTAGAATTTCATATTGTTAGACGCTCTTGCAATGCCTCAAAATAGATATGTAGCGCATAAATTTTACTTATTATTATATATTTTTTATTATTTGCTGAAAGTATATTTTATTAACAGTATTCTTTAATTTATTAAAAAATTTGTTTTAAAAAAATTACGTTTGTTTTATAGAATAACCCATTTTTAGATAAAGCAACCCTAAACCAAAAAAGAAGAAATTACGCCAACTCGTCAAAGCAGCCAACAAGAAACGAACGCCCGACGGGACTAAGCTTATATATACCCTGCACAACTTCCAATGTTAAACCTCGTCCGTAAAACAGAGTCCAGAACGCGAACTACATTTCGTAAAAAAATAAAACCAGTATTGGTGGAACCGTATCTGTGAAACCTTTAATTTAATACAATAATATTTTTTTTAATTGAAAATTACCGGAGATACGGAGTTTTTTAATTTGCGCAATGTTAGTCGATTTGTCACTTTTTCAAATTATGAAGCCCGAATTTGTCAAACAAGCCAGACCCTATATTATTCAACCGATTCTTTAGTTTAATAGCTTATATGATAGCTTTATGGTATCACTAAGGTCACGTGTTATTTTTAGTTTATAATATAATTTATTTATATATTTAATTAGCTAAAAAAGTTATTAAATAATATAAGCCAAATTTTTCGCCGTCAGGCAATTATTACCCAAATATGAAGTCCTTCCACTTTCCGGTCGCCAAAGAAAATTATGTTTTAGAGCGACTTAATAAAAGTTAAAATTATCGGTAAATAATACGCTCTACAAAATAAAAATTATACCTTTTGTAAGATCAAAATTCCTTTTATTCGATGCAAAAAATTTCATATCACTTGGACAATTATTAATAAAGATAGAAGCATCTCAAATAATTAAGGTTATTGAATATTTTTTTCTCGCTGGTTCTTCGCAGAGAAAGAAAACCACTACCAAATACCTAGAGCAACCATTTTTCCTTACGTCGCAAATTCAACATGGTGAAAGAATGAGTGGGGGGGAAGCGAGGTGATTCAGTACCGGTGACTGCTGCATTATATTCTCGTATTCCTCTTTCGAGCTTTTTGATACGGCGCGTGTGATTAATTTTTCCTTGAATTATCGGATCTAACTAATGACATGGGAAAACAAATAGTAATTTTTAAAAAGTGGTGATTGGGCTGACATTCTCTAAAAGGTGGGTTGAAAAAAAAGAACTGATATCCCTCCAAAAAAACTTTAGAAAAGTAAAAAACGCTAAGCGCCTCTTCCCCCCCCCTAAAAAATAAAAATTTATGAGTGCATAAAATTATAATCGAGCTAAGAAAAGAAAGCGCAGCTTTTTCCCGGGAGAAGGCTAGTGAATGGGTGTGCAGGGTTTAGCCCCCTATTGCAATTGGCTTGTTTGTTTTTTATATCACATTTGCTTTTTTTAGCCACAGTTTAGAAGATTTTAGGTGGGGGGGGGGGGGGCGCCTAGCGTTTTTTACTTTTCTAAATGTTTTTTGGAGGGATAAATTAAATACTGTGAAGGCCTAAGACTGAATATGCTATATGTTAAACAAAACATAAAATATCTACACACATAAATATAAACCTTTCACAGCGTTTTTTATTCTTCAACTATAACAATTAATGCAAATTTCGAAATAAAACTATATTTAAATTATTAATTATATAACTGATGAAAATAGGTTACCATACATTGTTAAAAATAGGTATTTAAAAATAAGTAAAATGTACTCACTTTTGAATACATTCGATACATAATGTTCGATACATACATTCGATACATAATACATACCGAATACACAAGTTTCAATTTTGAAAAAGACATGTACTTAAAAATAAATACAATGAATAAAAAGAGCATATGCTAGCCTACATATTCTGCCTTCATAAATCACCTTCAATAAATATCGACAATTACAACCAAGACTTACCGGGAATCAAACCAACATCTGCAAGAACCACTGTCCAGAGCCTTATCCGTTAAGCTACCAAGGCAACGTGAAAAAGTTATAAACATAAGTAATGTTAAAGTGTGCCAAAAGACTGGGAAGTAAGATAATTGAATTGTAATAACTCAGTTTCCATTTAAGCAATCGACATCAAATAATGTGGAAAACCATCTTCTGAACAACTGTTTTAAGTTTGTCTGGTCGTTTTGTTAAGATGACTTGAACAGAAGCTGACATTAGCAATATTAAATCACACTGCTCATTTTTGAGAAATTACGATTACTTAAATTTGTGCGTCCTCACTGATTTACGATGCAATTGTATTCAAAGAAAAACGAGTACGTTCATGTACTAATTTTTAAGTACCTTTTTTAACAGTGTTAGAAGAAACTTAATACGCTATATGTTAGAAGTAGTGATTGTGGTCGCTAAAAGAAAAAACGTATTACATGAAATGAAAGGAAATCGCAACAGCTGATGCAACCACAGTGGCGGCTCGTGGACTACAGCAAGTACAGCCGGACTGCATCTAATTTTATTAGTGTATATTAAAACTAAAATTACATATTTTACTAATTTTCTTAAATGAAGATTAAAATTGGAAATGAAGACGAAAATAAGTAAAAAAAAAAATCTCCGATAAATAGCAAACCTGTTGCCGTAATGCACAATTCAGGAGGGGGAAAAACTCCATTCAATCAAAACTGCAGCCAAAAAGCGGAAGTTCGAAATCGGCTGCGTCGTTGCCATGACAACCTTACATAGCATGACTTCCCCTGCATGCTAAAATAAAGGTTGTGACGAAACAAATGTAGCCCAAAAGGATTTTTTTTCAAATCTGCTGTACTTGTGACTGTTATGAATTGGTTGGGTCGTGCGGCGAATCGGTGGGGCGAAGGGAAAGCAAGAATTTCCAAGAATTTCTCCAAACGGAAATAGTTTTCCTGATAAGTTTACACGTCTGTTGCTGTTTCGTTACTTAAATTAATATTAAAATTTACAGATTCACAAGTTTAAAAGACAGGAGGATTGATTTAATTTTCAAAAAATAAGTAAGTGTTTTCTATTTTTTTTCACATGTTATCATTTCGTAAAAATTGAAGGGAAACTTTGATTTTAGTAATAAATATTAAAGAATTTCCGTTCATGTATGGTTGTGGAAAATAGGGGTTTCACATGATTTCGGTTGCAGTAACATTTTCGACCACGGGCCGCCACTGTACAACCAATACTCTGCCATTTTGATGACTATAACTATTTCTACAGAAGAGTATAAATGCATTTCTTACTCATCAGTAATAACATTTTATCTATCTAAAAGTTTAGTTAATTTAAATTACAAACTTAATTATAAAATCGCATGTAATGAATCCATCAAAACTACTGGTTATATCTAGCTTTAGTAATAGAAATTATTCTATCAAAACTGATTGTTTTAGCTTGTTTAAGGGGTAGTGACTATCAAGTAATTTAACTTATTTTAGATACAGAGACCATATTACAAAAAAAAAAAACATATAGGTAGTACTGTAGTTTTAATCAAGAAAAATATTTCTCATATCAAAGACAAATATTTTGTTTTTGAAAGATACTATCTCAAAAAATTGAACATGTGAATCCTTTTTCCTAAATTTATTAAATGTTTTAATTTTATAACATTCAAAATTGCAAATGTTCTAGAAACATACGTAACTAAAATCTAACATGCAGTTTATGAATATGACCAATACTGAAATGTATTAAACAAAAAATATGTTTACTTACCTGTACTGGCTGATTTTGTAGGAGTTGAGTAAGAACTGGCATAACATTTAAGGTTTCGAATTGTTGAAGGCAAATTTGTGTTTTAGAACACTTCCACATAATTCCTGATATAGAAATCAACAGTGCTTCATTAATTTGGTTGGCAACGACCATTTGGAATATTTCTGCGACAAATTCGGGTTTGTAGAAACATTTGAATGTACCTTGATCATCGGCGCACTATATAAAATATAGTTTTCAGTTTAATATTTCTGTTTAAAAAGAGGAAACAATAACAAAAGTAATAATATCGTCTACTTAAAAAGCTAAAACTGTTTCACTAAATGAAACATTAATTAAATGAAAAGTTTTTATAAGCTATACAAAACCCATAATTTTCAACAATTTACACTAAACAAACATTTGATGCCCAAACATAATGTACAAGCATAAAAAACGAAATCACGATATAAATGTTGTAACATCGACAGAATCACTTATTAAATTCAAATAGCTTCGCGGCTTAGACCTTTGTAAACCTCCATAGGTATAAAGATGTAAAATCTCTCTTTTTCTCAAATCAATCAAATTATTAGACTCAGAATCGTAAACCTTTATGATGGTTTGGTAAATCTTTGAATCATATTTTAACATGTGCCTTGTCAATGGCGGATTTACATATGAATTAACAGGGAATGTAGGGTTTACAATAAAATAAATTTAAATAAATTCTCCTGTAACTTTTCCTTTATAAAATTACAAATAACAAAGTTTTTGTAACTATTCAAAACTTGCGGAAAGAGTGAAGGGTTGGGCAAACTTTTATAATGTTTTGATAAATTAATATAAAGGAAAATCGTACAAAGCTCTTTTTTCAATAATAACTAACTAAATAAAGGTCGAAATGTCTTTAAGTAAAGTCGGAAAGGTTATCGGTAACAAGAGGGGTTTTTTTTGGTTAGGAACTGGACACACAGCTATGTCAAATTAAAACATTTTCAAAGTGCATTTCTAAATTACATGATCTAAACAGCTGCTCTTCGTGATCAAATTTTAAATTTATTATATTTCAAATTAAAAACGGTATTTGATTCTTTAAACTAAATTTTTATCTATTTTGTAGAAGTTAGCCCTCCCTTTAACAAATTTGTAGAAGTTAGCCCCTCCCTTTAACAAATCCTAGATCCACCACTACGTTATTTGTCTCTATGAGACTAAAAAATAGCATCATGTTTTTTCAATTTTGAAATTGACCAATTAATTTTATCTACGGCCCTTTTATTTGTTACCTGGATTGTCACTGTACAACTCCTAATTCTCTCAAAAGTCAATGGAAGCTATTGGTATCAAGGTATCATATATAGAAATATATATCTCAGAGTTACTTTACGTGCTTACTTGTAAACTCAAAAGTATGTTGCTGTCAGAAAAGAGTTTAATAAAATAACAAATTACTATCAGTATCAAATCCGCTGCAGCTTGTTTCAGCTCTGTGTTAGGGGATCTTAAGTGATGCAAGACATCAAGTATCATATTCGACTCATTCACCTGTTTTCTGAAAATCATCTAGAAATAATAAAGGCAGAAAATTACCATCTGGAAATGCATGCTATTTAGTCGTAACTCAAAGTTTAAATAACTTACTGACAATGAAAGATGTTGTAGTAATATGAGAATTGGTATTGTGACGTTTTGGTGCTTGTTTCTAATCCAAAATTTACAAACATTGATTATATTGGCTGTAGACGCTATTCCTCTGTTTTCCTCATCTTTGTAGAGTATAGACAAAGCTTTTGCTGCATATTGTGTAACAGTTAGTTTTAGCTTCAAAACTTCACTTTTGTTCATTTGAGTTGTACTAACTATCTTGGTTTGGTAAGAATCCAATAGATGTATCTGAAATCATGTGAATAGCAATATAATTGAATTATGAAGATATACATGGTTTATGTTATATTATAGAAACAAATTTTACATCTGTTTACTGCTCGATTCCGTTTTCAAATACATTTGTAACAAACTCAATCAAACTTAGTATAAAAAAATTAGTTTAATTTATTATTAAATATCCTTACTTTAAATATTAAGTAGTTAAATTAATTAGTTTTTACTTTTAAATTATTTTAGTTTATTAATCATACACACTAAAACTTCAAATAAAATACATTGGGACAAAGGCCAAAATACAATAGCTTCTAACAAGTGTCCTTTAAAACAAAAGTACCCTCATCGTAATGCAAAAGTACCCTAAAATATTTTGCAGTAAATCCAGTGAATTTCATAATTTTCTGATATTATTAGTTATTTTTTTAAATGTGCTAATAAGAATGTGGACGAGGAAAGACGGTCGGATTTTAACGACAGCGGCAGTAGTTTTCATTTACAAAAGATACAAAACTTTTTTTGTCATATAATAACACATTAATTCAATAGCTGCAGACTTTTTAAAGGTATATTTATATGTGGTGTCTTAAAAATTTTCAAAATTAAGTAAAAAATTTCTTCAAAATAAAAATTCAAAAATCGAAAGAGTACACTGTTAAAAATAGGTACTTAAAATAAGTAAAATGTACTCATTTTTGATTACATTCGATGCTTATCATAGCTACGGATACACAAGTTTCATTTTTATAAAAAACATGTACTCAAAAATGAGTAAAATGAATAAAAAGAGTAGTTGTTTACATAAGCAGCCTTCATAAATCACTTTCAATAAATATCGAGAATTATATCCAAGACTTATCGGGAATCGAACCCAGATATGCAGGCACCCCTGTCCAGAGTCTTATCCGTTAAGCTACCAGGGCGACGTGAAGAAGTTATAAACCAAAGTAAAGTTAAAAAGGTGTGCCAAAAAAATGGGAAGTAAGATAATTGAATTGTAATAACTCAGTTTCCATTTAAGCAATCGACATCAAATAATGTGGAAAACCATCTTTTGAACAATTATTTTAAGTTTGTCAGATCGCTTTATTAAGATGGCTTGAACAGAAGCTGAAACAAGCAATATTAAATCACACTGCTCATTTTTGCGAAAGTACGATTACTTAAATTTGAGTACGTCATCGCTCATTTACGATGCAATTCTACTAAAAAACGAGTACGTTCATGTACTCATTATTAAGCAGATTTTTTTTTTTACAGTGTAAGAACAAAGTGATACTCACAAGCTGTTGTATGCCGCCACATAGTCGAGAAGCTCCCCAAGTAGATGGATCCTTTGATATATCAGCTATCATGCGAATGGCCTCAAGCATCAATTCATAGTCATTATAATTTAAGCAACTGTACAGCAAATAAACACTTCTGAGGCTCATTATGTCTTTCTGAAGAACTCGGCACCCACTCAGTTTGTTCAAGCATCGTAATGCCGCAAACTAAATATAAAATATACCTAACAAATTATATACTGTAATAATAAGTAATTTAAGTTACATTACAGTGTTTATAAGAAATACATTGTTAAAAATAGGTACTCAAAAAATAAGTCAAATGTACTCATTTTTGAGTACAGTCGATGCTTATGATGGCTCCGTATACATAAATTTCAATTTTGAGACATGTACTCAGAAATGAGTACAATGAGAAGATGCTAGCATACATAGGCTGAATTTCATAAATCACTTTCAATAAATATCGACAATAACAACCAAGGTATTAAAACCAGATCCTCAGGCACCGCAGTCCAGAGCCTTATCCGTTAAACTACCAGGGCGACTTGAAGAAGTTATAAACAGAATAAATGTTAAAAAGGTGTGCCAAAAGAAGTAAGATAATTGAGTTGTAATAATTCAGTTTCCATATAAGCAATCGACATTAAATAATGCGGAAAACTATCTTCTGAACAATTATTTTAAGTTTGTCAGATCGCTTTGTTAAGATGGCTTGAACAGAAGCTGAGATTAACAATATTAAAACACACTGCTCATTTTTAAGAAAGTACGGTTACTTAAATTTGAGTACGTCATCGTTCATTTACAATGTAATTGTACTCAAAGAAAAATAATTAAGTTCAGGTACTTATTCTTAAGTACCTTTTTTTTTACAGTGTATCCAGTCCAGTGCAGCAGATACGAAGGTTGAAGTCAATAAATAGTGTTTTCGAGAAAAATGTATTTAAAGTTTTTGCACGTTATGGTTAGAAAGGTTAAAACCTTCCACCTTATATTTGGAGTATCCGAAAATTAATAATAATAAAAATATTGCCCCAACGTTGGGTTTGCCCTTCGTATCCGCTTGCGTCTATGAGGAGATATTTTATTTGTAGTCGATTCCGTTAATACCATTTGCATCTGAATTTGTCTATAAAACAGAAATATTTGTCATTCTAATTAAAAAAGTAAATGATGCATTCATTTATTGTTTTGCTTGCATTATATTATTACTATTGTGTTATTTTAATATTGTTCAAGTTGTGAGAATGTTCTTATTACAGAAAGAACAAAAAAAAGGAAGAGCTTATTTTCAAAAAGGCACATATCCAATTGGAACATTGGGAAAATGTTCCCTTTTGAAAATAAGCTCAAAAAGGCACATTTCTAATTGGAACATTGGGAAAATATTCCCTTTTGAAAATAAGCTCAAAAAGGCACATTTCCAATTGGAACATTGGGAAAATGTTCCCTTTTGAAAATAAGCTCAAAAAGGCACATTTCCAATTCGAACATTGGGAAATGTTCCCTTTTGAAAATAAGCTCAAAAAGGCACATTTCCAATTCGAACATTGGGAAAATGTTCCCTTTTGAAAATAAGCTCAAAAAGGCACATTTCCAATTGGAACATTGGGAAAATGTTCCCTTTTGAAAATAAGCTCAAAAAGGCACATTTCCAATTCGAACATTGGGAAATGTTCCCTTTTGAAAATAAGCTCCTGAAATGTCCGTTAATGGGATTTACCCACTGAGCTAGAATATAATATAACCATAAGCACTGAAGCGAGGACTCCAATTGAGCGACAAAGCACTTTACCGTGCCGCACGGATGCATACTATTAGGAAGAAAGATTGAGAAAACATTCGTCCTTGGCTATGCGGGGGTCTCACGTGACGTCACAGAAATGTTTTTCGGTGCCTTTTGTCTTCTTTTTCTTGCAAGTAAGAAAGTAAGTATGGAAAAGTATTTCCTGTATTTTTGAAAGCCAGAAATGCGTTTTTAAATCTACGCAAACCTATTCAAAAGGACTATTTTTTCTACCTTCACTCAAAAGCAGGCCCAAAAACCCCGAGTTGGGAAAATTTATGTCTGAAGAAAATTAATATTATTAACAAATGAAAGCTGGGAAAAATTAGAAATTGTCCAACTTGTAAGATTAGATTTAAATTAGACCTCAGAACGGACACTGCATTGGAATATGGGTGCAACAAATCAATGCTTGTGAGAGAACTGTTTAATATTACCTAAAATATATATAAAAAAAAGATGGAAAATGCCGATAAGTTTCAGCAGTGTTGAGTTGGGAATTTCGAATAGTTGAGTTGAGAATTTCAAATCGTTAAGTTGGGAAATTTCTTGTTTCAACCTCCCCAAAATATTTGTTGTGTAACGGCACTGCTCAAAAGGTGTAAGTTTTTCTACCTTCGCTCAAAAAGGGGTAAAGTGGTCGGCAACGCTTAGTCCTCGCTCCAGTGCTTATAGTCATATTATATTCTAGCCCAGTGGATTTACCTGAGATCTACGCACGCACAAGAAATCTGCTTCAACAACGTTGAGGAATAGTTTGATCGCCTTTCCATCCGCCAGGGCCTGAAGACAAGGCGCATCATGCGTAAGAACTTCATTCAAACATATCAAAGCCAGTGTTGTTGTAGTTACATTACCACCCTGTTTCGAAATGTAAAGATTAATGCTTTTAAAATGAAGCAAACAACAATTTACCAAATTTATAAACACATTTGGTATACAAAAGTGGTCCTGTTTCTAGATTAGTGGCGTGCCAAGAACATTTGGTACACGGGACAGGTGTCTATTAATTCCTTCTATCACCATACAACTCATACACTCTACATTGTATTGTACTATGAACAATGTGACTTTTTTTTATATCCACCTTTTTTTGCATTCATAGTGGTTTATTAGTTTTTTAGTTGATAATTATTTAAAAAATGAATTGCAATACTTCCGATTTACAAACTATTTCAAACATCATTTAACATTTTTAATTGAATGTTACGTGAAACCAATTACTAATTAAATTAAATATTTTTGTTACATAGTGTCATTTTGTGACTATTACTTGAATTTTGTCTATTGTTATTTTAAATCCACTGTTATTTTAAATCCATTGTTATTTTAAATAACAATGAATTTAAAATGTATCGCAAAATCTGCTTCGTCGTCATTTGTATAAAATTTAAATTGTAATGAATTAAATATCATTCAAGTAATTTTAATGAACAAAATATTCATATTTACTAAATATATATATTTATAAAAACATATTAAAACAATCCGGGAGGTAAAACTACTACTAAAAGAAAATATATAAGAAATATGCATTGAAAAATTATATGCCAACGCTTTTTTTTAGTTTTAGCTTATAAAGTAAGTTTGGTGTGTTAGAGATAGTATATACATTTTCTTACAAAATATACCGTTAAAATTTTTAAATTATATTGATTTATTATGTTAAATTATTTCTTTTTAATTTTTTTTTTTAATTAAAATTTCTAGTTTTTTTATTTAAAAAATGAAAAAATTTTGGAGAGGAACAATATTAATAAAAACACGAAACCTCACTTGTGATAGCTTCTATAAATAAGGGAATTTTATATTAAAAAGAAAGAAATTTATTTTAAAAAAAAAGTGAACTAATTCCGTTATTAGTGATAAAGAAATTTTCCGTCAAATTATCCTGAAAAGTGTTCTATAATAATAATTAAAAAAAAAGATATTTTTAGCAATGCACGAAAATTTCTATGTTAGTATAAAACTAAAAATGTCGCCCTTGACAACAAACGTACCTGAACATAGGTCAGAAGAGTCGATACAGTTTTATACGAAGTTGAAGAGCTCTGCATCATAATTTTTTAAGGAGAATTCTAACATTTTGTACTACTTTAAGGTTTGAAGTGTTCACAAAAGAGACTTGGGTTCGCTTTGGTTCTTATTCCTCACTCTTACGAAAAGAAAACTTTTCCCGTTGCTATACATGGTTGCTAAGATTCAATGTAATACAGAATTAAGAAAACGAAATGTTTCTTTCTCAAACATAAGGTAGATAATACAAGTCCGATCAAGAGAAAAAGTTTCATTATTATTAAAGATGATGAATGTATTTTTTATCGACTTAGTCTCAATCACGTACATTAGAAAGATCAGAGGTCATTGCCCGTCCTAGACATTTTTTTGCCCCCTTAGAGCGGTCGAAGAACTCGATTTTTTAGAATTTCACACGGGAAATCCTCACTAATTGTTTTTCAGAGCTTTCATGAGGGGACAAAAGGTTCATTATATATATATATATATATATATATATATATATATATATATATATATATATATATATATATATATATATATATATATATATATATATATATATATATATATATATATATATATATATATATATATATATATATATATATATATATATATATATATATATATATATATATATATATATATATATATATATATATATATATATATATATATATATATATATATATATATATATATATATATATATATATATATATATATATATATATATATATATATATATATATATGTAGGTGCTTTGAAATAATTGTTTTTGTCGTTTAATGCTGTTTACTGTATTAAAAAAAATCATTTGATTTCAAAAGCAAATGAGAATTTTTTTAATTATTTTATTATATATGTTGGTAAATACTAAAAGAGTATTATACTATAATTTAGTGGCTATGTTATTTGAAAAAATATTCCAAACCGATTGATATCTTACTGTTAAACAATCGATATTTTACTATTCAGATTCTATTTGAAAATATCAGTAACATTTCGAAAATCAAATGCATACAATCTATTTTCTCTAAAATTTCGCATAAATTGTTTTATATAATATTACAAAAGTTTGTTTAACTATTGTAAAATCTGAAATATAATTATTTTAACCTTTAATTTTTTTTCACAGAATGTTTAATTACTCAATTTGCTTCTTATGTACTACCACACTGATCCTAAAAAATAATTAGGTAAGCGTTTAAAGCAACAAAATACAAAAATTCGGTGATATACCATATTTTTTAATAATGTTGTATTCCAATTCGTACGTGGTACGGACAATCCGTAAAAGTTGGCAGGTATGTGAATAATACAAGATATAATTTTTTTACCCCCCCCCCCTTCTTTTCCCCTTGCCCTCCCTGAATACATTGTCTGGCCATAGGCCTGTCCAAGTCGCGAATACGTATTTAGTTATAGTTACACGTATTGACATATTTTCCGATTTAAGCAATTTCTTATTAACTGCATTATGTTTTAGTACGAATACTTTTATTTTTACAGTATAGCTTTACTTTGACGAATTTAAAACCGATGTAGGAATAGGAGGGGTACATAAATATGGATATATTCTAAAACCTTTTAAATGTTAAAAACCTTTCAATCAGTAGTGGCGCTAGGAATTGCCCGACGGGGGGCTAGTCTTCCCCGACAGGGGGCTAATATCCCCGACGTAAAATACACGTATAAAATTTTCCTAAATAACATGTCGAGGATAAATATTGCGTAACTAAATGATTATAACTAAATGCTTGTAATATTTAATGGGTTATTACTAAAGAATTGCAGAGTTTCAAATATTCTGGACTGCAATCAACAAGTATCATTTTTATATTGGAATAATTACTATTTAACTCGTTTACAGTTTTCGCAAACCTAAAGTATAGTGGGGAAAAGATAATTAAAAATAATGTACAAAGCATACCGCTCTGTCATTTAATTTAGTGGGGGTTTTTTTATTTAAAAACAATGATAAAATATTTATATTTATAAAAGGCAACGGAAATGAGCGATGAGTTATTTCTTATGAAATTCTTTTCATAACATTGAGCTGTAGGTCAATCATGGTTGAAGATGAAAAAGTTTTTTAAAAAATTTTAAGCATTCGTTTATTTCTTCCACGACCTTTTCCAAACAATATATTTACGACTGAGATAACAAATTTAAAAGTCCACAAAAAAATAGGAAGTGTGACATATTTTTTAAAGAAATATTTAAATTTTTCGAAGACATTTTGGATTTGTACTATTTTTGAAAATATTATATTAAAAAGATTTTTTTTAATACTTAACTTTCTGTGTATCTTAAAATCAATCCAATCTGTTATCCGTAACATTTCACTTTCACCATGATATCGTTTTTTTTTTTTTAAAACTTTGAAGCGATTTCGTTCAATTTTAGAAGTAATCTAAATTTTCTATAAATTTTAATGTCGTATGAAACAGTGAGCATATAAAATTAAATGTTTGTTACATAAGAAAAAATGTCGTTTTTAATTTTTTAGTCAGCCTGGAAAATTAAAGCTGAATTGACAATGGAATCGCCTGTGTCTAATACATAAAAATCTCATATTTTGACTTTTGTTTAACCTAATAATAATTTAGGAAATATATATTTGTTAAAAATTCAAATTTCTTTAATCAATTCAATCTTATATTTTCATTTTACTTACACTAACATGTTTAAATTACCTAGTAGGACTAATTAAAAATTTAATGGATTTAACGACTGTCCATTCAATGGAAAACTATTTCTGACTACCTAATTGAACCATGATTGTCCTTTAAAATAGGATCTGATTTCTTCTGAACTGATTTTTTTAGAACAAATATTTCTCAATATATTAATTTTAACGATCCCACATGAAAAACTTATTCCATATTGATATTTTATTATTAAATTACAAATAAATTTAAATTTCACAAAATGTACAGTAATAAAAATAAAGGTATTTTTTAAACTTCATTTAAAAAATGTTTTGTTAGAAAAAAGTACCATACTAAATAAATTAAATAGGCAATATAAAAATTGCAATAGTTCTTCGAAATCCAGAAAACATAAAAATCAACAAACGATAGGACTCCGTTCTTAACAAAATAAATAAAATATTATTAAATTGTCATGTACAAATAATTTTTAAAAAAATCACAATGATTTTTAAGACATCTCACCTTATACGAATTGCATCAAAGTTTGACGGTACTGTAGTTCCCAAATCCACTATATGATAATAGATCCTCGCAGATTGGACACTCACTAATCTCAATGCATTGCCTACTTTACTGCATTTTTACTCTTTTAAAAATTAAAAACAGCAAACTTTATCAAGTTTTTTAAACCTTTCATAAAGAACGGAACTCAGACTGTTCTACTGCTTCGTACAATACAAGTGATCGGTTCGTTTACTGGACCTCCTTTTTCTTAGAAACCTTAAATACTAGTGTACCAACACCAGTCAGCAGTCCTCTCTGTGTCCTATCCTATGCAGATGCGTGACCCCCAAATTCAAAGAGAGCTTGCCAGTGAAAAGCCAGCTAAAAGAACAAAAAAACTATAAAATGGAAAAGGGTGTTCTTGAATGAAAATATTTTGCCTTTAATTCTTTTCCTTTGAATATGAAGATAACAAGTGACAGATAACATTTTTACCACCTTAATTGCCCTTTAGCGGCATTGCTCCCAATACCTCGGTGGCCGCCTCGGTTCAGCTTTAGGGGGCATTTTCAGTTTAGTATGCCCCCTAAGGCTGAACTGGATCCGAGTCGAGAGGGGCGTCTTGCCGTCCCTTTGTTAAGAAACACAAGGGGGTCGAGAAACATAGAAGAGGGACCAATGTTCTCACTCGATGAAACTGATTTTATCTTTTGGAGGCATCTGTCTGGTCTGGGAAATAAAGCTACTCTCAGACTGCCGTGGACGGCTAAATAGTTCTTCTATGGTCAAGTGACAATGGTTGCCTCGACAAAAAGTAAAATAAATTTTACGTTTGGAACTAGACTGCACAAAATCCGATATATTTGTCCACATTCGTTAAAATGAAACTACATGAACATAAAACATGGTAAACTGAGACAGCAATTAAATGACTATTGTTTTTTTTCTGTATTATTGAAGTAATCAATGTTGGATGAAATGTTTTTTTTTTTGCGTCATGCCAAATTTGTTTCGTAAAGACAATGTACAAAAAATAGTTCAAAACGGAGTTTTTTTCCTAATTTTTGACTTGCAGTTGTATAATAAAAAATCTGTTTTATTTTTTGTTTTTATAATAGGTACAATTTAAGGTAAGGTAGGTCCATTCTACACGAACAAGTAAAACGCGCGTGAGCTTCTCGGTGATTCGAGAATTCATACGGTATGGGTTCTCGAATCACCGAGAAGCTCACGCGCGTTTTACTCGTTGACATAAAATGTAGAATTGTGTAAAATAGGCCTTAGGCTTTTTTTTATGAGCAGTAAAATGGATGAATCAATACACGTTTATTGAAATAATTTTACAGACGGTAATACCGGAGATACGTATTTTGCTCAGTATCCATGATCAATTGTACAAACGAGAGACGGTATTTTATAAGAGTAAAAATCTTTTTCTTTACATGTAATGTTTTTTAAAATCGTATCTGTGTAAAGGGTGCATACACGGCGTGGGCGAAGTGAACTTTAACAAAAACATGAACATAACGAAAACTTACGTAACGAAATCATAAGCCTTGAACAGCGTTGGCGTAATTGCATTATCATCTAACTCATACTCGTCTGAGAGCATGCAGAGTTTTTATCGGAACCCAAAAAGTGCTTGAGTTTAGTTTGACGTTACATGCCTTAAACACCGCGGTCGTTTTGAGAGAGACACTTCCTACCTAATTTTTTATTACTAATTTTTTTGTTTGTTGAAATTACTGTATAAAAAGGTTAATTAAAGTTCCTAAACGTAAAAATATCGACAGGATCAAAATTACGATGAGATGTCAAGCCCGACAAACCAATCTTGAAATAAAACGCCACAACCCCCCAAAAGTTCTTAAATTTACTGACTATTACTTTTCAATTAACTGCGTTAAATACCCTTAAGTTACATCCAGCCCTCCCAGCAAGCTCATACACGGAGAATATAGTATCTTGGTCGGGAAAAGGGCGAATTTGACAACCATCCGTTTACTAAATCGTTACACACATGCTGAGGATTGAACTCGCGCCCATCGGATGCTTGTCCGAGCCCCTTATTCGGACATAAAAGTTGGGATTTCAATGAACTGTAACATTGTTGGAATTCTGTCTGTCGAGATGACACAGATCCATTTTATTAAAAAAAAATTATTTAATGTTTCACAAAAACTTGTTTTTAACAATTAAATTAACACTTCTTCCCCGACGAACTTCATAATTCTGCCCGACAGGGGGGCTTGGCTTGCCCGACGGGGGGGCTACAGCCCCCCCCAGCACCCCCAGTGGCGCCACCTCTGCTTTCAATGTTAAAACCTTTTCAATGTTATATTGTCAACTACTTATTTTTTTAACAGCATTTTTATCATATACATATATTTATTAAATGTGATTGCATTTTTATTTATTTATCATTTATGTTATTGAAAATTGCAAAATGATACATTTAAAACGCAGTCCTTAGATTTTTTTTATTTTGCAATTGCAACGTAAATAGTATTACGAATAGAGTTTGAATAAATGGCATAATTGGAAAATGGCGTGCGAAGAGGTTTGCGACAAAAGTTATCCCATTTCAGGTACAAATAAAAGGTATAATTTTTAATTAAGAAACACAAATATACATATTCTAACTGCAACAAGTAATGTAACTTAAAATGTGTAAGCGCACTTTGTAGCGTAGCAGGAAAACCATTATTATGTTACTATATATATGGGACGCAATAAAGAATTTTGTCAATAAAAATATTGGTTTATTTCTTTTAAAAATATTGAAATACTCGAGAAAGCGATGAGTACAAATTTCTAGGCTCTATTTCTTAATGCGAATGTAAATGATAATAAGAAAAAGCATCCATTGAACATGCCGTGTATTCACACTGTTAAAAATAGGTATACAAAAATTAATTATAATGTATTCATTTTTGATTACATTCGATGCTTATCGTAGCTCCGAAAACATAATTTTCATTTTTGAAAAATACATGTACTCAAAAATGAATAAAAAGAGCAGTAGCTTGTATACATAGGCTGTATTCATAAATCACTTTCAATAAATATCAATAATTACAACTTAGACTTACCGGGAATCGAACCCAGATCTGCAGCACCGCTGTCTACAGTCTTATCATTTAAGCTATCAAGGCAACGCGATGAAGTTATGAACAGAAGTAATGTTAAAAAGGTGAGCCAAAAAAATGGGAAGTAAGATAATTGAATTGTAATAACTCAGTTTCTATTTAAGCAATCGACATCAAATAATGTGGAAAACCATCTTCTGAACAACTATTTTAAGTTTGTCAGGTCGTTTTGTTCAGATGGCTTGAACAGAAACTAAGATTAGCAATATTAAATCACACTGTTCATTTTTGCAAAAGTACAATTGCTTAAATTAAGTACGTCATCACTTATTGTCACTTACGTCATCACTTGTACTTTAAAAAAAACGAGTACGTTCATGTACTCATTTTAAGCAATTTTTTTTACAGTGCACATTCGATTTACCTGGCCACAGTGTTAATTTTTTAATATACGACTTCGTTATACAGCGTTTTAAAGAATTATCTATACAAATAGATGGCCAACTCGGACACAAATAGATGGCCAACTCGGCCACAAATAGATGGCCAACTCGGCCACAAATAAATGGCCAACTCGGCCGGTTACAAATAAATGGCCAACTCGGCCACAAATAGATGGCCAGGTTTTCCTAGGCAGGGGGGGGGGCTAATGTCTAATATCCTCGAAATAAATTGTGCTTATAAAATTATTTTATCGTAAGAAAATCAGATGTAGCTGTTTCGGAGCACGTCCAGAATGATTATAGAAATTAGAAGATTATAGAAAGAATGACTACAGAAACGTTATTTTGGTAGATTATAGAAAAATAGGAAATTATAGCCAACAGAAACCTCTCTTGCAAAAGGAAGACAAACTGTTCTGTCTGATGCAGCGTTCTCCATTTATGCTCCGTGTGTGCTTTGCTTTAACCAAATTTTACACGCATCGGTTCCTAATTTCCTATTAGACGAGAATAAATTTAAGTAAACAGTAATATTTGTTTCGCAGTAAAAGAATCAGAAAAGAGCACTCTAAAAGCGCTACATAGTATTTTTGTCCTGATACGCCAAGTAGTTAAATTTAAAGACGTTTCATGTCAAAAATTAAGTATTAATCTATATTGTAAATTTATTAGTGATAGAAGTTTGAAAATATCTATAATATTTTATGTTTTTTTAATACTATTACAAGATGAATAGAAATGCTTTGATAGAATAGACACAGCTAATTTTCAAGTTTAAGTTTTTATTATTATTCTGGGCTAAAATCAACAAGTATAATTTTTATGTTTAATATTTTATTATTACCTCAATGTCACCTTTTTACGTATTTTCCTAAACCTACAGCCAGGCACGTAGGTATAGATTTTTCATGGGGGGGGTTCACTGACTGAGCAACGGATTTCTTTACTTAATCTCCCCCCCCCCTTCCCGAGGGGGGGGGGGTAAGGTACCTATGGAAATCCTTTTTTTTGGGGGGGGGTCCCCCTTAGAGGGAGAATACTTAAACCCCTCCCCCCTAAAAAAAACTCTCCCCCCCACTCCCACTATTTTTTTTCTCAAATTTTTTTTATAAATTTTCATTAGTAAAAAGGAAAACGTTGGCATTTGAATATCGAGGCAGCAACAGTTATCACTGTCCTTAACTACTTTTAACAGTTGTCAATAACTGTACTTTTAAAATTAGTAACTCACTCCTTAATTATGAAATAAATTTAGAAAACAAATTTAAAGTTTGAGAATCCTTATAATATGTGTGGTAACGATTAATTAGATAATTTATAGTTATGATAGTTTAAAGATCTAATAAGCGTTTTAGTTGACCAAAACTAGTAAAGAATAATATAAATTATAAAGGCTACATGATCTAAAGTATAGTGGAAGTAAAAACACTCGAAATTGCATGGAATTGTGCAATCCAATCGCCACTGCTAATTTTAAATTAAAAATTAAATATACATAATTTAATACAGAGAAAATTATTTACTTATTACCAATAAATATTAACTTCCATTAATTAAATTTAAATTGTAAAAGTCATTTTAATTCAAAGATCTAAAAGAAACAAAAAAATTATCAACTTAACGGCGCCAGGTGTTGTCCTCGTTATCTGACAACATACGAGGCAACATACGAGGCATTGTTCCCGGGTATTTCCTTCGAGATGGGCCCCGAACCGTCGCCAATATTCCAATATGCAGCGACGTACAATGCAGTGTCCGTTCGGAGGTCTAATTTAAGTTTAATCTTACAAGTTGGGCAATTTAATCTTCCCTCGCTTTCATTTGCTATTTCTTTGGGCTTAAATGTTCCCAAATTAGAGATTTTTAAAACTCGCAATTACAATGGGAGGGGTTTGAACCCCCTAACCCCCCCCCCCCCCCTTACCTACGTGCCTGTAGTTCCTCATGCACACAGGAGATTTTTTAACCCTACCCCGCCCCTCCGCCAAAAAAATCTCTATTTTTATGATTTTTTTTTATTTTACTTACAATGGGAGGGGTTTGAACCCCCTAACCCCCCCCCCTTACCTACGTGCCTGCAGTTCCTCATGCACACAGGAGATTTTTTAACCCTACCCCGCCCCTCCGCCAAAAAAAATCTCTATTTTTATGATTTTTTTTTTATTTTACTTACAATGGGAGGGGTTTGAACCCCCTAAACCCCTCCCTTACCTACGTGCCTTCCTTCAGCATTGTTTGGAGAGAAGATAATTGTTACAAAAACTGTACAAATCGTACAGTCAAACAATGTGTGTTAAAACGAACTTAATGACACTGCAAGAAAATTTGTATAAACATTGTCCGTGTTAATTAAAAAAAATATATTAACAAGTATTAATATAGTATATATTTTAGTACAAGTATTAAAAAAAAAGTATTAAGATAGGAAATATAAGAGGGCGCGGCAACCTAAGAGAATTATCGTTTTTGTTTAAGTCAACGGTTTTTCGAAATGGAATTCGAATATTTAAGTTTTCTTACAACCTATTTTAAAAGCATTTCATTTCTCGCTTTACATATTTTGGAATGTAAATTAATAAATATTTTGTTCTGTAATAGTATTAAATTTACATAAAAATTAACAACTTTTCGCATTTTTCCGGTATATCTTTAAATGTTCTGATTGAAGCCAATTTGCGTACATTTTTTGGAGAGGAGTAGATGGGAGTGAGACGACCACCTAATCGCGATGGATTTAAGAGACATATTTCAGAATGTGCCTGTTTATGTATTCCAAAAAGTAATTATGTAATGAAGGCTTTTAGTATCCACTGTGCACGCGACTTCAATTAAAAACATGCACGTATAAAAACGAATTTATTTAAAACAATTTCACTTAAAATCAGCTAAAACGGGGTACATGAAAACGCGAGCGAGACAACCACCGGCACGGCATGCCGTGACCGGCAATTTTATATGTCAGCATCCCGCCAGTCACAGTTTGCCTGTTCACAGCGGCTAGTCAGGGCTCCAGTATCGGCCATGGGGTGCAAGGATCGGTCCGACCACGAAATCTCACCCGCCGATCACTTTTGGTGTAATAGGGCAAACTAAGAGGGCGGTTATTACTGCTGATATCGTGTGGAGCACTCGGACTCACCGGCGCCGGATCCCTGCTGGCATGGTGAACCGGCGGCGTGTCACTCTCAGGATCTTGCAGAGACATCTTGGAAAGGATCTTGCTTGAAACTGTACCAAAAAGGGCTCTTGTGTGCTGATGGACCTTGGTGCCTGACATGAAAGACAGCTGCGGCACCAGATCTTGATGTCCTTTCTCATGCGATACCACACGTACCAGTTTGAAATTAATTCAGATATTGCCCCAGCGCCGGGATGTGCCAAGCCATGTAAAGTTTCAAACATTTTTTTTGAAAGCTGGGACACAAGGTCTAACTCTATCACCAGAACTGTCACACCAAAGAGCGCTGTTAGTATCAGCGTTAAATTTAATCCCGGTGCGTTGTCGTTAAGAAAAGAAACCAAGAGGTCTAGGGCCCTCAGTGGTCTTCTCGTGCAAAACAGCACCCATAGCAAAATCACTGCAGTCAGTAGCTAAAGCCAATTCGGTGTCATGCGATGGGTGATGTAGTAAAACTGCATTTACCAAGGCTTCCCTGCAGTCAGCAAAACTTTTCTCGGAACTCTACTCCCAATCCAAGACGAGATTGTCATTCTTTTTTCTACAACCCTCTAGGAATTTATCCAAAGAATTTACCCAGAATAGAAGCAATGTTCGGTACAAATCTACGATAAAAGTTAACCGAGCCCAGGAACCGTCTCATTTAGCGAGCTGTTTCAGGCTTAGGACAATCCAAAATGGCTCTAACGCGCTCCTGCGTTGGTTTGCATCCTTCTTTGTGTATGGTGTGTCCCAGAAATTCCAGTTGCTCAACCCCAAATTAGGGATGAGCTTAGTAGTTATTATTAAATAACGACAGTTATTACGATATTTTAATGAAATAACTAGTATATTTAACTGTTACTTGATACCTTGAGCGATATTAAATGACGCAACCTCAGAATTAGGCGGTGCAAAATATCAAATGCTAAATTTTCATGAAGTTTTTTTTATCAGATGATGGTGTGGCAAATCTTTTCATTAATATAATTTTAATGATCCAACACTTAATAATATTTCAATAAATTATTTCTATTATATAAACATATTAACTTTTCCTAATAATTTTTGAATCACTAAATGCCCATTTTTATTAATTTTTCAAAGATAATAAAAAAATAGATTTTATAATAATACAAGCAAAACAAATTAAAAACAAATATTGTAAAACTTATAAATTTTATTTAGAAACAAAAAATCTAGTTTTCTTTTTGCATAATGCTAATACAGATTTTATAGAAATATATCATCATGTAATAAAATAAATGTCTTATTATTAAATATGATTTTAAGTAATACGTTACTGGTAATAAAATGTAACGTTGTAAAATTATATATAATACAAAATATATAATGTTGCTATGATTATGTAATATAATATATATATACATATTTCGCAATAAAGTATAACAAATACATGGTAAAAAAAATATAAATTTTTTCATACATAATTACACACGTCGAATAATATTTTTACATTCATATATTTTTATATAGATAGATATTTTCTTTCCTATACGTAATATCTCTTTCGTATGAACTTTTTTTTATTAACATAATCGCCATTTAGATATAAGTAATGTTTTAAACTATATATACAATGAAATGATATTACAGCTCTAAAATTATATTTACAATAATTATAGACAATTACGACAATAATAAACATATTACATAAACATATAATTTTTCGTCCAAAACATGCCTTGTTCCCTTGAAACTACCTTTCCAAGATTAAATCTCTACATAGAGTAATGTATTTGGTAAAAGTTAGGTGATTTTTCCGCGAATCACTTTTTGTGTCAAAACACGTTTTAATATTTGCTTAGAATCATATTTTGTTGGTTTAATGATTAAGTGATAAATTCAAGCTAATGCTAAACATTACTGCATTTTATGATAATATTATGTTCGCTGAAGGTACTAATTTATATTTGATACATCTGGTATCGATTAGACAAGTTCTTTTTTACTCATCTTTATTCTTATAACGAGATTCGATAATTCGAAAGAAAACAAAACATTCACAGACAGTTACAATTACGGTTACAGTTATATCCATTCATTTAACATTTAGCTTCGGCGGATGCCAGATACATAACACCTCCCCGACAAAATAGAAAGTCACAGATCAAGTCTATCGGGTGGTTTCGAAACTCTTGTTGATCGCCGAACTAGTACTCTGGTTGATGGTGGACTAACTTCCAGATCAGAGGAAATCTGCTGCGGAACGGGTACTGGTTGTATCTCTGCAGGATGAGGTGGAGTGACCCTTGGCTGCTGTAGTACGGTATCACCTGAAGTACTGCTGGGTTCTGGCACTTCAGTTCTTGGTTCCATTGAAAGTGTTGGAGTTGGCTCGGATACGGCTCTCTGAGATTTCGATGGATTGTCCACATTTTCTCATTTGGTCCACATGTCGCTTCCACATATCGTTTCCAACTTGTATGCTGTAGTTCAATGTTCCTTCTCGATTCACTACAATACCAATTTTCCATTTTTGAGGTCCTGAATAATTTCTTACTGCTACCTTCTCCCCTTGCACAAAATTAGGTGTTGTAGATTGTTCTTGTAATCTGGAACTCTGCTTCTGCATAACCTTTTCTCTTAAGTTAGGCTTCAATAGATATAATCTTGTACGAATACAGCGTTTCAAAAATAAGAAACTTGGTGTTTCTTCAGTAAGTGAATGAGGGGTTATTCTGTACTGTAGCAAGAATCTTTGTAATTTTAAATTCAAATCTCCTGAATCTCTTTGACTTGCTTTTATGGAATTCTTGAAACTTTGAACCATTCTCTCAGCTTGACCATTTGTTGCTGCATGGTAAGGAGCTGAAGTTATATGCTTGATATTGTTTGATTTTAGAAATTGTTGAAACTCGTAGCTTGTATAACTTGTTCTATTATCACTCACTAATGTCAACGGTATTCCATATCTAGCAAAAAGACTTCTAAGGTATTCGATTGTAAGACTTGATGTGATGTTTTTCATTGTCACCACTTCTATCCACTTAGAATAAGCGTCAGAAACCACCAAAAACATTTTTCCCATGAAAGGACCTGCATAGTCTACATGAATACTTTGCCAAGGTCCATTTGGCCATTCCCAAGTATGTCTATTCGTTTTAGCTGGCACGTTCCTGGTTTCCATACAAGCTGAGCAATTTTGAACAAAATTAGCAATGCTCGAATCTATACCTTGCCAATAACAATAGCTCCTGGCTAATGCTTTCATCTTCACAACCCCTGGATGTCCAACATGAAGTTCCTCTAAAACTGCTTTTTGGTATTTCTCTGGAATGCACACTGTGACCATATAATATGCATCCTTGTTGAAAGAAAATTCAGAATCTTTACCTTTCCATGCTGCTGGTAGATCTGTTCCAGTTTTTAAACTTTCAAAAAGTTCAAACAATTTGGAATCAGTCTTTGTAGCTCTTGCAATGTCCGTTGCCGTGACTGTGAGTATTTCAACTTGTGAGATATTCGCAACATCTGCTTCTGTAAGCCTTTCTGTTGACTCATTAGTTGGCAGGGGTAACCTTGAAAGTGCATCAGCATTACCATGATTCTTAGTGTTTCGATATTTAATGGTATAATTAAACTGTTGAAGAAATAATGCATAATGAATCATTCTTGTTGCCGACAAACAAGGTAGCTTACTACTTGGTGAAAAGATAGAGACCAAGGGTTTGTGGTCAGTCACCATGTGAAAATGTCGACCAACAAGATATTGGTAAAATCTTTTAACTCCCCACACAATGCTCAAAGCTTCTTTATCTATTTGCGAGTAGTTGCGTTCAGTTGCTGTCAACGAACGTGAAGCAAACATTACTGGTTTCTCTGTTCCATCCGGCATGTTGTGGCTCAGAACAGCTCCGATTCCTACTGGTGATGCATCAGTCTGTAATACCAATGGTAACTTAGGATCATAATGGCACAAAACTCGATCCGATACTACTTCTTGCTTAAGTGTCTTAAAAGCGTTCTGACAGTCTGTACTGCAAAAGAATTTAACTTCTTTCCTTAACAAGTTGTTTAAAGGGGCGATTAGTGTAGACAAATTGGGAATAAATTTTCCATAGTAGTTAACTAGTCCTAAAAAACTCTTTACATCAGAAACAGACTTCGGAATTGGTGCTTTTAAAATTGCTTCTTTTTTCTCTTCTGTTTTATGAAGTCCAAATTTATCTATTTTGTGACCACAGTAGTTAACCGAATTTCTAAAAAACTCACTTTTCTGCTGGTTTACTTTAAGACCGTACTGCTGAAGTCTTTGTAAAATCACTTCTAGTCGCTCAAAATGTTCCAAATCATTTTCACCAGTAACTGTAATATCATCCAAGAAGACGTGTACACCTGAAATTCCTGATAAAACTTCTTCAATGCTTCGCTGCCAAACCGCCGAAGCTAAGGCTATACCGTAATTCATCCTTTTATAACGAAAAAGACCTTTATGCGTATTTATGGTTAATAAATGACGGTCCCTTTCATCTACCATCATCTGCAAGTAGGCTTCTGATAAATCTATCTTTGTAAATGATTGTCCTCCTGCTAGATCAGCAAAAATATCCTCAATCCTAGGTAAGGGATATTGTTCGACATTTAATCCTGGATTTATAGTCACTTTATAATCACCACAAATCCGTAAATTTCCATTTTGCTTTACCACTGGAACTATTGGTGTTGCCCATTCGCTGAATGTAACCGGTTCAATTATATTTTCGGAAACTAGTCTATCAAGTTCCGCTTCAATCCTTTCTTTTAAGGCAAATAGTACTGGTCTTGGCTTAAAGAACACTGGCTTGTAATCATTTTTTATTTCCAGTCTGCATTTAAATTTTTCTAGCTTCCCGATACCAGATTCAAAAATACTTCTGTACTTCGACAACAATGTTTTCAATTTGTTGTCACGTGAATTAGAGCTACCCACTTGAATTGTTTTTATTTGCTTCCTGTCAATTCGAAATTTTCTTAACCATTCTCTACCAAAAACTGCACTCACTTTCTCATTTACCAAATAAATGATTTTCAGTACTATTTTGACTTTTATATTAGACCCTAACTGTAGCTTGCCCAACAGGTGTAATAGGAGAATTATCAAAATTACGTAGGATTAGAGTTGTAGGTCGGATTTGCACTGACGGACACAGTTTCTTAAAGTCATTCACATTCATACATGTGATAGCAGCTCCCGTGTCTAACTCAAAAATACACTTCTAATTTTCAAGAAACACTTCTAATAAAATTTTATCTTTACCTACAAGTGCTGCATTAATACTGTTAATCGGTACTGTTTCAGAACACTCTTCTATTTGGTTAACAGATTCATTACGTTTTGTGCGACACACTTTTTCCAAATGTCCAGTTTTTAAACATCCCCTACATTGGGTACTTTTGTGCTTGCACTGATGAGCCAGATGCTGTACACTACCACAACGGTAACATTTGCAAGACAAGGGTTTTACTTTCACAACAGGTTCCATTTTCCGAGGAACAAAAGAATTCCTTTTGGTACCTTTATCCTGACAACTATACAACTTTTTGACAGCTACTGTTTGATTATGAATTTCACTAACATCTCGCTGTGCCGATTCCATGGCAAAAGCAATATTTTTCGCCTTTTCATATGTTAACTTATCTTCTGCTAACAGCTTTTTCTGAATGTATTCGTTTCTGAGACTCATGACTAATTTGTCTCTTAGCATCATGCCTAAGTTGTCAACAAAATTGCAATGTATTGACAATTTTTGCAATTCCGCACAGTAATTGGATATTGACTCACCTTCTAATTGATTACGTTTGTAGAACCGAAATCTCTCCATCATTTCCAACGGCTTTGGACACAAATGTTCCGACAGTATCTTGACGATTTTGTTGTAAGTCATTTCGGACGGCTTGTCGGGTGTAGCAAGATTCTTTAACAGTATGTAAGTTGATGCTCCCATCAAACTTAGAACAGCCGCCGACTTTTTGGTTTCTTCGATTTCATTTACTACGAAATAAGATTCCAGTCTTTCAACGTAATTCGGGCAGTCTTCTACCGCCGAATTGAAAGTTTCGAAATTGACTCTGCTGGAGGATCCCATCTTACGTCGCCACTTTCTATTATGTTCGCTGAAGGTACTAATTTATATTTGATACATCTGGTATCGATTAGACAAGTTCTTTTTTACTCATCTTTATTCTTATAACGAGATTCGATAATTCGAAAGAAAACAAAACATTCACAGACAGTTACAATTACGGTTACAGTTATATCCATTCATTTAACATTTAGCTTCGGCGGATGCCAGATACATAACAGATAATTTAAGCAAATTATTTAATCGCATTCAAATAGGCGATCTCTATAAACACATAAAAAAATTCAGTAGTATTCAATTTTTGTTAACATACACTTTAAATTTCCATCCAAATGTTGTTTTTAGTTAATGTTGCGCAATATACCAGACCGTGAAAAATAAAAAAATTAATATTATTTCAAATTTATGCTGTTTATCTTTTACAATGCGATGAGGAGTACCAAAGAATCACTTTCAGTTAAAAATCCTTCACCTAAATGCGAAACGCAAACAAAGTATCTTTCTCCAAACAGAACCGCACCTTACACAAAGAATTTCTAAATGTAAAGCAGATTCACACATTCATTCATCCCAACCACCAAAAAACACCATCTTCTCCACCTTCCCTCCCCCACACACACATTAAACGAATTGAACTATCCTATCACGACCCTTCCCACAAAACAATAAACTTTCGCCGATTAGAACGCACAAAATTTTTTAAAAATATCCCGATTCAATAATCGTATGAAAAACACAATATCGAAAACTTCCAAAAAATATATTTTGAACCAACGAGTTCTAATATAAAATATATATTTTTTTAATCGTAATCGTAAATATCAACAGTATTTCTGAAATTATTTGGATCGTATTTTGGACACGTGCCAATAACGAAGTGTGTATTCTAATAATAAAATATATACCAACATTATTATACCAACATATATATAAAAATACCAACATTATCATGAAATATTTTGGATCTCAACTTGGAAATGTTCCAATAACTAAATGACGTAAAAATATCAATTCAGCAATCTGCGATCCTTCTGCGGTCAATTATATCATGATATTGTATCATAGAATAAGTTTCGTTTCGACTTTCGACCAAGGCCCTTGCATGGACTCTTTTTTCTCAAGGCCGTATTTTTTTTTTTTTTTTTGTAACTTGCTCTTGTTTGATGGTGGAGATGTTTTAGGTTAAAATTAAACAGCGCTTTTATTAATTGTTTGAAGTACGAATTTTTTCATTTTTTTTTTGAAATTTTGATTTCGAAATACTGCTTTTTTTTGAGCAAGTAAATAACTTTTATTTCTTATAAATAATATTTTTAATTATCAGAAATTGAAATAATGATATTTTATACCTGTTATTGAAATATCTCATCACTACCCCAAATACACATTTTTCTACCTTAATAGCTACATCGTATTCACAAAAACGGCGAAAGACCATTCTCAAGTGTTTTATGTTCCTCCCTACTGCCACTATAGCTATCAACACGTCATCAATATAAGAAAAACAAAAATTCAAACCCTGCGAGACTTCGTGAATAAACCGCTGGAATGTTTGAGCAGCACCACACAAACCGAATTTTAAAAAGCAAAACTCAAACAAACCAAATGGCGTTATAATTACCGTTTTGGAAATGTTTTCAGGATTAACCGGGATTTGATGAAATGCGCGGACCAAGTCAACTTTTGGAAAAAATTACTTTTCCCTTAAGCTGTTGAGCAAAATCCTGCAGATAAGGTAATTGATACCTGTCAGGGCGTGTAATCCGATTCAAAGCACGATATAATCGCCGGTAGGCCTCCAATCCGACTGGCCCTTAGACACCATGTGCAAGGGGCTAGCCCAGTTACTTTTTGAAGCGGGACAGATCCCCATATACAATATGTACTGAAATTCCCGCTTTGCAATATCAAGTTGCGCACGGCGGAGACTACGAGCCCGCGCGGTAACGGGAGGGGGGGGGGGGGGGTGCGTGCGTTGAGATAAAGTGCAGCGTGTTATGGGGCGGGGTTCCTCAATTGAGTAATGTCCTTGAACTCTCGCAAAATTCCATGAAATTCAGTATCTCCTGATATACCATTGGCCACAATTAAAAAAACATATGTTGGTTCCTGTCTCCCAGAAACGAATCTCCTTGGAATACAACTAATGTCAGAACCAGTATCTACTAAATAGGAAATCTTACTAATTCTGTCAGTCAAAAAAAAAATTCGGCGGCTCTCAAATGCATAAGCAACGGGTTGTGCTGCGTCAACCCGATGTGCAACTAGTTTTTTTTAATAAGAGCATGGCTTCCGACGGCTTTCTGCTCTGTTACCATATTTTGCTTGATAAAAACAGAATCCGGAGGACCCAAAATCTCTTGAATCGCGCCGCCCGAACCGACTTCCCGAGCGTTCACGCGAAAGTTGCATTCTCTGGACGTTGCTCGAAAGCTGAGCACAGGTATCAGTCAAATATTTTATTTGTTTAGAGAATTCGCCAATCTGCAACTTTACAGTGTCCAGCTCGGAAACAGCATTAGTTTGGAACAAACTACACCCACGTGAAACGGGGCACGAACCCACAGGACAGATATCGCAGATTCTGTCAGCCATCTTAGCAAGCTGCTCTAACTCGTCGAGAGCTGCCACTTAAAATAGCCTGATCGTTAATGGGTAAACGACCTAACCAGAGGCCCTTCAGGAAAGTATCATCTATTTATTTATTACTAAGTTCACGCATCTCCTGTAAAAGCACAGACGGCCTCATATCGCCGAGCTCGAGATCATCCAACAGCGTTTTAATCCTACGTGATTGCGAAAGCTCAAATTCCCGCTCTAACCTATTACGTAAACTATCGTATTGGTTATCTTTAGGGGGATTGAAAACAAAGTCTGAACAATGCTTCAGCGTCTCGGAATCTAGGGCAGAAACGAGAGTATGAAATTTAGCTAACTGACTTGTAATGCCAGACAAGATAAAATTAGAGTCTAACTGAACAAAATAAAGCTTTGTATTTTCAGAGAAAAAAAGTGGAATCCGCATTGCAATACGAGAACCAGTTCAGGCTCGGCCAAGCCACCGTTCTCAACTCCGGAGGAGTTCCCAGTATCTTGCATAATACAAAAACGTTAATGGAATAATTTAATTCGGCTATGAGCTTGACACAATCCGGGGCAAAATATGACAACAAATGAATCAAAAAATCCAAACAGGCACTCACCACGGCTCGTCTGTCGTTACAAGCCTGTAGAAATCCAAAGGGGTGTATTCGTAAACACCTGGTCACCAGTTTTTGTACCCACTGTGTACGTGACTTCAAAATTAAAAACATGCACGTATAAAAACGAATTTATTTAAAACTAATAAAACAATTTCACTTAAAATCACCTCGCTAAAACGGGGTACATAAAAACGCGAGCGAGACAACCACCGCCACAGGTTGCCATCCCCCCAGTCACAATTAGTTAGGTTCACTTTAGTTATCGGCTAGTCAGGTCTCCAGAATCGGCTATTTTGTGTACGGATCGGCTATTGGGTACACGAATCAGCCTAATTCCTAATTTGTCTAAATTAGGAATTAGGCTGACAGGACACACATGTTGTCCTTTGTAAGTTGTCTATACATTTTTGTCTACAGTTATTATATATATACTTTGAACTAGTTTCATTCATTAAAAATATCAAGCAGAATAAATTTTATGCAATTAATATTTTTCTTTGTTTTACACAATTTTCTTAAAATATTAACGCCTTATATTTCCTATATGCAAGGATGCTCGAAGTTGTGATTGATCAATTTATATTTTTAAAAAATAATTCACCTGTAATTTTTAAAAATTCAAATTATTGCATGTACAAGTGATAAAATACTTACAAAGGAAACTCACTCACATTTTAGAATTAATCTCTCTAATGAATTTGAAATAAGTTGTCTTCCTTCACTTTCTATAAAGCCATGATGCTTTAATAAACAAAACTATTGGTGACCAGTATTCCATTTAAAAGACTTAAGAAAATAAAAGTAGGTAAGGGTATTGATAATTTTAGCTCTACCCCTTCTCTTATGTGCTGTAAAAACACCTAGCTGAATATATATTTTTACAATTGAAACACAAAAATAGAAACATGTTTCTGATCATTGACATTTTTATTAATAGTTTATAAGATGCGCAGCCATTAGCTATATCCCTCCTTTAAATACTGGGCTAATATAGAAAATACTCGATGAAGATTATGTTACATTTAACGATATTGTGATGAACCATACTGGGCTGTTCTCTATAAAATTTCTCGTTAGATACACGAGAGCTTGATATATTTTTTAAAGAACATGTTTTAAAGCCATATAATGAAATTTAAATCTCATTTCCAAATTTTTATATTAAGTTTTTGGCTTTATCTGTACATTAGGCACATACTACTTTTGATGCCTTGGAAATTTCTGGGCTTTTAAATAAGTTTTTAAAAAATCTTATTTTATTGTAGCATTATTCTGCCACAATAATGACAAGGTGGACAGTTTAAAATATATAGATACACTTTTGGTAGAAATTTTTGTTTATTATGAATTGTATAAAAAAACATATATATACATATAATCAAGAAAATCTAATAAATGCACAACTTTAGGGAAAAGCACAAACATAAAAATTTACAAGTTAAAAGTAACATCCATTTAAACAATTTTTTTTATAAATATTAAAATTATTGGATTTATAAAATTATATATCTAATACAGATATATTTTAACAAAAACATTTATATTAAGTAGAATACTGACTTATATTTCTATATTAAGTAGAAGGAAGACTCGCATTTCTATAATGTAAGGCACTTATTTTCTTCTGCTGCCAATATAATTAAAAGAAATTATAGACATACAAGGTACAACACAATTATACATGAAGTAATGAAACTAAAGCTATAATAAATGAGATTCTTTTCTATGGTAAAAGAGTGATATACGTCTCAAAATATTTTTTTCTGTACATATTAAAAATACATATGTATTCATTAAAAAAAAATTAAGAAATTCTGGATGTTCTTATACAATGAGAATTTCTCATAAGTCCATGCAATATGCCTGATATCTAAATTTCCAGAAGTAATCAGATATTACAGGGAAAAAACCCGTTAAACATGAGAACATTTATAACAAAATACAATATCACTATCTTGAGCAGATTAATAATAACACTCAGAGGCATTAGAATCATCATCATAAGAGCTGAACATCAATTTTTTCAAAGAAAAAGTTGAGACAGCGTTTTAAACAATGTACACCTTATATTGGTTTTGTGGACAGGACGATTGGGCTTCCTGGAGAATTCTAATACGAGGTCCCATTGGTACACCCATTTTTTGCAAACGTTCTTCTGTCAAATATGGCAGTTCTTTTATTCCAATTTTTTCATTTTCAAAGTTGGTGGCATATTTCTAAAATATAAAAATTTTTGCTTAAAATATCATGATTAAACAAAATAGTCAAAATTTGACCAATACTATTCAAAAGATGTGCATTTATTATTAATAAGTTTAAATGACGAGATAGTTGTTAATTGTATTTCTTTAATTTTATACAAAGTTATAAGAATAGACAATTTAAAAGAAAATATAATAATGCATAATATAGTGAAAGGCGTAAATAATCATTAAATAAAAAGTTATTAGTAAATAAATTTATACAGAATGTAGGTAGTAATTTTCTTTAAAGCTAAAATATGTTTATATTCCATTTTTTCCATAAAAACGACAAAGCGCTAAGGTATTTGGTTTTCATCCAAGGGAAAATTTATTAAAGAGGCATAATGAGCACCAAAGATTTGATGCTACATAGTAGAGGAGCAGACATTCAAAACTTGTTTGTGACAATCAGGTGGTTTGTGGAAACATGCAAATAATAGTTCCCAAATGCTTTGGCTCATATACAGACAATCTTTGCAAGTTAATTTCAATGGAACAAAACATATTTTCAACGAATAAAACAGTTTAGTTCAATAGAAAATCTGAAAGCGAATCCAGTGATACAGTAATATTTTGGAATAATGAATGTCTGCTCATTTGTTAGAAAACAAAATTATGAAATAAAATTATCAAAAGTATACCTTAAATAGTAAATGTTTTGTAGGAAACTAAAATATTCGCATTTGACATATTTTAAAGAAAGCTAGCATGTAAAAAATGTATATTTTTTAAACTAAATTATATCTTGTGAAAAACAGATTAAAAGACCAATATCAAAACTTACCTCATAACCAAGACGCTTTAAGAACTGCCTGATTAGAGGAGGCTCATCTCCGAAAAACCTAAAATATTTTCATTATATTAATAAAAAACATTTTTTCTATATAAGACACAAGAGATTTTTCAAAAAAAATATAAAAACCTTATTTATTAAATGAATATTTACATAATTAATGCTCATAAAAAAATTGCAAGATTATATATAAGAAAAAATAACTTCTCTAACACTATAAAAAAATCGCAGATTTTTTAAAGTAAATAGTTCAATTAACAACAAAACTAGTGAGCTAATTCTTGTTGAAATTTTTTTTATTAGGGAAATATGCAATGAAGCACATTATGTAAAAATTCTTAAAACAAATATCATTTTAGTATTGCAAAAAATAAACTAAAAACCACATCAATACTATTCTGTATATGCAAACAATTTTTTTTAATCAAACATACTTCGTTAATTTCTTAGCTCTAGATGGATTGAGTAGCTCCAAAACTTCTTTATGAAAGTTGTCCCAATCTCTATGCATAGTAAGCTGGTGTCCTTTTGCAGCTCCATTATTAGGATGACAACCTTGGGCAAGCTGCATAAGTCGCAATCGCTCTTGAACCCATGTTACATCTTGGCGCATATTTTCCAATTCTTGGACAAGAATATGTTGGGTTCTCATTTCTGACGAAAGGTGTGCTACACTGCGAGCCAATGTTACTACATGGCTCTCCAAGCGCTGAAGACGTTTGCTGGCTGAACTGAAATTTCATGCATAAATGTGATGTAATATTTATTAAAGTAAACAATATGTATTATACTTAATACACTTATAATAATTTAAGAGACCACATGGTGTGATTCAACAAGTTATATACTTGTTAAAAAGACAACATAAACATATTAAGAAATCACTGGACATTACACATTTTTTTAGAAGCATAATGTAGACATAAGATACAAAAAATTAAAAAAAAATGTAAAAGATCTAGTATTACTTATAAGCTAAATAGGTCAATTTTTTTTTCTATAGAAAATAGGAATTCTGTATAGAACATGTATAAATTAATTAATGTAGAATACAGGCTGAATAGTATTAACAAAAGTAGTATTTTACCTAGTTCTACACTCTTTAGTTCGCCTTTTTTCAGAAAAACCTCTTTTATCCACAAAACTATGATTACTTCGACTCACAGAACTGCGAGCCGTCAAAGATGATAAACTGCCATTCAGTTTTCGACGTGAATGGCGTGACACATCTAAAGAACTTGCAAATGCACTAGCTGCTTTGGAAGAATTCTTTACACCAAGTAAACGAAGTATCTAAATAGGAAACAAGTCAAATTAGATTTTTAAAAGTTTTTAAAAGTAAAAATTTTACAAAGCTGTTTGAAATATGTTATATTAATATATTTTAATTAGAATCAGCTATTAAATTAAGATCAATACTTCTACTGACGAAAATAATTCAATTAGCGATCATTTTATGCACAATACCCTATTACTCAAGCTCAGAAATCTTTAATGTATAAATATATAAGAATCATCTTATGGATTTCATCTATTCGAAGCAATTATACTTGGTCAACTTTTGTGATTTTAAGGAAACCTCACCGGCTATGCAAGAACCTAATGAATAGAAATAAATTGCGTTGTCTTTTGGACAAGCAAGTTTTTTTTATAGAAAATATGAATTCAATATAGAACATGTAGAACCAACTCTGTATTGTATTAAGGCCTGGTCAGAAGATAAAACCTATAATACTTGACCTGCCAGGCTCAACAGACATTAGGGAAGGAAGAAAGAGTGCAAAAAATAAAACCCTCTGCAATTTTCTTTTAAACGAAAATTAATTCAAAACCAACCAGCATATTTTTCAAAAACTTTATTTTCTTTTACCCTTTTCCCTTCTTTTATCAAACAGTAAGATTCTTGAATAGTATATATTGAAAAAATCTTACTTCAGAATACATTGTTTCTAGACCCTCAAGTTGCTTTCTAATCATATTAACTTCGTTAGGTTCCATGGTACTAGCAGTTGCACTAAGGTCGCTACTATAGTCATCATCATCCAACAAACTTTCCATATCTAGTCCAGTAGTAGTTGAAGTAAGCTCTGCATCTGCATTGTCAAGATAACAGGGGAATGCTGTAAAAAGAAGACGTTTTAATTTAGTTCTAGTAAATTATTGTAAAATAAACTTTTCTAGGTAAACTTTTATAACTTAGCCAGTTTTAACTATGATTTCCCAATATTTTTATTTTAAAAACAGTCAATAGTAAAAATTATCTTTGTAAAAGAATAATATTTACAGTATTTATTTATATTCTTCATTAGAATAGCAAACTCTAAATTAAAACTTATATATCACTAGTGTAGAAGTTCCTATATAACCTAATATTCTATTTTAATAACTCAAAATTTATCTTGAAAAAAATATTAACTCATGGCAAGCAGAAAGCCTTATTAACTTTAGATAAATTAGAATGCTTATAAGATAAAATAACCATTATAATATTGGGAATAGAATTAAACATCATAGAAAAACATTATACATTTAAAAATGTTAGGTTGATTTATAAAGAGCAACATTGTGTTTATGACTGGCTCTTTGAGAAATACTAGAAGGGTTGAGTTAAACACTCTTATTAACAAATTACTTTGAAAACTTAAAACATACAATAAGCCCTTTGCAGGCATGTTTACAAAAAAATGCAGCCTAAGTGTAGAAACTTGTACCAGGCATGAATTCTGAGTTAATGAATAGTACTTTTAACAAGCTAGAGATGTACTGCTTGCCACTGATGAAACATTGTATTATATTTGTTCAACTAGTCAAAAGTGGCAAAAAGTGTGCAAATATATCTGAGAAAAGGAGATTTTTTTGCCACTCAATCTTGTCAGGAATAGCTTCCACTGTTAATGTCCACTGTCATGTACTCATCAGAAGTAGAAAAAAAATTATGAACAAAACAAAATGTGTTCTTCAAAGAAAAACATTTGCAGTTCTTACAACTATAAAATATCCATATAAAATAAATAAATACCCAGTTGACTCCTTGAATGGTGCCTTGATGGAGGCGAGCTGTTACATTTTCTGGATGCACAATTGCTATGTGCAATTCCAAGCCTGTGTCCAGATGAAGATAAGGCTTTGGTGTATTGTGAACTTTTACCACTCCTATGTCTGCAAGTAGTTTGATTAATACTGGTAGTTCGTCTAACACCACTTTTCTTTCCAGATGTAGTTTTAGAAGGCACCATTTCACATTTTTGCTGATGGTCACTCGATTTACCATAACTGTTTAAAGCTGATGCACTAAAATAGGACATTTTAAAATAAAAAATACAATAAAGATGTATAATGATAAAGATTAAATAAATCTGTTTAACTTAAGAAAATATGAAACATTAAGTAATAATTTGTAAAGTATAGATCATAGGTTTATTAATGAGGTTAGTTACAAGAAGTCCCATGAATAATTTGTCCTGTTATGTATCTAGTGATTTGAAGAGAAATAAGACAATATATTATCAAAAACTAGTATATATATTAAAATATATTATCAAATATATTATGAAACATATACATAAATTAAAGAAGAAATAAGACTATATAGTGGTTATTATCTAATTGTCATGAATAAAAAGTTTAGTTTAAATTGGTTTTAATATAAAAAAAGATTTAATATTTAAGAGGACATAAGCATAATATTTCTCATAACACAATTCTTTTAAAAACATTTAGGTGAATTTGAAAAGAACTGAAATCAATATTTTAAATTAAAATATACAGTTAATAAGAGTTTAGAAAAGAAACTTCTAAATATATAATATATATATTATATATAACCAACACTATTAAATGTTTTTTTATTACTAATATATATATGTACTAAATATTTTACTATTTGTACTTTTTTTAAAGTAAAATAGATAGCGGCTAGAGAAGAAATGACAACATTAATTGAAACAAGAAATTATATTTAGATATAACAATCTGAATTTAACCAAAATTGTAGACCAAGTCATTTAAATTTAATTATATCAACAACAATTTAGTAACTCATTTACATTGTTTAAAATTATTTCAAGATGTATGCATACCTAAGGGATAACTTGTATTTAGCTCTTGAAGACAATTTTGGAGAATTTTCAGCACTGCCTGGAGATGGTGCAGGTGAAAGTGGTGGTAGAGGTGGTGTGACAGAAAGACTTTCACTTGTTCCATCATCTAGTTCTTTGTCAGTTGTTTGCCTACAAGACCCCGAAGCATTAGGAGTTTCATAAATGTGCCTGACTTTATTCACTTGATCAGGGTACCGCTTATCCTGGCAAGGACGATTTTGTTGACCCCAAATTGCTCCATTTGTACTATGGTCAGAGTCAATGCTTGTATCAAGATTACTTGCAGCACTTACTCCACTACTGTGGGGAGATACAACACTTTTAGAACCATGCATACTACTATGCATTGTGCCTCTGCCAGACTCTGAGGAAGACTTATACATATCAGTTACATCCCCGCAATCTGGAGTGCTAGCTGGCAGGGGTTCTGTAGTAGATGTTTCATTTTCTTCATTTGGTAATGTAGCTTCACTAGGAGGTCTAGCAGGAGGGTTGGGAGGAGGTTGATCTTCAGTAGAATTTTGTATTCTCTTGGCATAGTATGAACCATCAGCAGTTCTAGAAGAATGTTCATTAGGTTTTGGTGAAATTTCAAGCGCTTTAGCAAAACTCGGGAAGGGTGTGATACTTCCACAAATGGCTTCACAATTTGCAGATACATCAGGTTTCTTTTCTTGAGAGGGTCGACCAATAACTTCCTTTGGCACTAACTTATCATAATCATAAGTTGATTTTATATTATTGGAATAAGAATTCTGTAAATAGAAAACATCAATTATCAGTTAAAATTTGAAGTATAAATAATATTTGCACAAAAAATGCTATTAAAAATATTAATAATGACTTAAAATTTTAAACTAAAAATTAAATGTTTTTAATATGTTTCAAATACACACCCTTGGATTTAAGTAATTGGTCCAACTAATTCTTTGTTCACGAGCAAAGAATTTATTACAAGTGTCACGCATTTGGTCAGGATCAGTTGAATCTTCGTGTTCCGAAAGATTTGGAGCAGCAAATGGATGTCTAAAAATGCATTTAAAATAAATAATTATTTTTGAGAAATAGGATATTTTATATTATGTTATGTTCTAAGAAGGTGATTTATAATTGCTTTGCTTAACTTATGCATACACTACACAGTTCTATTCTAGATTTTCTACCTTTAATATGGATCAATAAGCAGTTTACATGCAAAAATAAATTCAATAAGGCATTTATTTATTTTTGTAATTTACTTATATTTTCGAATAAAGTCTTATTTTAATGTTAAATAGAGAAACCCTCTGAGCGGTGAGAAAAATAATAACATTGTATAAAGTTGTTTTATCTCTGTAAAATAGTTTACTTCATATTTTAAAATGCATGTATATTATATATATATACATGTATATATTTAACTTTTTATTATTTTAATAGATATAGATTCAAGAAGCACCCCCAACGTTATAGATTTGAAAAATATTTCAACATGGAATATTTTTTTTTATGAATTTAAAGTATTATGTGTCTTACTAGAAAAACTTAAAATCAATGGACAACTTAAGTCATTCAGCTTCGTTAGATGGGTAAGAAGCAATCACTACAACATATTTGGATATCACGAAAACTAAACTGAGAATTTTAGACACCTACAAAAGATTGATTGAAAATATGATTATTTGAATAATTTAGTGATTAGGATTGTTTTCAGGAAGTCTTTTTATAAAAATATTCATTTCTAGTATTTTTTAATTATTCAGTACTGTTACCTATTTCACTTTTTCCTAATATTTCAGTATATATAAGGCAGCTTTTGTAGTCATTCTTTCAGAAAAACTATCGAGAGATTAATCTTGATATCATAATCAGAAAACTATTTTCTTATTCTATATAAAGTAGTTAATTATCATTTGATTGAGTTAAGACTTTAATAAAACATTATCACATCAGCAAATGTTCACAGTTTGAGACCATATCTCTTTTAATGGAATGTATTCAATGTACTCATTTTATAAATAATATAGCAACAAACAAATTTATTTAAAATACCTTATGGTTTACTAATTTACCTCTCTGTTTGATAAGTTTTGTAATGATGACCGTGGTTTGTCGGTTGTGAAATCGGAAGAGCCACACTGTTGCCACCAAAAGATGAAGGTGAAATATAATTTAACTGTTGTTCACTTGTTGAAGGGTTCATACTATATCCAGAGGCAGCAAATGTTCTTGGTCTCCTTGTGCTCTACAATAGAACAAAATATTTTAACAATTGATACATTTTCAGATTAATTTAAAAATAAAATTGGGATAATATAAGTACCTCTAAAGCAGGATGAAAATTCCAGTTGTCACCACCAGCTTCAACTCTTGGTTTTTCTTCAATAGAAGTACTTGGTTTTTCCAATTCAGTTGATTCCTGCAAAGAATAACATACAAAAGTAAAAAACTAGTTAAGAATATCTTATTTATGCATATTTTTCAAGACAAAAGTATAGATTTAAAAATTAATCGATTTACTTTATTGCATGATTCCTAGCTTGTTATCATTTGCTAATTTTCAGCATTAAATTTTGCATTATAAATAGATTTTCCTGTAAACATACATCTAGACTTTAGATTTAAAAAAATCACAATTAGTATATTTGTATAACTAGGGAGCTCTGTCCTCTGCTCCACTAATGCTAAGAGCAATATGTTTCAGACACACAACGATATATGTTAATATATATATATTGTTTGCTTGGTGGAGAAACTAAGTTGCAAAAGGTTGTTTTGAGATATTAAAGTTTCTGTTTTGACAGAGCCTAAAAGACTGTTTTAGTTTTAATCTAAATATGTATTAGCATATTGACTTGGGGATTTTCCCCTAACAATTTAATTTAGCACTATGCAGGCCCATTAAAAAATAATAAATTTCTCCATTCAATTCATGATATAGAAGACTGTCTAGGGTATAAATGCAAATCAGCCAGTAATCAGAAATTGTGAAGGGATTCAAGGACACTTTTGTATACCCATTTATATCAATTGCCAACTTATTTGAAAACACTGCGTCCTGAAATCTTTGTATTCATGCTTTTTAAAAAGCAGATAAAGCATATTAATATTTGTATTATTGAAATATATATAAACAGGCTTTTGAGAACTTACTTTAGTTGAAGACTGACTTAGAAAAGACCTCAATTTTCGCTGCAGAGAAGAAAGTTTTTCTCCCACTAGTTTTCCGGAAGACTGGAAATATATTATAGTATATCAGAACAAGACGTAAATAACTATAAGAGTTGAATTATATGAATTATTTAATGCAAATAAAATCTAATTAAGGATGACTTTTTTTTATAAAGTAATGATTTTCTCTTCTTAAAATTTATAATTAAATAAAAAATTAGAACAGTTATGTATGTTGAAATTACGTACCTTATGTTCTTGAACCCAAGCATGAGTTCTAGATGCAAGACGGTCTGGTCTTTCATTAGAGTTTGCGAGATGAGAATACTGCCCATTATCCTAAAACAAAATTTTCATTTAGAGTTAGCAGTAATGCACGCTTAAAAATAATAATACCCAAGAAACCATTAAAATTTCTATAAATCAAACATATTAGCTAATATTTTTTGTTATAATATACCTTAATGCCAGAAACTGAAAGACAGTATTATACACAATCAAATTGTATGTTATATACTGAAGTTTATTTATACTGGATGTTTTGCAGATCAAAATTGCAAATAGATACACTTATTTTTTTTAATGATGGAACTTATAGCATTTTTTCTAATGGTTTGGTTAATTAATGTCGCACTAGAGCTGTACAGTGGGCTATTGGCGACTTTTCTAATGGACTTTTTAATTGATGAATAAAAAATTTCTGAAGTCAGTTCTGGTAAAAGAAAAATATATTTAAAAATAGGCATAACATATTTTCGTGGAAAATTGCACATTTCTTTTGTGTTTGTTGATAATACAAACCTTCAAATACATTTTCAATTATTTTAAAAACACTTAAATAACTTTCAATATACTATTTTAAAGTACATTCTTGCAAGTTATTTGAAGATACTTACATTTACACGGTGGTGTGAAGGGTTTGCTGAATTTATACAAATATCTGGATGGACAACTTCATCATGAAGAGGTGGAATTGGAGGTTCTCTATAAGTAGGAGGCCCTTGTATAGGCTTTGGAGGTAGAGCAGGTTTAGGATCTGAAGTTACATTTGCTACGATAGAATAAAAGAAAAACATAATTGTGTTATTAAGGTATACGTTAAACTATGTAATTATGAAGAACTTTCAATAAAGCAAATACAACACTCTAGTATATTGGAAAGAAAAAATAAATATTACTAAATATATTTTAGCATATAAATCTTTTAAAATCCATGTTATGAATTCCTATTAGAAAAATAAATGATCAAATCCAGAATATTTAGGATTTATTTATATTATACCGATATAATGAAAAAAATTACTGAAAATATATAAAAATATTTTTTTAAATGTAGTGGAATTTTTTTTAGTAAAGTATTACCACTTTTTTTTTGCTTGGCCAAACAGGAACATTTAAAACAGTGCAAAATTTCAAGTGTAAGAAGAAACTGAAAATGGAATTGATGCAGTATAAAAACTATTACAAATCAATCTTTTTAGTGAAATTTGATTAGTAGATGAATTAGAAAGTCCTCATACACAATGTTACAAATTAACTTTATAAACAATGGACAGTAGAAAACTTACTGTTTTCTGAGGATAAGATTGAAGTATTGTGTTGTGCAATAGATGGATCTTCAGGTGCTAATGAATACAATGATCGATGCTGTGAAGCTGAAGTTGATGCACCGTAATCTGAATCAATGTTACCAGTTACCTGGAAAGAAAATGTTTAAATTAAGAACTACTCCATAAATATATTGTAATACCTTACATGTGCCAATATTTGTTATTTAATTCATATAATTTATTCAACAATACACTATGGTAATTTGTTATGCAATATCATTTATAATACTTGCACAAAAGAAGTTGTTAGAAATGAAATATTATCAAGGGAACATTTGAAAATGGAAAGTGGTTATAAAACTATAATAAATCAAATAAAAAAAACTAAGGAACTGTCTTTGGAATTTTCTTTCTTAAGTGCAATTTTAAATGTATTAATCACCAAATTAGGAAGTTTCCACCTGACAAAATGTGTACATTCTACTGATAAATTTTGATAATCAACCAATACAAGGGTCATAATCATGAAAACTGCTTAACTCACTGATTACATGTGGGATAGTTTACCGATTTTAATTTTTCCCAGCAATTAATTCAATTTTAAAATTCCCAATAATTTTTAAATATATTGTTTTGAGGTATAATTTAAAAACTATCTCTATTCAAACAACTAACATTTCTTAAAAAATGTATGAAGAATGGCAATTTAGCTATTTTGATTAGCTGTCAGAGTTTAGAAGAAAATATTTTTCTTCTATTATTAACTCTTAAATGATTTGATAATATCATAAGGATTATCAATAGCAATTTAACATATTGAGTAATATCTTATGAAATATAGAATATTTCAGTTGTCACAGTAAAAAAAAATTAAATTAAATTAAAAAAAAAAATTAAAAATACATACAATTTTATACAACAGTACAATATTTATGTTCCCAAACCTATATGCTCCAAGCTCATTTCACAATATAACTAAAAAATATCCAGTTATTTTCTATCAAAAAAAAATTCTTCCTAAAAACTCAAAGTTCACATTTTGAAACACCTTGACAAAAACAAGGACAATCTAAGCATAAATTATGACATTTTTAGTTACATGTTTTGTTATCACTATATTTAGTGACAATCACCATTGAAAGAAAACACCCAAGTGGCAAATTTACACTATACAAGGCAAATTTAGTAATTAAAGACTGTATAATATCCTAAGTATTCTGAATAACATAACAATGGTTATGGAATATAGTATACTATAGTTTACACACTTTTTGTCTTCTGACATAGATTGTTACAAATTAAAAAAAAAAATTATAATTAATGAAATAATCCAGAGAGACTTAAAAAAAAGATTTGATAAAAAAAATCTATCATTTCTAGTGTAAATTCGAAAACATAAGACAGTAAATTAATGTATTTTAGTGTTTTATTATGATTTTTGCCAATCATTATATTATTGGGTTCTAAACTAGTCTACCCTCTTTTTATATGCTTTTACAGTCTTTGTATAAACATTTTACCATCCAAATCTTCTGCTTACTATTGTACAATCAAATGAAAGACAACATTTTTGTATGTGTGTGTGTAAGTTTGGTTAATTAATATTGTATTAGAGCTGCACAATGGGCTATTGGTGACGGTTTGGGACTATCTTGAAGGAAATATCTGGAACAATTCCTTGTATTTCTGAACGATGGTCAGATGGCGAAGACAACACATGAGCTGGCACATGACGCAGTCTGAATAGGCATAAGGACATTGGACTCCGATAAGATTTAATGTGCACCAGTCCCGTATACATGCCGTAGAAATTGGAGGAAAGTTCGGGCGACATATTATTACTTCGCAACGAATCTGGCAACACTCCAATCACAAGTTCACTGAATTCTAACATCGTATGTGTGCAAGAGAAAGTATTTCATTATATATATATTTTTAAATTTGCAATGCTTAATCATTTATATTTTTAAATTTGCAATGCTTAATCATTTATTTTTTTAAATTTTAGCTCAATAATATACATATGAAACAAAAAAAATTGATATAAATGGAAATAGTATAGCATTTATTGCACTTGGAGAAAAAAAAGTATGTGTTAGATCCTTTAACATATTTCATTTACATATAAATTTTTGGTGAAACAAAAAGTTTCACAACATTGCTTTACAAGTGTTATGTTTCCTTAAAATTAACTAATTAAAATAAACTAAACGAAATTTTAAAAGATTCACAAAACAAAAACTGATAATTTGAAAACGCATAATTCACCAACTCACTGCAAAACGAAACGCAAGTTCTCCGGGAACAACAGGCGAAATACGAGAAGACAATAGACCACTTTCCATAACAATCGCCCCCTACCCCAAAGTATATCAACAAAAGCGCAAGGGGGATGGCCCGGCAAACCACAACTCAAGTAGCACCGACCGCGAAACAAACTTCCAAATGACCGCCCAAAATTACCCCGATTACCCCAGTGTTGACAAGCCACCACGCCGATGTTTATTTATACGAAAGTCACGCTACTTTCGAAATCGGAATCTCGACACAGGAAAACCGAAAATGACAGTCACGTGATCGCCTTCCCCCTTGTCTAGGCTGCACCTGGAGTTTCTTTTCTCACGCATGAGGTGGGAAAAAACGGTTCGGCAGTGACGCGTGGAGAGCCCGGCATCCGGTGCAAGGAGATAAAAAGGTCACCTGTTCGCCCATAGATCCCCCTTTCTGCCAACTGCTCTTTCAGGGGAGCTCGGAAAAGGCTTGCTCGCAACCACCCCACTTGTTGTCTGCTCGCGATTTGGGTTTTTGGGATGGATTTTTACCTTCAAAACAGCGGCAGTTCAAAGAAATTTTTAGACACAAGCGAACTGATTTTTGGCACCCCCACAAAAAAAAATTATTATTCATAAACAAAACATAATAGGTAAAATCTAAGGAAGGGGGGTATATATATATTTAAGTATTTGTACAATGTAAAAAAAATTTGCTTAAAATGAGAACATGGACGTATTCGTTTTTCTTTGAGTACAATTGCATCGTAAATGAGCGATGACGTACTCAAATTTAAATAATCGTACTTTCGCAAAAATGAGCAGTATGGTTTATAATTGCTAATATCAGCTTCTGTTCAAGCCATCTTAACAAAGCGACCTGGTAAACTTAAAATATTTGTTCAGAAGATGGTTTTCCACATTATTTGAGGTCGTTACTTAAATGGAAACCGAGTTATTACAACTCAATTATCTTACTTTCCATTCTTTTGTCACGTCTTTTTAACATTACTTCTGTTGATAACTTCATCACATCGCTGTGGTGGTATGGATATGTCCTGGACTTCGGTGCGGACGACATCAAGTAGACGGATTAGTACCTGTTATCATCCCACAAGGTTTTTTTTCTAACTACAACACTTTTTTTAAACTGACCATTTTCACATTTTCTTATGTGTATGTAATAAAATCTCAAACGCTATTTTAAGTTCTTAAATGTTTATTTTAAGGTTTATGTATCTTATTACCTCGCTTTCCACTGTATTGATTTAGAAGGGAGAGTTATTTAATGCCCGAAAAACACGCCTAAAGTTTACACCAGAGGCGATTTTTATGACTTTTATCCTTCCAAGGTCACAGCCATCAGATGGTTGTTTTCACTGTGAAAGCCGCTTCCAACAACTACTGCCCGAGATAGGAAAACTCGACTATGCATACGAGCCCTTTAGATCCGCAAGAAGTTTCTACTTACACAATGTTTTCCTTCTAGATCAAATTCGAATTATAATCTCCTCGTTTTGTGCTCTGAACAAAACGCGAGAGAATAATGCCATTTTTTTTAAGGTCAGCAAAACTACTAAAAGTAGCTCACGAAAGAGTCGTAAAATCAGATTTTTAGGTCAAAAGAAGCTATACTGATTTAAGCATCGGTTATTAGAATAAATTAATATAATTTGTCCTTTCACCAGTGTTCAATTACCCATGCATTAACGGTAGTAAGCAATCAATGAACAGAACGTTGTTTCCTATGGTATTTAGCGCAATCACGTTGAAATATTTCATGCCATTTAGAACTTGCTCGGCAATCATTCGCTATGTTCAAATGATTCATCTTGCTGTAAAGAATATTATTTAGTAAATAGATCCAATAAAGTAGATGGGATGCAAAATTATCCAATTTTTAGTTAAGTTGGCACATTCCTCACTCGGAACTCTTTATTGCTGACGTCAAACATAAAACACTTTGATATATATCTATTTTATACTAAGCCAAACACCCATTAAGCTATTAACTAAATTATTTAAAATAAAAGCGGTAAATTTCATAGTAATTTTAGGTCGTTTATGTATCTTACGTTTATATTTATGCGAGTATATTTAACGTATAACGTATTGGTATATAATAGTGGTATATTTAATGTCTAAAACAAACATATTAACCGTCAAATGGGGTTCCTTGGCTCATTGCGGTTAACTTTGAACTTCAAGCAACATTCATGTTAAATTTTAAGAAAATTGAACAATGCGTTTGGTCATAAATGCGCAACAAACAAATTTACAGACGAAATGCTGAAAGGTCGAGTTAAAACAGAGTTAACGCTCGGTCAATAAATAGTATTTATGTTATTATTATTATTTCCACGGAGTGTTGAAAAGAGACACGGCCAGAAGATTTGTTTTTCACGTTAGCTTTCAAAGTTATTAAAGTAAAATGGTAACTAATCATTCTTTTAAGACCAAATACAAACAAATCTCAGTTAAGGCTCCTTATACACGGCTAAGATAAACGCGTGCGAGCTTTTCAGATAGCTCTATGATTCGAAAATGCAAAGCACGTGATTTGTATTCTCGAATCGCAGAGTCATCCGAAACAGCTCGCGCGCGTTTATCTCGTCCGTGTAGAAGAGGCATAAAAGGTTCATTGAATTAAAAGGCAGTAAGTTTGTACACACGTCAAATTTTATAAATCAATAAGCAAAAAAAAAGCTATTTGTAGATCTGAAAAATACCCGAGGCGTTAACCGAGTGATTGTTCGGAGCCGGTTTACAGGTATTGAATAAATAGCAACCAAAAGAGATGTTTATTTGGAAGAGGTGCGTATTCGATATTTAATTTAAGGGGTTGTTGGGGTTGCAAGAAAAGGATGCGCACTACTAGTCTATCGGATCCATCTAAATATTCTTCGTAGATAGGCCTGCAGATAAAACTCGGAGAGTGAAGCGTGTGTGGCGGCCCTTATATCCGGGAGCAAGCAGTAATGCGAGTCGACATGTGTATCTAATGATGCTGGTTGCGAGAGAAACTAAAAACGGAAGGCCCTCGAGAGGTGAAAACAATCTTGCGGGTTTTGGACAAAGAAAATGGAGGGGGAAAGACAGACCCTGGTACATCCGCAGTAATGCACAAAAGAAGTCCGCAGCGTAATGCATCTTGGGATACTGCCAACAGTTTTGTTATGCGCAGAACTTGAAAACCGGTCGGAGCGCACAAAAGAACTAATCGGTGCGATGCATCTCGGGATACAGATTGCTGCGCAGAACCGGTCGACAATACTTCATATTCTGGTTTAGTTTTTGAAATGGGTTAATGAACGTCGCACTAGAGCTGCACAGTGAGCTATCGGCGACGGTTCGGGATCTATCTCGAAGGAAAGACCCGGGAACACATACACATTCACACACACGCATTCATACACACATTCATACATGCACCTCGTTATTTTAGAACTATGGTCAGATGACGAGGAAACACCTGAACTGGCACCCAACGCCTTCAATAGACGTCGGGACTTTGGACCCCGATCAGATTTATCGTGCACCAGTCTCGTATACACGCCAGTATAATTTGTTGGATGTTCTGGACGACTTTCTAGTATTTTTGTAGCGAAGCTGGCAACCCTCCGATCGCAAGATCACTACTTTTTTACTTTTCTTTGTCAAGTCCATCGCACGGATTCGAACCACCAATCCTCTGATTAGTAGCTGAACGCCTTATCCACTGAGCAACTGGGGCTCCTTCATATTCTGCTTTTGGACTAGAGTAATGCGTATCGAATAGTAAGAAGGTTGGTTGGGAAAACGTCGCACTAGAGCTACAAAATGGGTTATTGACAATAATTCGGGATTTTTCCTGGAGGAAAGACCCGGGAACACGAACTAGACCACGCGTAACCAGTTTTCCGTTAGCTTCACAAATTGAAATCTTCCATTAGAAACACCAGTTTTTAATGCTATGCTTTGGTGCCATATTGAAATTATAAATTTTAAAATAGAACAAAATTTTCCAAAATATTGTAAATAATATCTATGCGAATCTGTTTTTCCCTAAAAATTAATCCTTCTGAATGTTTTTAAGAAGTTTGAAACAAACAAGAAGATATTTTAACGCTCTTAAAAAAGCTTATGGGGTCACTAATAGCGCCGTTCCAATTGGGTAACCGAAAGACAAGTTGTGTATGGTCTAATGGACGCCTAGAAAACCACGCCTACAGTGACGTCAGAGCCGGTTTGTTTATGTGATATTATTAGTATATTTTTCTCAAAACTACTTAAATACGGCAAAACGCGAAGATATTTTCTTAGAATATGATGTTAAAACCCCGAAGTTAAAAATGTAATTAAGACAAAATTTGAACATAAAGAACCGATATTATTGTTTGTTTACACAGAAAAAACGTGTTTAAAATCCCACAAACAAGGCTAAACTCAGCCCCGTTCTAGTCGTCCATTGGTTTATAGGTGAACAAGGAAAATGTTTTTTTTTTATCGGATACCAAGAAACAAAACTTACAACCCTCCGATCACGAGATTGTTGCACTCTCAGCGTTGGGATTCGAACCACGACCATCCAGTCCACGAGTCCCTGACTATACTGCCTGGGCCACCACAGGCCCAAAAGAAAGAATGTGATTGTGGGGTTAATATATTAAGTTCAAAGAACTTGACAAAAAAAAATATTGTAAACTAGATAAGGATGGCCCACTTATTATTGAATGGCCACTTGCATTAATTTACTTACAATCAAAAATTCTATTCTAAAAATTAAAAAAAAAAAGTGCAGTATGCTAAGTTTTAAGTCGATTAGACATTAGGCTGTAGGTTAAAATTGAGTTAAAATATTTCACGATAAATTTAAAAAAAAAAAAAAAAGCGCGTAAGTAAACATAATTTTTTTTTACCATTGGTGTAATACAGGGTGTACCAAAAAGGTTATTATGTGCTTATTTAGGAGATAGCCAACCGATGCAAAATGTTCAAAAATAGAAAACATTAACAGTACAAATTTGATATAATCAATTTTTGAAAAATTTACTTGACCTTCTAGTCAAAAAGTTAAATTACTAAAATATGCTTTTGTTCTTTCAAAATATGCGTTTTCTTTTTTAAGCTCCAAACTTGTAAGTTAAACATAGAAAAAATGAGTGATAATTGAAAATATTTTGGACCATGCAGTGAAGAAAAAAATGTTGCTTCAAGCTACCAAGCAATGTAAAAATTAAGTGTTTCTTCCTGGATTTTAAAGTATGTGTTATAATATTAAATTATATTATATAAGTGCCATTCAAGTGCCGATTATATTCTATAAGTACTCGATCTTAAATTTTATCGTCAATATAAATATCTTTATCAGAAAATTCAAATCAGTTCACTACAGTCCAGTTTTTGCGACTTTTATATAATTTTCTAATTTTATTTATATTATTTATATTTTCTTACATTTAAACAATGTACACAATTTATTTATTTATAACTAATATAAAGTGCTTAACTATCTTTACCACGCAGACACTCTGTACATATAGTCTGTAAGAACTAAATAAAATTTCTAGAAAACTTATGTATATTATAGTTAATAAATAATATCTAATTTAGAGTTAATTTCTAAGAGTCAGTCATTGTCTTGTTTACTATTACATATTAAAAAGAATTTATTAAAAATTGTTTAGCAGGGATAACATGCACAATTACATTTACCAATCTACATAAAACACGAAATACAGATATCCTTTTATACTCAAGGATGATTAATTCAAGATGACTGAATAGACACGTTTAGCCGAATATGTTTTCCGTTCGTTGGCGAAAACTAAAGTATTTAGCTGGACTCCCAGTTTCAATTACTGAACAAATATCGAATACTTTTTATATTTCTATCATTTCAAAAATATTTATAAATAAATTTCAATTTAAGTGTGGATTTGTATACATAAACGGAAGTTATCGATTACTTTAAATATTGATTTTCCAGGCGTTATCATTTAGCAATATGTATTGAAACCAATGAAAACCAATTCAGTGTAATTTTGAATAGGCAATTGACATTCACACGAACCAGTTTTGCATACGAGTCTAAGATGCTTCAATCAGTGAGATAGGCCCGAGAATAGAAAAGAAAATTATGCATGATTATATCAGTATAGAAAGTAAATAAATCTTACATTTATAAGTGCAAAAGATTAATTTATATTTAATCGCAAATTATTATATGACGGAAATATTATCGCGTGATCTTCTGATTTTTAACTATTCAAGCATTAAATTGATATACAATTAAGTCAAATGGATATTTTAACATTAATTGTTTCAGCACAATAAAAATTTAGAATAGAACATTTGGAAAATTAAACTAAAAATTGGATCGTCTGACGACGCCAACGTATGTTTGGCATTCGATATGTTTTATATAATCATCTCACGAGAAATGAAAATATATTACAAAAAAACAACAACAATATATGTAGCATAACTACAGTAGAAATTGTATAATTCGAGAATTATTTTTAAATAACAGTAATATTAGTGGAAAAGAGATTAGAAGGTAAATACTCAATTTTAGTAGCCCGAAGCTCGAGTACATTAAATAATAGTAGTTTCATAAACGATCGCGAGCAAAGCATTTGAGAAATGTAAATCACGATCTCAAAATGTTTCCGTAACAAAATGCGTTTTTGTTCAAAACGACTTGACTAATAGCTTAGTGAATAGAAACGACGAATGCAATGCCAAAGATGAAACTGAGCATGTCTCCCAGAGGGCATGCTTGCTCTGATGAACGGCTTAGTATAAAAGATACTAAGTACTTTTTGGTTCAAAGACCTCGTCGAAAAAATAATATCACAACCAAAGTTTAAAATCATTTGGAAAAAATGGGATGTTTATAGTTGCAAACGGGACAATTACCGTCTCTACTGAACTTAACTACGAAAATTACTTCACCCACAATGACTGAGTTTCTGATGTCTTCGTTTGTCACAACCTAAAAAAGAATCCGCAGTGGCGCAGTCAAAAGAAAACAGAAGACAACTCGAGCATTGGCAACTAACAAGAAATGCTATTCAAGAGGTCGTTTTTATTGAACATTGCACAATTACAATAACAAACTACGACGAGCATTAGCAACATTCTAAAAATATAAATTCGGTGAAACCGGTATCACTAAATGAGCAAACATTTTCATTTAGTAGGAATTTTTTACTTTTAGTTTGGGGCTAAAAGTTTAGAGAAATGGAATTCTAAAACCACTTTAAGTCTGTCTAATTTAACGCATATACTCATTTGAATTTCGGTTTAAAACGAGCACATTGCGAAATAGGCTCTCATCTACAGCTTAACACATTCGTTGCCACAATAAAAAAAAATGGTGCCCAAGCTATTAGATTTTTTTTGAAATTATTGATTTGCTTTTAAAATTATTCAAATTTATCAACATAAATAGAAATTTAAAAAAAAAATCTACGACTTTTGTGCGCGAGTTGTACGTAACTCACGGAGAGTTTAATTCAATATGGGTGGTAGCAGCACAACTGTAAATATCAGAGTTGCACACAAAAAGTTACCTTACAAAAGAAAAATCCAGGCCAAGCTAAGTTTTTTTTTTTCAGAGGCCATGCAGAATGTGTCTACAATAGGATTTCATGGTTAATATGAAGTGTATACAATTCACAGCACAAATACCGTAGTCTGTGATACGAGTTGTATTTAACTGATAGAACCTTTTAAGACAAGAACCTAACAAGACGCGGGTTAAATACAACTCATATGGCATCAAATGAGTTGAAGAGTTATTGCCTGTGCCAGTGTTTATGCTGGATCGTTTTTTTTAAAAAGACAAATGCTGGAATAAAACTATTTTTCTAAAATAGTATCCTTTACTTTATCTAAAATAAAAATGTAATTTACATATAACTGCAAAAATTGGTTAAAATAAAAGTATTCGTTATCGTAAATAATCAAATATTTGTAATAATTTATTAATTATGAATATCGGAGGTACAATAATAGACAATTTTGATTTTCATGCTATTTTTAAAGCAATAAATGGTTTAAAATATTTTTTTTTTAATGCTAAGAAGTTTTTGGAAAAGCTCAACTCAGTTTTGGAATTTTTCTAAATTTGTAAAAGGTTTATAAAACCTATCTTAAAAACTAGCGTGTGTCAAATTTATGGAATGAAAGGTGACGGAAATATTTATACTTTGATAAAATATTCTCATTTGAAGAACGTTATATAAAGCTCAATGTCTACTAAAAAAAATAAGTCAGCTACAATTTCTAAATTACAAATTCAATTATCCAAAACGGTTCCGCACCTGTGACTTCTTGATAATCACCCTCGAACTAACGCTGCCCAAAGGAACGCCTACAAACTCGAAATCAAAGCCATCCTTTATACCTAGTTAAACCATCCTTTATTATGATATATCTAGATGAAACAGGAACGTTTCTTCCTTTTCTTCTAAATCAGAGATGTATACCAGGCGTCAGAGGTGGATACAAGGAAAATACATTTCACCCCATCTCTGCAAATTAGATCGTTTCTTTTTAAAATAGAAGATTAACCTTCTTGTTGCACGCTTCTCAATACCCGGAGGAAATAGGCTAAGAAATAGGCCACAAAACTGATAAGATGTTTTACAAAATGAAGATTTCCTACTCAGCAGATATTATCTCCTTCATGCATACACAACAATCATTAAGTAGATCCCAGTTTTTTTGTGCTTTTAATTACTCATTTTCCCCTACTCAGTCTGCAGGTAGTGTTGTGTTGTTTCCATTTCAGATCGAAGCCGGCCATTTCATGAATTGTAGATTAGAGTTCAGCGACGTATTGACGCAAAAGTCGTTGGACGGGTAGGAATTTAATCCCAATGTGATAATAGGTTTCAATGCATTAAGTAATTATATTAAAAACCAAATAACGAGGCGACAAGGTTAAAAAAATTAAATATAAACACTTCATTTTTGAGTTTCGAATTAAAATAAAATTTATTTAAAGCATTAGATGCTCGCTCTTGTTATTAAGTTAATGAGAAGAATATTAACTCCTTTAGACATGTTGTCCGGTATACCGGACATCAACTTTTGACCTCTACACTTTATCAACGGCTTAATATATACTTCTACTTTTTATACATACTAATTAATTCTCTACTTTCTGTAGTCTAATTTTTAATAAATTTTTTAGTTTAGAATCTGGCAACACCGAGATGTTGATGTTTTGCAAGCATGTTGACGAAGCGAAAAGATTGTATTTTAATAAATAGTTTTTTCGTAATTTTCGCAGTGTATTTTTTTAATAAGTAATGAATACTTTTAATGAAAATTTAAACATTTTAATTTTATTATTTTTAATTAAATTTTCTAAAATTTTGTATAAATTATCTTTACTACCATAGATCATCAGATGTTTAAGAAAAAATTTTTACCGCCAACATTTCAGAATTCGGAATGAAGGGGTTAATAATTCAAACAATTTAAGAGTAAATACAACTAATGCAAACACAAAAATGAGAAATAACCGAACTAAAATGACGAGTTCAATTACTAATTTGATCCCAGTTTAACATTAATTACTCATTTTCACATAATAGCTCAACTTAGCAGTTATTTTATTATGAAAATATGTTTGGCTCAATGACTAATGCTGGTATTTGCGCAGGATTCACATTACATTAATGACAATAAATAGAAAACTAAAAAAACGCAGGTAAATAGAGGGCCAAGAGATTCTAAAAAATCATTTTGTATTCTAGAGTTAAGTGTTCAGGTTTATGTTCACTTCAAAGAAATTTTTAAGTAAAAAATAGCACTTTTTATATTCGGCGTAAAGGAAGGAAATTCAAATGTTTTATCGTTATTGCCATTGAAAACATTAACAGCAAACTGAACGAGTATTTGACATTTCATCTTAAAAAAAGTGCTCAAAAGAAAAAGTGACTTGGGAACCGAAAAGCTAAAAAAAAAAAAAGGATGCTTTTAGCAGCATACTCTATAAATCAGTGGTACTCAACCTTTTTTTTTTCTCTAGTACCTCTTGATAAAACTTTTCATTTATGAGTACCCCTTTTTCTCATAGCCCTTTTCACCCATCCCTCTACCAAAAAAAAAAGTTTGTTTTTGTTTGGCAGTAATGTTCTTAGGTTAGCGGCAGTAATGTTAGGTTAGCGGGCAAATTAATGAAACGACTCAAATTGATGAAATTTAAAGGCTCTTATTTTAGATTTTATTTATTACATTTATTTAATATTTTATTTTAGGTGTTTTCCGACATTACTACTATTATTTTCGCGTACCCCCAATCGGACTAACCATGTACCCTTAGGGGTAAACAATTTTTTTTTGTTTGTTACTTATAAAAAGTCACATTTAAGGATATATAATACTTAATACCCAAGTGCCTTAAATATATTTACATGGGCTATATTTTACTTATAGGTCAGCAATAGAAAAATAAAAATAGTTACAAAGTTATAAATTACAGTATCTGAAGAAAAGGTCAAAAGTTAGGTTTGTGTGTCGGTTAGAACTTAAATTAAAAGAATCGATTTCAGGCCAAAACGTATCTTTATCCAGACTGACTGAGAGAAAAAGCTAATACTGTTTGCATGCATGTACTTCTACAACCACATAAAACGCTGACCTGTATTCAAATTATATTTTTCGGTTACTGTATTTTATTTACCCAAATAAACTTTCCTAAAAAAAAAAACTTTCCTTGCATACCAACCTTATTGCAAATACCAACATATGGTTTTACTCGAATGAATTCACCACAAAGTGTCACCTGCATCGTGAAAGCACCTGCCTTTTGTTACCCGAGAGCCCTGCTGTTCCATTTCCCGCAACTTTTAGCATTAAGTAACGGAGATAAAAAAAAAAAATCACAGATCAGTATTTTTTTAACGTAATAACACTATAAAAAGGGTAAAACAGATGTTTATGTTTAGGGCCCGATTTAGTATTAGTCCAGTACTATAGGAACAACGTCATAGATGAGGGTCCCTCTCATAAAAGTAGCCTCTAAGAATTAAAATAATGGCACATTAAATGTATTATTCATCTAAAAAACAATAAAGTTATATAACGGTTTTGAGAAAATTGTCTAAACATTATAAAAAAATTGGAATAATAATAACATATTTGTCAAAGATAGGCAACTTTGGTACAATTTAAGTACAATGAAATAAAAGTTGGGGCCGCAAAAATCTGGGGCCCTTGGCCCGGGCGTAACGTGTCTAATGGTAAATCAGGCCCTTTATTATGATTTAAGCACCTGATCAAAGTATTCTTAAACAATGCAGAAAAAAGTATGTTGCATGCAGTTTCAAATAACCTTACAACACATTTAAAAGCTCAACTTACGTTCGGAAAAAATTGATTGCTCGTAAAAGTTTATATTATCGTGAATTATACGAGTTTTAAAATAATTTTCTCCAGAAAACACGACTTTTCTTCATCAAATATACAATTCTGTTTGTAAACAAAAAGTGATGAAAAAACTAAAAGGGCAAAGAGTATTAAATTGGACGATTTATATACGACAATGGGTAATAAACAATGGTAAATCTACGCCGTAATCAACATAGCTAATGCCACAATGGTAAAAAAAAAGGAACTTGGTTGCTGTACAAAGAAGGCAATCCCGTACTTTAAAAGATCTTTTATATAAATTTAGAAATGTTTTTTTCGATCAAAAGTTTAACAAATAACGAACGCTTAATTATCACAACCTATTCACTTCCAAGCTATTCCATGCTTTTGCACGTGTACATTACAGTCTTTAACCCCAGAATACATATTCAAATAACCTAAAACCTTACAAATAGGTTATTTTAAAAGATAAAATATGCGGGAAAACCAACAATCGTGAATAGCCAAAAGTCAAGTGCCTCCGTGTAGAGAACAATCCGGGACAGGATTCTTGTTAAGATAATTTTCATTAAAAAAAAACATGCAAGAGATAGAGAAGCAAGAAAATCATACAACACGTAACCAAGTCTGATTAAAGCGAAAATAACAAACAGAAAAGAAGCAGCACAAAAACTTGAACGCTTACCTTATTAATCCTTCCTTGAAGTGACGACTAGAATTAAGAAGTGCCTATCTCGCCTAAAGATGGCTGAGAAAGTATACAAACTGCCGCCAAGTATAGTCCAAAAAGCGATCCAGTGCCATACATAATTATTTAATGGGAAAATGTTAATCATCCTAATGGTCTAGGTCAAGAATGCCTTCAGGGGAAGATACAGGATTGTCCCATAACAGATGAAAACAAATAAAGGACACAAACTAGATATCGACAATTTGGTAGCGTTACGAGTGAAATGTTATTGAAAGTTCGGACGCAACTTACATAAATCGTGGTTTGTTTTAAGGGCAATGGGTAGTAAAAGAGGATACTGCGATACAAGATGAATTAAGGAATTCCCCTAAAGCACATTAGACAGGATAGTGAGTTTAACTTCTTCATCTATACCTACAAATATTACACCGGATCAATTAATTCAATAACTGTTTGTTGTTAAATTTCGCTGTTCTATGGAAAGTGCAATTTCAAAATGATCTTATGTAACATAAAGTCTAAAATTTTTATTGTGGGTTAATAAAGTTAACCCCCCTTCAGCACCAGGGACGCACCTGCCGTACGTCAAGCTATATACCTGCTGAAATACCGATGCCGTACGTTAGTTATACGCAGTACGTTTAACTGGTTTTGTTCGCACTAACTTGATTTTTCTCTCTGGTAACTGGTATTGTGTTACGCATAATTATATTTGCTTTCCATATTGAAAAAATGATTTGGTGTGAAAGAGGGTTAATAACTTTTAATTCATACCACGTGGTATGAATTCTCGAATCACCGAGAACCTCACGCGCGGTTTACTCGCTCGTGTAGAATGGGCCTAAAGGATCTTAACTATAAAATTGTTGAACCTGCGTTTTTTGCTCTTAGTCTAAAAAGTTTTTGAATTCCCCGATTAGAACAAACAATTTTTAAATTGGAAGAAAATAGCTTGCCTACGATACTAATTTTATATTCGAAAGCTATCGACTGTTTATTCTTCTCATAAGGTATTGGTGACTAAGGACTTCGAGCATGAATGGACTGTAGTAGAGCGAATATGACGTCATAATCGTGAAACCAACATCTCAGACCGAATGGCCGCAGGCACGTGACTTCTTTTCAAAATTATGAATTAAAAAATACTCGCGATTGGCTGATGACTTGGTAAATGTGCAACAGTGAAAATTTATGAATGGAATAACGTAATTAACCACGTGTCTGAGGCCATACATGTTGGCCTCACTTTGAGGTTAGCGAGATTATAACATTATGTTTTCTCTACTATGAAGGATCCATGCTCGAAGAATAAGGACGAGACTAATTTCTCGAAAGGGGGCGGCAGAAATGAAAACATCACGCTAACATGTGGCCGGAAAGACGACTGTTACGTCCTGTAGCATTAATACAATAATGTAATGAAATGTGCGTTTTTAAATGAATTTAAATATGAATACATCATTCCATTGTAATTGATAATTATAAAAGGGATGTTGAAAAAAACGTAATTAGATATCTTTGTAGTAATTTTTATTCTTATAAAATCCTTATTCATCCTTATTAAAAATTTCCCCGGGCAGTCGAAATTCAACCCCTTCCTCCCCCTCGTTCGGACACATTCTGCACCCCTGCCTTTTATTAGAGTACATAATTAACAAATATATATATTTTTTATTTATATAAAGCTTATTCCGCACAGGCGCAGATATTTCTTCCATAAAACTAAACAAATTATGGTTTTTAAGTATAGCTTTGTGTGTATTGAAAAACTATTATTGTGTTCAAAATTCAGTTAAACGCTTATAGAAGCTTTCATTAACAAATCATATTTTTTATTTGAACCACAGTTACACGCGGAGGAAAATGCGAGTTTTTAACATCCGTGAAAAATGGGGCGTAAGGCTTTTCTTTCCTTAAAAAAAAATCAACGGACGGTTTCAATAACATTTTAATTTTATAAAATATCTGGTTCAAAAGTCTAAGGTTATTCATAGGTATATTCCCATACCATAAAAATATTCAATAGAGTTAAATTTTAAAATTAAATATTGATATTTTTATCAGTAACATGTTCCATCCACAAGTAGAGCGAAATAGTTATAAACTATAAATTAAGTGCCGAAGCATCTCGCAACTCTATGAACCATAAAGAAAGGTATAGATGATTAAAAAAAAAGCAGAGTAAACAAAGTAGTTAAGTAACTCACTTGAATAGGGGGTCGTCTATCATTTGGTATAAAACTCCGATAGGCACAAGAAGCCGTTGCCATGCTTCGACTCCAACCAAAACAATGAGCAAAGGCATCAGATGAAGGAAGATGCGCAAAGAAAGTGCAACATTGCTTCCAGCCTACCGAGCGTTGAGAGGACAATGCTTTTTGTGGTGGTAGTCACCCGTGACGATATAATCGCAATCAAGACAAAAGTCGACATTCCCACCGCAATCATAATTGCGTTGGAATCGACGTGACAATCGGTTGCGCATGCGCACCAAGGTAGGCACCCAACAAAGCAGAACGCCTGAGACGTACGGTTTCTTTGTTCTGGAGCCGCATCCTAAGGAAAGGTGCGGTATGGAAACTCAGCAACAAAAGTACGGAAATTTGGAAAAAATAGTCTCTTTCACGTTCACAGGAGTTTTTTTTAAACTAGATATGTATTATGGAGCTGGGTGCATATAACACTCGGGTTATCACTTTCTTGAAATTTAGAATTTAAGGCCACTTTTCATACACCGGGGAAACCGGTAACGGGCACCGGCAAAAATATGCAATTATAACTTTTTCATGTAGTCCGATCCGACATTATACACTGGCTTTCCCGGTGTGTAAAAAAGCGACCTAAAGGTCAATTACAAATGTCCATTTATGATTTAAAATATATATACAATAGATTCCAAAATCGTGTAATGCATTACAAATATGGATTTACATTTTTAATTCTCTCTCAGTTCTTTATTGAAATGAAAAGCGAACACTTTTTAAACTTATCTTTTTCTTGGCCAAAAGAACCTTTGCAAATTTAATTTTTTTCGTTAAATTTTATCCCAAGAACCTTTTAATTTTGTAACGTTTCAGTTATATCTGACAATTGTGATTTGCATTGTCCATCTACTCAGTTGCGGGTCTTTGGAAGATGCCAAAATCAAATACTACACGAAGAAAATTATAGCTGTTTTTGCATTCAGTTGGTGTAATTTTTAATCAATAGTAAACATTACTATACTACTTAAGTGAATATGTTGTTGAGGCAAAGGTGCCTACATAAAGATTACGCAGGCAGATTATTGGTGATTTATAAGCTTAATTTCAACAACTTTTATTATACTGAATGTACAATAAAGTTAAAAATAAACTAATGTTATAAATTAACGTCTCAAAGAAATATCCTTTCATATAACTTAATAAGCCCTATCTGAAGGTAGAATCTGGCTATAAGCAACATGCTGCATTTTTGTAAGTCGTTAGTGAAATCTTACTTGAAACTGCTTTTAATCCAAAATTATTATATGTCTTTGTCCTTTTATCTTTATTTCCTCACGTCCATGAATTTCATTGCGAGCCGATTTCTTTGTCAGCACAAAGTCATTAAGATCTATTTTTTCTTATCCCTACTAGATGGCAATGACAGGAAGCAAAAGCGGTTCTACAGTCACTGCATCACGTCGGGCATTATACAGGTTCGCTGATTGGTGGATAGAAACTTATGATGTGAATTAAAGAGCAGCTCTGCACAAGGCATTAGACAATCGGACGAAAGTGCAAGTCATCATTAGAATGCTTTGGATACGGCTAAAGAAAAAAAGGCTAAAGTTCTGATAATGTTTTTTTCTTTAATAAACAGATTAACACGTTTAGAGTAAAATGAAAAATGAGCGATTTTTTAAAAAAAATATTTTTATATTGGACGTTTATGCAAGTCTAAGCACAGTCCAAAGTCCATTATTTAAACAACTTAGGATCCAGAGTAAAAGCGGATTATTTAATTGTTAATATAATCACACATTCTAAAATTTAATTTTTTAAGCAATTTACTAGCTGTTTGACCCCGCGAGGGAAAAAAAATGAGGGTCCCACGTCAGGACTGCCTATTGCTTCAAAGTCGCGCACCCTTCCAACCAAGGTCAGCTCTAGCTAGATATTGGGAATATTTTTTTTAATGTAATTGTTTTTTATAGAAAATTTCTTTTAAAAAAAAAAAAGCGAATTTTCAGCAGATTGACCCACAAAAACTGAAACAAGGAATACGTTCGCAGTATTTTCAAACTTTGTACAAGAGTCCTTTTAATGAACACAGTCAATTGTTTTCCACAGTAAAATATAGAAAATTAAATTTTGGAGACTGGAACGCTTCCAGTAAGGGTCTGAATTAATGCAGAAAGTTCAATACACCACAATTTCACATTTTCAGATCTTTTAGGTTGTCCAAAATTCTCAATTAAAAAAAAAATGAGTGAATTTTAAGGTTATTTATATATATAAATATTCTCTACATAAAAAAAAAGGATTTAGTACATTTTATAAATGAGTGTTTTAACATTAATAATTTACCATAAGGATAAGTACATTAAGAATTCAAGATGCGAATATCACTATCGTCTCGACCCGCGCACGTACGAAACCATTCTAAATTAGCCTACGCATGCAATTAAGTTTAGCCCGATGATATTCCGCGTGTTGTCTTCTTTAGAGTTCAACAAAACCCCAGGCTTTGAATACTAGGATATTTCTTTTCAGGATGACTTTTATCAATAAAATTATAAATGAGGATAAGGGAGGACTGAAGATGTTATTTAGCAGTCAAGTGGAGCTATATTGAAAAAGGTATATTGGTCAAAAAGTCAAGCCACCTTTAGCCGAATACAAACTTAACCCTTTCTTCAAGAGTACCGATCTTCAAAAATATATTCATTACAAACTTGATTGTATTGAGAAATTGTTCGACAAAAAAAAGTTTATTATTAAAATTACAAAAATAATACTATTTTCAGAACCTGATAACAGAATAGGCCAGTGAAGCTCAGGTTTACGCTTTACATTTATAAGGGGGCCCAACAAATAACACATTTTATATAAATATTTAACACCCCTAACAATAAATAGCTACTATTGTAGCATTTACCTTTAAAAATTTGCATTACAAACTTTAGTAAAAAAAACCTTGCTACTTGTGTTAAATTTGTTCGAATGTTAGAGAAAAAAAATCAAAACATTAAAAATACTCATTACTTATTAATATATTTTATTATATATTATTATTTTATTATATTATTTAAAATGTGTTCAGTTTAAATGCCATTTAGGGGCAAGGATTTTAATGCATGTAAAAGCTTGATTTGAGGTTCCAGGGTCTATTTTGAGAGCAATGTGGTCCCCATTTAAAGGCGGACTTCCCTTGCTTCAATGTCTTAATCGGGCCATGACTATTTTCATCAAATATTTAACATAAACATATAAATAAAATTATATAGAAACAAATTTTCGGGCCTGTACTAGAAAACTACAAATCAGCTGTCTACACAAACCATGTTAGGCCAATTTTGTAGTTATGTAGTTCCAAGTACTGACCCGATGGTATTTGAATCGCTTAAAAACCCGTCTACTAGCATTTTTTTTTTTTTTTTTTTTTTTTTTACGGAACCAGAAACTTATATGGTAACTAACTATTACGCATAAAAATATTTCAAAATTAGTGTTACGTATGTTAATTATTTACAAGTTACTTTTGAACAAATAAGCTGATGCTCTGAGCAAATAAGCTGATGACAAGGGATTAATGGTAAAACTGGGCAAAACCTGACTACGAACTCGTTATCTAGTGCAAGGTGCAAACTGGATTCTTAGGTTGTAATTAGTCGAATGATTTGCAGGCGAATTCCGAGTTCGTTATCCAAGATACAACGAAACATGAGAAACGGGATTTTTAAACAATTGTGACATTAGGAATGACAAATAAAATGTCAATTTTTTTTATACAATGTATATTCCAGAACTGTAAATTAAAACATTTTTAAGTGTTTTTGAAGAAGTTTTTCTGAAATTGGAATATACTGTATTTTGTAAATTTCCAAGACTATGTTACAAACAAAATGTCTAGGGTTTCAAGGAATCCCAAAGTGCAATGGCATTCTGGAAGCTATGAAAATGACAATAAAATATTGCACTCGTCATTTTATTATCCCTCAAGTGGCTCTAAGCAAAATAAAAATGTAAGAAAATAAAAACAACCGATTTCCAAAACAAAAAAAAACTAAGTTAAATTGTATTTATCACATTTTTTTTTTTTTTTAAAGAACATAAAAATATTTGAGTATATTTACACTACAAATCTGTTAAAATAGAAGTTTTCAACAACATAAAAAGATTGTAGTATACAATTTTCATTAGGATTTGGATTATCATCCTTCCAGATAATTTTTTGCTGCAAGTTAAGTTTACTTTTATTTTTTTGGTGTGTGGCCCCTAGGCTGCAACTATGCCTGATAATAAGAGAATCCCCAAATGTGTAGAAATAATAAAACCGATAACTTTTTTTTATTTTTAAACAATATATAGTATAAAGTCACATATGTCAATAGTAATTTATGATCAATATGTTATCCGAATATCGGGGGAGGTGAGAGACAGAGAAGAAATTAAGATACAGTAAATTATAAGTATTCCTACTTTTCAAAGTACATAACACATTTTTTTAAAAATACAATTTATTTTAATGGCAATAAGGAGTAAGATTTTTAGTGTATTCAAAATTTATATAGGAGTCTTTTAAGCAGGTACGGTTTTCCCTTACTTTGAAATCTTATAGGGCCTTGCCGTCGTTCTGCTTTAATGATCCTCATAAATAAGAGCTGGGCAGAACTTCGTGAAAAGCTTAATTCATGTGCTGGCATAACATTTTAAGATTGCAATAGTTAAGCAAATAACAAATGTTAGATATACCTTTGAGAACACTTTCATAAGCAATTTTTACAAGACTGCTGGTTGATAGTTCAACCATAATCCCAGGTTAAAACCAAACACCTGAAGGTTAAGTAAACTAAGTAATATGAAATATATGATAGTGAGAATATCTGATACATTGAGTATGTTGAAAAATGTCAAACATATTTGCAATGGCATACTTTGATCTTATGGGCAATGTTTTTTTTACCTACACATCTCGAAACATTCTCAAAGTGAAAAATGTATAGATATTTTCTAAGGTTACAATTTTACCATTCTTTAATGATAACACTAAATATGAGTAAAATATATAAAATTAATTAAATATTCTATACTTTCTTTTTTACAATGCTATATATATTAATATAATGAAAGCATTGAAATATATTCATTTTATACAGGGTGCATTCCATAAGTAATGCAACCAATTTTTTCCTGACGCGACTATACACTGCAGCGCTTTTTAATCTGCTGGGCTAGGTGGAGGGGTTTATTAGCTTCATAATGCACCCATTCTCAGTCGGCTCCAAGCTACCGGAAAGACGGGGCGTGCGTTCTCCAAAGCCCATTTTGAGCTTAATGTAACACGGCGCGATGGATGGAGCAATGTTACGCTATCAAATTTTGTGTTAAACTTGGGAAGTCCGCCACCGAAACGTTTCTATTAATTCAACAGGCCTTTGGGAGTGATAGCTTATCCAAATCACAAGTTCACAGATGCCACAAGTCGTTCAAGGAGGCATGATCAAGTCCAGTATCAAAACAATGCTCATTTGTCTTCATTGATGTCAAAGGCATTGTCCAGCACAAATTCGTATCTACCGGGACCACTGTGAACGCAGCGTTTTATTTGGAAGTGCTCAAAAGGAGGGTCTCACACTGTTTAAGTAACATCAAGAACGCATGGAAATTTAATCACGAACGCGCCAAGCCACAGCGCCTTCGCCCATTCCCCACTGGTTCCACAGCCTCCCTACAGTCCTGACCTGGCTCCCCCAGACTTTTTTTTTTGTTTCCTAGCTTAAAATGAACCATGAAAGGGAAACATTGGACATGATTGAAAACATCCAGGCTCATGTTACATAGGCTCTAAAGGACCTCCCGCAGAAGGCCTTCCAGGCCTGGAAACACCTCCTCCGTAAATGTATCGACGCAGGAGGGTGCTATTTTGAAGATTTTTAACTAATTGTACGAATATGTCCAATAAATGATTTTTTATGAATTTGGTCGCATTACTTATGGAACACACCCTGTATACTTGCACTGTCATTTCCATCGTCTGTTTCATTGAAGAATTTTAGTTTATATAATTTAAGATTTAAACTTAAAATATGTTTGTGTAGAAGAAGACACTAATATTATGTAAATAAAATTAATGCATGAAACATATGAAGAAAAAAACATTAGTTCCCCTCCTGTGTTTTTTTTAATATTTGTTTCGAATAAATTTGCCATTTTAAGTTATGAACTTGCAAGCTTTAACAAAGTAAAAAATAAAATATTTATATAACTTCTAAAATCTTGATAATTTTTTTTTGCTTCCATAGTTAATAGCGGTACATATATACTCGTAGCTTGGGGAATTTGATATCACAGCTATAATAAGTTTGCTTTGTTAAAAACGGGTGGCTCAGCATTGTTTTTTAATAATATTTAAAAAAGAATTTTTGGGCAAGGTATCAGTCTCTTTTTATTAGGGTGTTGTTCAAACGATAATTATATGCATGCTAGTATCAATGTATTATAAAAGTCCATAGCCTTTAAAACTGTACATTAAATAAAAGTTCTTGGTTTTATCTTTCAACAGCATTTAAAGAATATGCTAAGTTATGTATAAACCTTCCCTATTTATGATATAGGCAAAGTATCAGAGCATTGGTAAAAGATTGAAAATTTAGCATTTTTTTAAGGTTTGCTGGTGGTGGTTAAAATACTTTTCTGGACCAAATGAAGCATATAGATGAGGATTAAGTAGAAACTACAAAAGGTTTTTTAAATAGAAATATGAGGACTTCAATAGTGGAAAGTTATAGTAATGCAACCAATATCAATTTGACCGTATATCTGGCTGCAATAAGTTTCCTCCTCTTTTTTTTAATTAATCAGTTATTACCATTTCATTTTTAAAGGTCCTGTTAACATTAATTTTTCTTTATAATTTTCAATATCTTTACAATTTTCTTAATTTGATAATAATTAATTGCATCATTTTTTTTTAAATCATTAGTTATGTCATGTTAGCATTTCAATTATTTTAATAATAGTCAATCCATATTTTTTTTCTAATAAGAAAATTTTAATGAAAAAAAACATAACATGACTTGGCATAACATTTAATGAAAATAAATGCAACTAAATTCTACCAAATAATGCAGAACAATTACTGTTTTGCACCATAATTTACCAATCTTAAAAAAAAGAAAAAAAAAAAAAAAAAAAAGAAGTGCTTTGCTTGCCTTTCAATTTTTCTTTACATATGGTGAAAATAAGTTCTGAATAATATTAAAAGTAAACTAAATCAATTCATGTAACTTTTTTTTCCACATTTATATTGCAATTTGTGTTATTTATTATATATATTTAAGTTTTATTTTGACATATAATTTCAGGCCGGATTATTGTAATATCCGACTACTATCAAACTGTGGAATAGGCAATATAACAAATATTTTTGCATCACAACATTTTATAGCTGCATCCTAAATATACACATGCACATTACTCTAACTTATCCATTTTTTAAAATTTAAATCAATAACATATTAAATGGCTCAACATCTTTATTAATAAATTAGCCCTTTTTAATTAAGTTTAAAAGAAATAATTGGAAAATTTATATTTTTCAACTAATGTTCGCTAACTACATCTGTTATTTTAAATAAAACATTTGATGTTTAAATCAATTCCAATAATCCAGACAACTTTGTGGAAGGGTAGTACAATAGTTTTAATGCAAGAAATTGTCTTCAACGTCAACTCACAGCCTAAAATATGATGCCCTTGCATGAAAAAATGTGTAAACTGTAAAATACAATGCACTTCCATATATATTTTTTTCAAACAACATCGATTTTTACATATAGCTAATGTATTTGTAATGAACCCTTAATTTTAAAAACTTTTTACCAAAAAGGTATAGAAGCAGTATAATGACTTTTTCTCGCCAAATTAAAAAAATCAACGAAAATGGTTATCTTTACTCCCACTATTTTTTGGTATGATCTGGTTTTTCATCTGCAAACCAGTTTGTTGACATCCTCATGTTAGCTGCGTGATAATATCTGGAGTTTTCTTTTTATCAAATTATTATTTATGTTATGTAGTACGCTGTGTGGATCGTGACCTTCTAACATGGATGTGCAAGTACTTGCTAAATGACATGTAGCTACATGAACTCATGCTTTGATTTTTTAAAATGAAAGTTATTTCTTACATTTGAATTTATTGTAGCTTTCTGTATTAACTTTGTATGACTTGTTTTAGCCATAGCCAATATTTAATATGTAGTTGCTAAGTTTCAGCACATTCTAAAACTAAAGATGAGCTTTTCAAGCAATGGACCGACGTTTGCCTATGTCTCACTCATTATGTTTTGATGTATTTTAAACTCAAAATCAGAATTAAGGTATAAAAAAAGTCTGATTACAAACAAACAATGTTAGATAAACTTGATTGCTGTTTGAAAGTCGGGTCATAAAAAAAAATATGAAAAATAAATTTTGGGAAAAAAAAAGAAAAATTTAGGAAAAACACAATAAAGCGGAATTTCTGCAAAAAGTTTGAGAAGATTTGCATGTCTGTTGGAATAAAGAAAAAAAAATTTAATGAAAACTATAACATTTACTGTCACAAAAATATGAAAAAATTTAAAATCTTTACATTTATAATTTTATGCTGTTTTGGAATTTTTTTTTTATAATAAAATAAATCTCATAAAAAAATTTATGAAAAATATTTGAAATTGAAAACATTAAAAGATTCTTTTTCTGTTATTAATGTACGCACAGAAATGTACGTGAAAAATAATGTCCTAAAAATTTAATAAAAATTAAGATTTTATAATAAAAAATAAAAACCTTAAAAATTTTACTTTATGAAATACTAAAATGATTTATTTTCAAAATCTGAAGTGTGTTGCTAAACTACTAAACATTTATGTAATCTAATTTAAAAATTGATCATAAGGTAGCTTATGTTCTAGTAAATTTTTAATAATAAGTATTTTCGGATATTGATTTAATAATGATAGCAGTTTTATACTGAAAGTTTCCTCATTTTTAATTTAATGTGAATTAAAAAAAAAAAAATCTTAGTTTTTTCTATAAAAAAAATTATTTAAATTTAAGCTAAAATGGGCAAATTAGTATAAAATTTTAAAAGTAGGAGAAAACAGTGCATTAGTGATATGTTCCAATCATCAATTATATTAAAATGCAAGTACACATTTTGTTGGATGTTACTAATTCAGTGTAAACCAAATTACTAAAACCAAACATGTTTGAATTAGAAAAGAACAGCGCTACTATTTTTCTGTTGATAATTTTCTTTCATATTCTTAAACATTAAATCAACAAAACAAAATTTTGGATTTCTAATTTAATTACATAATTTTAAATTTTAGTAGACGATATAGCTAAGTTTAGACTTCAATGGAAATTTATTATGGAAGATTTATTCAAAATGATTACTTTCGACTGACAAGATTGAAGTGTGCATCATTTGAACTGCACTTGAGTGTTTTCATGACTTACAACATTTTTATAAAGTGCACAAATTTTTTACGCATGAATAATACAGCTTTACCAATGTGAATTACAACTAGTGATGATCAAAAAGTATTTGTGATAATGGCATGATTTACATGCGATAAAGCTACAATACCTTAGGTTTAGTTAATCAAACAGATTGTTGATTTAAAATTTCTGATATTTTGCAAAAACATTTTAAATTAATTCTTTTCATAAACATTGACGGAACTTATTTTTAAAAAAAGTAACAGCGAAGCAATTATAAATAGTTAAGATCACAGAAATTTCCCATAAATATTGCAATTTTAAAATAACTTGCAATACAAATGTAATCAGTAAATCTAATCCTAACAAAATAGTATGCACGTTTCATACGAGAAATAATGTCGATGAGCGGCGTTTACGATGTTATTTAAGATGAAGAGATGGAAGATTTTTATTTATATTTAGTTCACGCAAGAATCGCAATAGCAAAATAAACCAAATACATGCGGATACTATTTAAAACTTTATATTTGTTAAAATATATCACGTTATATATATAATATCACGTTATATTTGTTAAAATATAAAGTACCAAAATGCTTATGTACTATTACACGAGATGAAGAAAAGCTTTCAAATATGAACCAAGAAGATATATATATATCCGTTATTAATTCTAAACTAATTGTCTTACCTGAGGGCTGTAGTCCGGAGAATGGAAATTCAAATGGGCCATTACCCGCGCGCACAATTTATATTTTTATATCAGAGCACTTGTTTTTCCAATAACATAGCGAATCACTCGAGTACACACACCACAGTCGCAACAAACGAAGCCTGTAAAACAATTTCAAGTTCTCAGCTTCTCGACCAACTGCTGCTTTTCCTTTTACAACAATTTCCGTATACACTAGACACCTGTTCAGGTAGGAAAAACTAATCACGTGACTTGATCCTTTAGCTCCACCTAGAAAAAGTTTCCCAATTTAACAGTTTTCATTGGAGGAATGAAATATCAATCACGAATACGTCATGCAGCGTATTAAATGATTGGACAAAAGTTCGAAGTATTAAAAAAATAAGGTTGTTTGTACTCTGTGGACAACACAGCACCCCGGGTGCACTTGGAACTCATTTACAGTCATTATTTTTTTTATGGTACAAATAGAAAAACAAAAACGTTTCTTCTCGAAATTGGCTTTTGATATAATGTTTATTCAAAACCAAATTAAGTGTATTTTTAAAAAAAAAAACTTTTCTGTATATTAGGCAATTTAATTATTACAAATGTTAGATATATATAAAAAAAAACCTTAAAACCCACTGTCCAATCTTTCCCAGCTTGATCAAAGGGAGGACATTTATACTGCGACAGATTTAACGTACGAAATTGTCCCTTCGTGTTGAACTCGTCGTCTGACCATGGTTACGAGGCGTTACGTGGCTGTGTTTAGTCTCGTATATAAGGACAGAACTAGGTAGTCTGAGAAAAGTTTCAAAGTACAGTCATTTCTATGACATTTGTTCGATTGTTTGTTCTAAATTGTTTTATTTTTCGATATTACAGCTGTTTTTTAGTAAGTTGTATTAAGTTAATATTATAATCTTGCATTGTATGATTTAAAAGCTATATAGTAAAAAAAATTATTAACTTTTGTTTTATAAACTCCAGTGGCGGCTCGTCCACTACAGCAAGTACAGCCGGGCTGCACTTAAATTCAGTATTTTAAAACTAAAATCAGATATTTTACTAATTTTCTTAAATGAAGATTAGAATTGAAAATGAAATTTCTACGGTAGTAAACAAAATCTCCGATAAATAGCAAGCTTGTTACCATAATGTACAATTCAGGAGGGGAAAAAACTCCAAATCAAAACTGCAGCCAAAAGCGAAATTCGAAATCGGCTGCATCGTTGCCATGGCAACCTCTACGTAGTATGGAGATTCCTCCCCATGCTAATGCACTGCATTTGTGAGAAGGTACAGCCGAAATGAATTTTCTTGTTTTAGCTGTACTTGAGATTCGATATGCTGATTGACTTGTCCGTGAAACGCTATGGGTGGGTGAAACGATAACTTACGAGAATATCTCCAAACGGAAATGGTTTTCGTGATAAATTTACTGTGTGCTGTTGTTTCAGGATATGGTCGACTGCTGTTGTTTTGTTATTTAAGTTTATATTAAAATTGACCGATTCGCATGTTTAAAAGAAAGGATGATTGCTTTAATTTAAAAAAAAATAAGTGTTTTCTATTTAATTGAAAGGAAACTTTGATTTGAGTAGTAAATAATAAAGAATTTCTGTTCATTTATGGGTTGTGAAAAATAAAGGTGGGGGGGGGGGGGGGGGGTATTCACATGATTTCGGCTACACTAACATTTTCGACCATGGCCCGCCACTGATAAACTCGAAAAAAATGTGAAGTTTGTGCGGTTGGGGACTATTTTTTAGTCTCTCACAACATTAATATATAATTGGTACATATCTGCATCTTTCAAGTACTTACATGAGACTACATAAAAGAACAATGAAAAATAAATTATAGTTGCATTTATATTCCTGAATTATAAATTGGAGATGTTAATTTTGTAACATTAATATGTTTTGCCTTACTAGCAATGCCACTATTTACAATTTTTTTATATCATTCTTATGATTTCTTAATAATTTAGCTGCTTTGAATGTTATTGTAAATCTTTTCTTTTTAGAGAAAGACGAAATGAAGTTATTTATCATTGGAGTTATTGTAATGGGAGCAATGTTCTATGACATGAACTCACAACTTATTGTCAGTGAACATAATTGGCAGGATTCAGACGAAAATGGTAAATGATTTTTGTCATTAAATTTTTATTCAAGGGGGCGAGAGACATTTTAACACTTTGAATAACTTTTTGAAAATAAATGTTGCTTATAGATGTAAAGTGTAGTAGAGACTTTTGCTGCCTTCAACAACTAATGATAACTTCCCAAAACCTTCAAATGTGTATGCTTGATGCATTCAGCAGATGATTTGGAACAAGGGCGGAACCAGAGATTATTGTTAGGGGGGGGGGGGTAATACAGTATATTGTTATCATGAATATCAAATTTGACGCCCTCCCCCCTCCCCCAACGCCATCCAAGCTACTTGATAATCGAAAGTTTTTCCGTTCCTGGAAAAACTACATTGAAATTTAACATTTTTGAAATGATTACTTTAACTTTTTTTCATTCCCTGTTCATTAAAATTTCTCTATAGAAATGAAAACAAGCATACTTTGAGTAACTCTGTCTACGGGAGGGGGGGGGGGAGAGTATTGGGAAGTTTGAAAGAGCGTTAAGCAATGCATATATATCACGATTCGCAAAAAAAAATCTTAGTTAGAAATTTTTCATTGCCTAGGTGAATTTTGAAAATATTATCTGAGATGTTAGGGGGGGGTAATTTCCCCTTCACCCCCCACCTGGATCCGCGCTTGATTTGGAACAGAAGCATATAGACTTTTTCACGCCATGTCACTTTTGTCCCCCAGAGTGAGGATTTTAAGATAAAATATGTTAAGGAAATTATTTATTTAATTAAATGGTGTTTTAAATGAGAACATAATGATCTGTCTCCTGTGATAAACTTGAATAGTTTTCCAGGTTAAATGGATAGGTGTGACTGTTATAGGCAGGGGCCTCGTTAAAGGGGGGTGGGGGCAATGTTGGTAAATTCATGTAGAGTTGGCTAAATCACAAACATAGTTGTTAAATTTGTGAATTTTTTTTTTTTAATGAAGCTAAGAAGTTTCACATTAAAGAAAAAAGCCAAATGTTTCACAAGTTTGCCAACTAAGTCTCTGATTTTTGCATATCAACAGGAATTTACCCCATGTAGGCATGAAAAATGTTGGGGAAATCATTGCAAAAAACTGCAAAATTTTAATAAATTTTACTTCTGGTCGGGTTGGCAATTTTAAACTAAAAAGTTTTACTTTAAAAAAAAGCTGCATGGTTCACAACTAGGTTTGTGATTTTCTAAGTCTACAGGAATTTACCTACTTTCTTACAGCCTGTGTAGGCTTGCAAAATCTTTGGGAAATCATTATAAAAAAAACTGCAAAATTTTAGTAAATTTTACTTCTGGTTGGGATGGCAATTATCCACCTGAAACTATATTTTCACAACCAAGTGGGAAAAACAGGTTATAGGACAGATATGATTATACTAGAAAAGACTTATATTTTAGAAATATCAAATAAATTATCTTCATCTTGTTTTAACATATTTCTAAAATATTTAATTGTTTTGGAAATAATTAACTACTGGATAACGGGTGATTAAATGAATTTATAAGTATGCCCCTCAAAAAGCAAATCACACAGTAGTGACAAAATCTGTAAAATATAATCTGTGCTCATTGCATGTTACGACTTAGGAAGACTGCAATAGCATATTTTGGACAAATCAAAAGTATGTTAAATCATGAATAATTAAGAAAAACAAAAAGATTACTTTAAGTAGGGGACAGTAGTGATGGTTAATAAACATATTTTTACCTTTAAGTCCATTTTGCAGCATGTAACTTTCTTTAAAATCAGTAGAATCAAAAAGGTGTTTTTATTGGCAATCAAGAAAGCTCTCTCTACAGAGAGTAACCGTGCAGAAATTTTTAAATGGATACCTGGTTACATAACCAAGTTTATAGACGGGGACAATGGGCTAGTGCGGTTCGGATACAGTAAGGCTTATTTAAATTATGTTGCATTAGTGCTGTACAATGGCCTATTATCATCTTTTCGAATTCAACAAGGCTGGCTGGTTAAAAAATGTTGCACTAGAGCTGCACAGTGGGCTATTGGCAACATTTCGGATTGGTGAACAATAAAGTTTACATTTTATTTTCAGGTGGAAATTGATTATTTAATGCATGGCGTTTGAGTATTGTTGTTGTGTTTAATTGAGCTATGGATGTGTTTGCTGCAGATGTCTATCTGAGTAGTTTGTATTTTTGGAAGTTGGAGGCACACATTTCTGAAAGTGCGAAAGCATTTCGATTTCACTGGAACTGTTATTGTTTCGGATTGCTTATAGTCTTACAATTGCTTGAAGGGGTCACTGGCCCACACACCAACTGGATTGAGGGTACGCATCGTGTACTATGAATTTATCTATTGATTAATTTCATATTTGTATTCGCCATAATCAACTGCTTGAAGAATTGCCTCTAAGCATCATAATCAACTTCATAAAGAAGGTATCAGGTTTGGTTTTGAGTAGTTAGAGGCCATAGGCCAGAGACCAATGTTGCCAATGTTAATCGAGGTACGAGACTGTGACATTAGCACACGGTATGTGCATGTGTTTAAGACTGGATTTTGCCGTATTTTTATTGATTAATTGCATAACTGTCGAATCTGAACCGTCATCAGTAGCATCATTGTGTAGCTCTAGTGAAACATTTGAGGCCTCCGTGGCCGAACGGTTAAAGGCGTCAGCTGGGAATACAAAGGTTCCTGGTTCAATGCCAGGCGATGGACTTGACAAAGAAAAGGAAAAAAAAAAGTTGTGATCTTGTGATTGGAGGGTTGCCAGCTTCGCTACAAAATACTAGAAAAGTCGTCCAGAACATCCGCAAAAATTAACGGCGTGTATACGGGACTGGTGCACGATAAATCTGATTGAGATCCAAAGTCCCGACGTCTATAGAAGGCGTTGGGTGTCAGTTAAGGTGTTTCCTTGCATCTGACCATGGTTCTAAAATAACGAGATGCATGTATGAATGTGTATGTGTTCCCGGGTCTTTCCTTCGAGATAGACCCCGAACCGTCGCCAATAGCCCACTGTGCAGCTCTAGTGCGACGTTAATTAACCAAACCAAACTAGTGCAACATTTTGTAACCAACCAGCCTTGTTGAATCCTAACCACATCTCCAATAGACCATTGTGCAGCACTAGTGCGATGTTATTTAACCAACCACTCATTATTGTCTGCTATTTTGACTTGGTGACCACTGAAAATCACGTTACTTTGATGCCAATTTTCCAGAATCGCCTCATGCAACCACCACAAACTAAGAATTTACCCAAAAACGTAAATGTACATATATAGCATCAAATGGACTAACACTTGGACGTAGTTTGTGTAACCAAGAGGAGTCACCTCATAGAATTGTTACAAAATACTGAAAATGCTACATTTGATTAGCAATAACTTCTATAATAAAAAAAACTTGGCTGTAAATTTTAACTAGGACATGTATTATCAGTAAAACATTCGATAAAAAAAAGGATGTTTTCATATTTTGTCATTAAATATTAATGAATTCAATGGGATTTTTGTTTTCTGATACATAATTAAAAACTAGATTTCTTTTTTATTTTGAAAAGGTGTAATGTTTTTATGCTTTCTAGAATTTTAAGCTATATTGGAAAGAGACAATGTACCTATTATAAAATTAACATATATAATTTTTAGTTCTATCTTAGAACTCTGCACTACTTCCTTTCTTCCCTTATCATTCCAACATTTTAATTGTGCATGCAAATGTAGATAAATCAATTTACATAATGACGAGATATGTCTTTATTTATACTATACAATTATATTGATGTGCTCAGATTAAAAATCGCTACAGTAATGTTATGCAGCTTCTTTTGTTGTTTTTCATATCGGCAATGCACTTAAATTTTGAACTGTTCACTACAGTTTCAAATTTTCTATTTTTTTTTTTATGTATATAATAAGTTCTTTTTTTTATAGTTTCTGTAAAATTGACTAACTTTATATTTCAATTAAGTTTTTCCAGCAACAAAAACACTTTTAGTGAAACTGAAATATTTCATGAGTTTGTTTAAATCATGAAATATTTCATTACCTCTAAATCATGGAGATATAAGGTGGAAATGATGGGACCCCTGATTGGGGGACCCCCTGGTGATAGTCTCCCTCCCACATTAATAATAAACCCTGGTTCCATCCACAGAGTTCCATTTCCAGAAGTATATAGCCGACGCGTACAGAGGCTTCACTCTTATTGGACTCCTATACAATTCGTTCCCCATTGAAATTCACATAGACACTAGCGCCACGATTGAGAAACCACGGAACTAGAATTTTTGTTCACAGTTGCCATAGCAACCTAACCAGACATTCGGACACAGAACTGTTTATTTACTTTTGAAAGATTTTTCGGTTTGAATAATAAAGAAGATGCCTGAATACGTTTTTCCGGTATTTACCGAGGGTGTTTGTCAATGAAAGAAATTGTCAATTTTTATTTATAATATAGGAAATTATCGTTGCTTTCAAAACACAATATTTTTTTTCTGAAAAATTGCTTTACTGCAGAGAATACAAATACGTTTTTATTACTTTTGAGAAATAAAAAGATTCAGTACAAGACAAAATAAAAAATTACATAATTTTATTTTAATTCAAATATTTTAATACATATAGTACATTTCAGTAATAACAATATATTAAATTATGCAAATTTTTTATTTAAATAACGAAAAGAAATAACCATTACTTTGAATTCTTTAATATACTGTTGAGGGAATCTAAATTGTAAAATATTTAAAATAGCTAAAAAACTTTTTTTTAAAACTGATGATATATTTGCTTACATTTGAACTACTCTGTGATGTGAACACTCAGAAGAAAGGCGTGTAATTTTTCCAAACAAGTTCTACGTATACAATATAATTTAATTTGTATTCAAATTGGACGAAATTAAAAAAATTGAGTTGTATTACTTTTTAAAACTTTTAATGCAATTTATTTTTTCTAAAATGATATGAAGCATTTTTGCCTATTGACGCATTTAGATAATTACGATAATTTTTTTTTAGATAAGTTTGATTTGTTGGTTGATTGGTTTCCATTCTTCATTTATGTGAAATGCACACCATGGTTTTTGAAATTGTTGCGTGTACACTTCAAGAGGTGAGGTGGGTCATACAGGGCATAGATTTTTTCTTCTCCAATGAAAAAAAAATGGCTGACTGCAGTTGCACCCAATGCCCCATATACTCCTAAGTTGCTTGGTCCTGTAACAAATCAAAAACATGTAAAAAAAATATATTCAAAAACTTTAATTGCATATTTGTCAACAATTAACAAATCATACTGCCAAAAACAATTGACAAAATTAATTGCTTAAATTATTTTGAGAAACATTACAAATACAGTATAAGAAATGCAGTTATTTTATTGTTTTGGAAGTCAATATTTCAAGTTTTCATAAAATGAAATAAAAAAATCCTGAAAATTCATACAATTATCTATCACCTAATGGTACAAACATCCAAGCACATCTGTACATTTGTATCAACAATCCATACAAGCTAGCAAGTATTTAATTTAAAAAAAATTGCTACAAAATTTTTAAATAAAAATTATTCTTAAAATACCTTGATCGCAAACAGTAGCCACAACCTTTAAATTGCAGTCATTGAGAATTGCAATTGCCTGCTGAATCAATGGAGGAAGCTTTATATTGCTGGAACCTTTGATAGTGAAGAAGCCCAAAATCTACAAAATAAACAAACCATAATGGAATACACGAATGAAACTGACAAAAAGCTGAAAACAAAAATCTAGTAAATCATATGCTTGACTCTGGTTGAAAATAGCATCAAATAATCTTTTAGTTGCAAGTGAAGGTCTTCTAAGTAAAGATTATTAACATTTGAAATAAAAAGTATATTGAATTTCTTTATTCCAAGCTTTAAGTAAAAAAGTTTGAAATATGACATATTTTCATAATAAGTGCAAGGAACAAATAAGAAAGAAACAGACATCTCCACCTTTTTCTGATTTACACTTTTTCACTTATTCTCATAAAGAAAAAATCCTATATCGATTGGTGTAAGAACCAGAAATAACCTCTAATAAATAGCTTTAGAAAAAGGAGCTGTACTTTTGTATTATCCGATGCAAGAAAATTTGTTTTTAGTTCTTCCTGAACAATTTTGAAAACTGGAGTTGTTTGTTTCTTATACCCATGTCTTTAGTTATGAAATAACATGTTAAATTTTAATTTATTAGTAAATTTTTAAATTAGTACCTGTTTCAAATTTTTTTTTTTAATCCCACGAGCCATGAAAACTAGAGCATAAAATACTTGTAAAGGTTGGCTTATATTGATAGTTTCAAAACCTTGAATGGCATCTTGTGTAGGATAATAGGTTAATCCTTCTTTCACTGCCATTTCGTTCCATCAGAGTGTACAGAGCCTGTCCCTGTCATCTTTCATTTTGTCTGTCATGAACCCTATATACTTGATTACGTTCGGGTAAGATCCAGGGCCCTTAGCTACATTTAAAGTATATCTAAAAATCACCATAATATTAATTTCACATCACTGATAAAATGGCATGAGTATTGTTTAATTTTATTCATTATAATATTAATATATCAGAACTTGTAGAATTTTTTCAATAAAATTTGTTTATAATATATATTTATTTGTTTACATGGGGAAATGTCAAACTACAGAAAAAATATGCAGGAAGATAAAAAATGGTGTTAAAAAATACCTCCTCAAGGCGGCTTTACTGGAGAAACATAAACGTTGCTGCAAAATTTTATAAGCACTGGGGCTTTGCAGGTAGATGTTTAAAGCAAATGCCTTATCCTTCTTATACCATCTTCGACCCTTCTTATTCCTCCCCGCCTCTTTGGCCTGCGACATTACAAAGTCATATTGGTCTGCGGTCAACTTATCTCTCAGTTGATTTAGAAACGGTGCCTTTATTTGGGCTAGTTTCTTTTTCAACCGAGAAATCGTAGAGCGCTGATTCAATTTGGCTTGACATGTTGAAGATCTCTTAGGCGTTGAAGAAAATGAAGGAGCAGAGGACGGTTCAGGCTCATCTAACTGGGAGGAGGATTCTGGCACTAACAGGGAGGAAGATCCTGGCTCTTCACAAGCATCACTGGCATTCTGTTGGCAGGGATTCTTTCAAAATTGGGCATGCAAATTTAATTAATCTGGTTTTGAAAGAATTTACAATTTGGAAAAGTGATCAGCACAAATCTTTGCATTATTTCGTAAAAACTTGTTGCTAAACTGCAACAATTCTTCCTTACATAACAGCCGAAGCCACATCTTCAACCTATTCAAAAGAGTTACAGATTAGAAATGAAAACCAACTTAACATTATTTTTTAGTTAAACATTGTATTGGGTGAGCCAAGAAGTAAAATTTATTCATGGATGCAATTTCCTTAACACTTGTTGCATTGTTTCATGTTTCTTTAATTTATAAGTTTTTCTACATATTAAAAAATAAAACTGATGAAAAAGTATATAATTGCATTTCTGAGATACATTTACAACTGTACGGATACTCTGTGGTATGGATAAGTACCGTATAATTTATTTTAGAAGTAATATAACAATCACATGACAATCGCCAAAAATCAAAACTTCCACAATAAAGGATATATCGATCTTATTCTTATATACTCTGTTGGTTATCCATAATAAAATATGAATCCATAATAATAAGTTTACTTGGTAGTACAAGTGAGATTTACTTAGATTACAAAGTAAGTTTATGCATATTTTAATAAGTTAAAAACTAAATTAAAATAACACCTACCTTCCATCGTCTACTGGAACACTAAAAAGTCAGTCCCCAGTTTTGTTACACACAAAACATTGTAATTTGCTTACTTTCAAAGCATTCATAATCTCACTTCGTTAAAAATCAGTCAGCAACTGCAGTTAAAAAAATCGGCCGCTAAAGAAAGAGAGAAAAAAAAAAAAACTCGAACAAAAAAAAAAAAAATAGTTTGACAGGTGTAGACCGATTTGTGACGTAACTTTTAGTTCCGTAGTCTAAAGTTGGCGGCACTACCATAGATCTACAAAATGCGGGAGTGAAACCTCTGTAGCGTCAGCTATATACTCTGTGGTTCCATCCTTGATTTCAGACCAATACTAGATATTATGTGTTATAAGTTAAATGAAATCGATATATAAAATGATTTGGTATGATAATAGATGTTGTATTTTAGAGGGAAATCTTTCTGGAAATATTAGCTACTACCATTTAAGATCCTTAGAATTGAAAGCTATAAAGGCCAAGGCTAAAAACATTTCTCATTCAAAAGGACCCATTATTAATGTAAGTAATTTTTAACAGCTTGTTTATTTAGAAAAAAATATTTTACGGATATTCTTTTGGTTTTATTATTTCATAAAAATACATTACAAATAAAAAAATTTAATGCATTTGATATGCTGGAAAGTGCAATATCGATGGCTAAAATCCCAATCATTGTATGTTTACTTTTATAAACTTTCAGAAAACACAAAAAGAAGATTTCAAACTTTGGCTGAACTTTAAATCTGCACCACAAAATTATTTGGAAGAGATATATAATATTTGAGCATGAAAGAACTCGACTCCACCTTTACATTGATATTAATATATCATTTTTGCTAAATCTGGACATACAATGATTGTGTTATTTATGTTGGTTGGTTGAATGTACATTATTTCTTTTTTAGTGAATTTCATTTTACTTAAGTAAAATAAATTATTCTTGTATATTAGTAAACTAACATTCTAAATATGGCAGTGCTTCAAATAAATTTCACCTAACAAAAGAAAAGGGATGCATACAGAGTTCAACTTAGAGTGACTAAAATAATTTTCAATTATGTATGAGTAAAATATCTTCTATTAATCTCGTCTCTTTTGTAATTGACTTAGCTTTTTTTTTAATAAGATATTTATTTTTATTTAAAAAAAAAATCCTAAATATTTATTTTTTCAGACTGACAAACAAAACCCAGAATATCGAAGGTCCTTAATTCGGAAAATGGAATTAAAGACTAAGTCATTGGCAGTGAGAAGAGTTCTTAAACTTCTACAAAATTGCACAGATGAAGATATAGTACCTACTTTAAAAGCTTTAGAGCTTCTGGTACATGAGGTAATGAAATAAATTTGTGTCCTTTAGAGTAGTGATTCCTAAAAGGTGGTGTCCGTGGACCCCGGGATGTCTGCGGGTAGATGTTAGGAGTCACTAAGAATAATTGGTTAAAATGCACTCATTTCTTAACTGTATGCCATACAGTTCGAATATTAGTGCAATAACTAATTAAAGTGACTATTACAATGTTTTTATGATGTTAAATGTACAAGTAAGAGATTAAAAGTAATAAAATTTCTGTTATGGTGTCACCTTTATGTATTTTTTATGCGTTAATTTTTGTCCATATTTCATTAAAATGAAAGATATTTCAATATCTTTTAATTAAAATTAAGAGAAATGTTAAAATTATTTCAGAATTTTTTCTTCTCATCATTTTTATGTTTAAACAAAATTTAAACATATATACATACTCAGAAAGCGGGAGGGGGACTTTCATGAGCATATATGAAAAAAGGGGTCTCCGATCTTATTTTAATTTTAGCTAGGCTCTGTGGCTTAATTCTAATTTTGAACTAATGCTTTAGAGAACACTTGCATGTAAGACAAATCATACCCAATTCAAATGTATTTTTCCAAGGATAAAAAAAATTATTTTTATTTCAATTATATAATATTTGGTAGTATGTAATTTTGTGTAGTATATAATTTAAACAAATATAAAGCACTGGTGTACAATAATGTGAAAGTATAACATTAATGATTAAAATGATAATTATACCAATATTATTAATTTGTTATTCATGTTTTTTACTCTTGACCACGTTTAATTATTGCTGTATTATTATGTACATTTATCACTCAAATAGTAAGGTACTAACATTTGTAATATTTAACATACTTTATGAACAAATACGTACATCACCATTTACTAAATAGTTTCATCAATTTAAACAATTCTATAATGAATTTATAAAAAAAAATTACAAATAAACATATTACTCTCCTATTTTTTTTAGATATATATTGTACAATTATTTGCAATATCAAGGAATAAAAATTTAAATATCATTTCATTGCAAAAAAAATCATAAATTCATAAATGAAACCCAAATAAACTGTATTGTCCAAATTTTTTTTGGAAAGTTTAAATTGGAATTTATAAGTATGATGACTTAATTAAATTGCAGGAGTCATTCTAGAAATAAAATATGGGCAGGTTGTTATTTTTAAAAAAAGAGCATCTATTTATTTTTTGTAAAGGCACTTTAATATGCAAGTTCCAAAATTATGACAATGCACCTCTAAAGCAATTAAAGCAGCATAGATTATTATTTTTTGGCTTTCAAACAGTCATATGTAAATGTGTGACATGCTTTACACCAAGATGCATAAAGGGTAAGTCTAAAATAATCTTGTTGTTTCTTTTCACTGAAAATATCATAAGAAGTGCATTTCAAATACTAGTATAAAAAACCTGTCATTTTAAATAAAAAGAAAATAATCAAGGAATAAAAAAATATATTTTAAGTCCATTATAATAGGTCAATTAAGCATAACAAAACATACTAGAATTTACACAATGTCCGCAGGAATATTCAAATTTTCTAATTAATGAAGATAGAGAAATTGTCTAAGTGCTAATTTTTAACAAACTTAGCATAACTGGTTTGCTTTTAATTGTAAAAAAAATTATTAAAACAAATTGAAACTAAAGAAACACCTTTTAAAATCAGAAAACTGGCTTTAACTTAAAATTTGTTGTCTTTAAAATCGGGAAAACCGTCGTTCTAAAATTCTTATTATTGATAAAATCACCAATTATGGTTAGCTGATAATAATCAAATATCTAACAAACCCACTCAAAACTAAAAAGCATGTTAAGTTAGAGAAATAGCAATATATATGCAAGTTATCACTACATAAAATTGCTGATTGGCATCTGTGATCACCTGTTGACTATCAAATGCCTGACAAATATAATGAACAAAATACCGTTAAAAACTAAAAATTTAGCTAAAACCAAAAAAAAAGTCCACAAAGTTGCAAATTTGTCACAGAAGGTGCAGAAAATGAAAATCCTTTAACACAGATTCTCTTCTCAAATGATTATCTGATGATTTTTTTCTTATTATGCATCTTCTCAAAGAAAATAGAACAGGCACTGGAAAGTACTGAGGATTTGACTACCACAAAGAAAGATCTGTGAACCTTTGTTCAAATATCTGTAATAACCATAAGGTGGTGTGTTTCTATTTTCGGATTGACTTTCGGGGGCAAAGTAATTAGCTAATCTAGAACAAATCTGCAAATTATGTTCTAAAGTAATGCAGCCATAGAAAAGTAAGTAGACTAGACTTCTGAAAAGAATTATCTGCAAATTTTTGAAAAAATCTGCGACTGACACAGGAGATCTTGGCTTTCCTTCTTCCGAGACCAGTTTTTAAGAAAATTAACCTATTAGTGGTTATGAACTCTCATGTTCTTTCACCAATGCATCTAAAATTTTAATTCATGAAAATTCTCCGTTTTATAACAGTTTTTAATACTATTTGGTTAGAAATACTGTAGACCCTCCATACAACAACCCTTTATGGGACCAGTTCAAGATGGCTGTAAAAGTAAAAAGTAATTGTAACAAGTTAAAAAATATAATTTCAAACAATTGAGACTTGGAGTTGTAATTAGCAAGGAGTCGCAATATCTAGGGTACTGTATAATTTAATATGATTAACAATATTTATAAGCATATTGTGAGGAAAACATATATCCATATACTGAAAACAATTGTGTAATTTATCACTTACTTTAACCAAGGGATTAAGCATTCTTCTGTTTCTTTGTCTTCATAACTGCCTAGAGAAACAAAAGTTAGTGTTATTATCTTCATCTGCTATTCAATTTGTAAATATAATGCATATTAATATAATGTATAGTTGCAGAAAAATAAAATGGCATATTTAACCATTATTGAATATTATAATAATCCAGAATAAGAACTTTATTTAATAAAATTGTTTTAATTTAAAAGTTGAAACATAATTTATTATAATGTGTGTGTGTCATTACAAATGTTGTATATAACACAAGTCTAAATATATTGAGACTACATATTTCTTTCATTTTTATAGTATGTCATTGCTATTAACTTTATGAATATCGGTGGGATGGAGCTAATTGTCCCTTTGGTTAAGACAGAAGATGAAAAAATAGCTACTGCTGCACTTTCTGTCTTGTCTGCAGCAATGCAAGGGTAATATACTAATTTATCAGCTTTTTTATTTGCCAGTAAATAGTAAATGTATTACTGCAATTAATTTTAGGACTTAATTTTTATTATTATTAGAGAATTTCAGATGAATCTTGCTTTTATAAATGAATTATTGTAATGCATAAATATTTTAAACAACTGATTTATGGATTCTATAGATAAAAAAATTATCTTTATCTTAAAAATAGCTTTAGCAAATGAATCTTATCATGTGTAATATATTCATTCAATTAATTATTTATAAAAAATATTGCATAATTTAATAAAAGTTAATATTAAATTTTTATTAATATATAGCCAATATGTATTACAATAAAATGTTTGATTATTTTGCTATTATATATAAATACAATTTGCTAACATAAAAAAACATAAGATTTTCTCATTAGAAAATCATTCACAGGCGAAAGGGGGCATTTTGTTTCAATTCGTCAATTAGATACCCTATTATAATTCTGTGTCGAAAGGATAGATACCATGTTTTTTCCCCGTAATCGTGAGAACATGTGTAATGTAAAGTGTTTTTTTTTAAACAAAAGAACTTGCTTAGCATGAAAGCCATATTTTTTAGCTCATAAACGTGCAATTTAAAAACTTACACAAAGAAGACACAGTCACCACAGCAGCATCATGCTGTGTTAGCTGATTATGCCATTAGGACGCTGTTGTGGTTAAGGTGCTAATACGGTATAGTTTATACTAAAATAATATTCACCCCTAAAAATTTAAAATAATAAATATAAAACATGTTTAATGCAAGCTTTTTAATATTAAATATACTATAATTTTTCAAATAAATTGATGTTCTAAATTGATTAAAAATAAAAGTGTGGGCGCTGAAGTCAGGTACTTAGCTGGATTTATATCCTCATAGTATTGAATGCTCACCCCCAGGCAGTGCCGGTTTTATCACTAGGCTGCAGGCTCTGGGCCGCCTGCAGCTACAGATTTTTGAAAATATTTATTTTTTAGATTTGGCTTTTACGTCAAAGAATAAAAAAAAAGAGAGACACATTTTTTAATGTTATAAAAGTTATAAGAAAAGTGTATGTGTTTATCTAGAGAATATTTTTTTTAATATTTAATTTCTGAATAATCTTACTTTAGTTAAGTTACTTTATTTGAAAAATATATTAATTTGCTCAATTCTTTTGCATGGCTCTTAATATTTTGAAAAAGTTTGCTAATTGAGATCATGCTTTTTTTATAGTAACCAACTGGTTTTAAATTTAATAGTACTAATCTGACATCAACTGACTTTTGAAGCAGTGGTGCACAAGGGGTTGGGGTGCGGGGGATCATAACCATAACCCCTCACATTAGTCTGTGAATAAAAAAAAATAGTATGCATAAATACTTATAATCAAGGAATAATGGATAATCAAGGGGTGATGTGCCATGCACTGCCGATGCTTCCTGCCTTTTTTAGAAGTGAAATGCACCCTGTTCTTTTTCCAACATCTACTTTGTGCGAAGGGATTTTTAAAAAAATATTATTCCCAATTTTGGTAAGGAAAGATGCCCCTTTCATTCAACAGAAGTGCCCTTTTTGATAAATCCACCCTGTTCATTTTAAAAGAAATATGAACACTAAGTAGTTTCCATCTCAACATAGAAAGATTAACTGAGAATCTTTTTTCTTCTAAGTATAAATAGTTTTTAAGGCAAACGATAATTCGGTTTGTAGGTCATTTTATATTTATTCACATTTTAATTCATTATATATTTTGTTTTAATTTGATATTTTTTAGATTTTAAAATCATATATTACAGTTCAAATTTTCATGGTATTATTTCAAATTACAGTTTAGTAGTTTCCATGACAACATAACATAAACATTATTTCAAACAGATCCTGCTTTAATTATTTTTACCCGTAAAACTTATTAAAATACTTTTATCAATATATTTGCACTTTCCTGATGTTGCAGCATTCTAAAAATCAGCCTAAAATTTGTTTCCGGCTGTGTTCTTTGCCTGTGCCAACTTTTAACGTAATCTGTAACTTCATTTTTCAGATTAGCAGTAACAAGTGGACAAACTTTCATTTTTATAATTATGAAAGATTTATCCATAGATTACTAAAATGTAAGCATTTTGGACACTTAGTGTCCAAAATACCATTTTGTTCATACTACAGAAGATATACTGTATAATCAGGAAACAAATATTGCTTTCTATTAAAATAGAACCCATGGTTAAGTGTTGATTAAAAGATTAACAGTAAATTGCTGGAACAGCTATATCAAAAAAAATTTTTAAACAAATTACCACTTCCTTAAGCACATTTCACACTTGCAATTAGTTTGATGCAACTCCCATAGAATAGCATACATTTAATAGTTATAGATGGGGTCAGGTAAAGTGGTCATATGGGGTAAAGTGGTCATACTCTAATAAACGTTGTAGTTTTTCATCCTTATTTTTTATTATTATCGTAAAGGTTTTACATAATTTTGTTTTAGTTTTCAGTAAAGAGGAGCAATGTTTTTCACACAAAATTATAAGTTTAGTAACACATTGAATGCCAATAAATAGCCATTTTATTTTTGAACGTTTCAGTACAATCTTTTGACTCTCTAATGAACTTCTCTCCTACATTTTGTTTAATCAAAATCTTAATATATTAGTTATGCAGGAGGCTTCAAACATATCTCAAGAACACATTTTCATTAATAGGCAAGTTGTGTTTATTAATTTTTTTATTTTATAGTGTTTTTAGTAACATGGGGTAAAGTGGTTATATGACTATGCTTAACGTATTCATGGTAACAATGAGTTTATTTAGGCCTAATATTTAATGATTTATTATTAAATATTAATTTAGAATAATAAAATATATATTAATTTATCATAGTTTATAACATGAGATAAAGTAAACAGCATTAAGCTTAACTGTTACATTGCTTGGAATGACTTTATTAAGACCTAATATTCAGTGATTAAAATTTGGATAAACTTGTATAATAAAATAATTATATTGTCTTAATCAGGTTTTTTCCCTTTTTTTACGTAATAAATATGCCAAGAGAATATGTTAGGAAGATTGTGCCAAATTACTCTGATGCCAGCCTACAATTAGTTATGCTGACAAGGATAATTAGCTATGCTGGCAAGGCTAGTTAGCTATGCTGGTTAAAAAGGGCAAATCCATTTATGCTGTAGCTCAGGAATTACCCGAATTTAAAAATATGGGTCATTAACAAGCCTAGGCATAAAGGTCCTAATGAGAATCATGGCTTTGAAGAAGAATCTTGCATTGTTAAAAGCTTCAGATTCATTGCCCATGTTGAACATCCATTCGATCGTTCTGATATATCAAATTTAATCCAAATGTATCTTAAATATCCTAATAGCAGAGGAAGTCCATTGGGTGATAAGACCATCAAGACCTGATTACCTCAGAATTTGTGAAAACTGTCAACAAACAAATTGCCCAAACATAACAGTGTCCTTACCGAAATAACAAAATTGCCCATTGACTTCACCAGATCAACAAATAGTTATTCATCAGAATTCAAAACCATCAACATCTGATATATGCAGTTTAAATTTTAAAAGTACAAAAGTGTCAAATATGGCTAATACAACAATTGTATATCCACTAAAAGACTTTAAGCTATACTGACAACAATATCTCCACCATTGTCAATTGTACATAGAATGGCTATACATAACTCTAAAGATAAAAACAGAAGAAACAGTTGCACTTTGTCTACAAAAAAGAACAAGGGATGCCAATAAAAAAAAATTAAAAAGCTAAAAAAACAAAATTATCAAGTCAACAAATTCTTTTGAGCCAATTTGTGCCACAGATATACAAATTTGACAAACCATATTTGTGGGATGTTAGTAAAATATGAAGGGAAGAAATCAATTAAACAGTTTATTGGACAAGATTGAGATAATAATAGGACCCTTCATTAAATATCTAGAAAAATCCTAAATTGGTGACTACTACACATTTCCAGAATATAACGACATTGAAAAAACAGAGAGTCGGAAGTTATTAAAATATCCTTTAAAAAAAACTTTTTCCTTAGAGAACACTATAAATGTATAATTAATAATAATATTATTTAAATTTATAATTTAAATAATAGTTCACATATATAGAAGTTGTGTAAAATATTTTTAAGTAATAAAATGGCACTGTTTACTTATAATTTCCTTTTTATGTAATATTTCTTCGATATAACCACTTTACCCCACACACTGACCACTTTACCCCACCCCATGGGGTAAAGTGGTCATAAAAACATGACAAAAAAAAAGATGTCATTAAAAGGTGTTACTCTCAAAACATATTTTTAAAGTGTATTCTAATGTACTCTAGAACAATGTAATGTAAAATAAAATCCAAAACAATAATATTTATTAGAAAATTTCTCATATTTATATTCCTGCAAAGTTAAAAATGCCTGTTTTTATGACCACTTTCCCCCACCTGAACTTTCATTACTAGTTATACAACTTTCCCAAGATTGCACGAAAAATCACAGATAACTGTAACACAGATCGAGGTTTTTGTATTACTCCAACCATTAGTAGTATATTTCCTTCAGAATTCCCATTTTCATATTCATCTCTAAATGTTATTTTTCATAAAGTTTACCCGTTGAAACATATAAATATCTGAATGTAAACAACTTTGGTAAGGATGTTGAACTTTCAATAGATTTGTGTTACTTTAATTCTAATGGGAAATATATTACTCTGATTCGATATACTTCCGGTTGAATATTTACCTATTCAGAAGTACGACTTTGGCTTCATTTTGGACTTCATCATCAACTACTAAGTTTGTTTACTTTATAAGACGCCAACAGAAGTTAAATTGCTGTGAAGCCTTTGTAAAACATATGTTTTACCAGATAAAAATCATAGAAGCATAATTTAATAAAGATTAAAAAACAACACCAAATGGTCATTAAATGGAGAATGATTTAATTTGTGAAATTAAGAAGTACAAGTTTTGTATAATCCTAGGGATATTTTAAATTAAAAAAGAATAAGAATTGATAACCTCTCGACTTGGCGGTTTTAATTTTAAATTTCTGGCGGTTTTATTTTGGAGTTTTGGTTGGCAGTTCAGTCGGTTAAAAAAAAATTAAGGGTTATCTACTTTTAAGTACATATCCAAAATATTAACTAGTGAAGGCTAGTTCAAATTCTTGTAAAAACTAATATTTTCTTTTTAGTAATTTTTTGGTTCATATTTTCTTTTTTGATGTTTTTAGCACTTCTGTTAAGCTTAGTTTGTATAAAGTAAAATCAACCAAGTTTTTACACTAATAATCTAGATATAGGTCAAAATCATACTAAATAACTTAAATATGTGAAAGCGAGTAAAGTGAATAAGGAGCTAAAAAGAAGTTTAACAAAAATTTTATTTACCCAAAAAATATAAATTGTCAATAAAAGCACTAGAACTTTTTTTTAAAGCAAACTTTTAAGCTTGATTGCAGAAAGTACATGCAGCATCGAATCCCATTGGAATTGTAGCAACAAAATTTAGTGGCGTGAAATAAGCTTTGGAATCGGATGTATAAACTACTTTTCACAAGAATTGGAATATTTGAGTTATGTAAAACAATGTAGCTCAAACGTGTAAAGTTCGTTCATTATATTTTATTGTAATATTCAGATTAATAAAAAATTAAATGTCTTTTATCTTAGAAGTATAGATGTGTTAACGTTTTTTAATGAAAAATACACATTTAGTGAACTAAAAATATTATTTTCCAATAATTATTTAAAAACTTTGATTTTAGTATTAGTATAATAAATTATATAAATTGAGTATACTTTTTAAAATTACATTAATTTTTAACTTTTTGTTGTTGTTGCAGAAATCCAGTTGTTCAGAAAATTGCTGCTGACAACAATATCCTTGATGTTTTATTAGCAAATTTAGCTGATAAAAGTGGAAATTACCTCTCTAGCCTTTTATTTACAATATCAAGCTATCTTCGAAACATGCCAGAATCACAAATACATTTCTTTCAAGTAGATGGAATCCCCTTCCTAAGTGATATAATAGAGAACAATGATTCTAAGAAGTTGAAATTGCATGCTATAGCTATTTTGGCTGATTTAGCTGCTGAAATAGTAGGTTTATTAAATTACCTTTTGTATTTTTTGTTATTTATTTTTATGTGGCAAGTTGCATTTATTAAGCCTTTATTCTTGGCTATAGCTCTCTGGGTCAAGTTTTTTATGAAACAGAAATTTTTCTTAGTACATTCATGTAATTTTGTTCTTTCTCTTCTTGAGTGGTTTTCCAAACTTCATTGAACGTAGACATGTACCACCTTCATACTGCTTGCTTTAAAAAAAAATGTGCAAGAGTAATTGGGTGAAGCTTTTGGTAATTTTACCATTATTTTTGTAAATAGGATACATTCTATTCCTATTTCTAATTATGTTTTTATTAAATGTGTGACAGTTGACTTGGATCTGTAATCCAAAGCAGAATTGTCGATATGAAGCTCAACTTTTATGCTGTATTTTCTATTCAACTGTAATTTGTTAAAAATTGGTTTCAACATATTTTGCTGATAGCAGAGATAATTTATTTTAGCTTTATTTGATTGTATTTTGAGATTTTATCACTATTGTAACAAAATCATGACAAACCATGAGTTTATTTGCAAACTTTCTTTGTTTTATTGAAGCCATTTTGTATGGATTTTTTCTTCAATTGTCTTGTATAAAGTTTTTTATTACATCCACTGTAATATAACCATGCCTCATCAAGTGATACTAAATAATTTCCATTTTTCCCCAGCTATGGTTTCTTTTAATATTTTTCTACGATTACTCTTGATTCAGAAATATGTTTTGGAAGCAGCATATTAACTTTTGGCTTAAATTTTTTATTTATGAATATAGTTTTAGTTACTCTTTTGGGTTGTTAGATTTTCTGTCATGTTTCCTTTCATTTAAGTACTCAGCTAGACTGTTTTCCTTTTTAAGTCAATTCCCTTTTTCAAAATTCCATGACTTCGAATTTTACAACACATTATAATTAGTTCATAAGATTGCTTTTCTTTAGAGTGCAGTAACGTAGGCTTCAAGAAATCTATGAATCTTATTGTTTTTTATTTTAGTTACTGATGTACCTTTTTAGCTGGAATATTTCATTTAAATCAAACAACACTTTGTTTGCAAGAAAGACTGTGACTTGACTTTGATGATTAAAAGCTTCTTTAAATAAACTAGCGCAGTTGAACTATTTATCGATTTCCATGTGTGTTTGTTTTTTAAAAAAAAGAGATGCACTTGAAGATATTTCATTAAAAAACTACCATCTTTATTTAGGATTTCATTCAATATTTTCGGAAATTAGAAAAATAGTATTTTTGTTATCAATGATAAAATATAGGACATTCAGAAGAGTTTACATTCAAATCAATCTTTGGCAAATGGGAGATATTCTTTGAAACCAAATGAGTTTCCAAGCTTGTAAGCTGACAAGAATTCTGAATATATAAATATTAGTTTATATTCAAAAGAATCGCTTAGCAATTTCAAATGATGAATTCAAAGTAATAACATTTTGGGTTTGGATTTATAAGTGGTTAAAATATTTATAAAATAATGGCTTTTAAAGGCATATTTTTTTACTTTAATGGAAATAATAGAAAAAATTATACTTTAAAAGTAATCTAATATAGGTTTATAAAATTAACTAATGAAGTATGGTATTTTATCAAATTAATGAACTTTTTTTTTATATTTTCAGCTGGAGGAATCTAACATGCATTATCAAAAAATTCAGCTGATAAAGTGAGTTTCACTGTTTAATATTAGAATATTTTCTTTTTTGTATTTGTTTATATAAGAGTTTTGTTTGTTCAGTTACTGTTTAAAAAATTATTTTATCTTTAAATTTTGAGGTCATAAAGTAAAGATTTTTAAGGATTAGTCAACTTTATAGTTCCACCCGCTGATTTCATGAATAATACCTACTTTTAAAATTGAATTCTTTTTATGTATATATATTTGTGAAATCATCTTTGTTTTAAATAAATTGTGTTAGGAAATTATTTTTTGTGTGTTATTTCTTTGAAATAAAAAGTGCCAAAATAGTTAAGTACTAGGAGGCTCCGCCCCCTGCTCCGCTAACGCTCCGCCAACCCCCGGAGGATTGCTACGCAATCCTCATAGGTTTGCTTCGCAAACCACTTCTCGCTTCGCTCGCTAAAAGGTAGGACACAATAACAATGTGTCCTAGTAACAATACATTTTTAATTATATTACTAAAAACTTTAAAAGTTGAAATTGTAAATTTAAATTATTATTCATCTTGGCAATACTACATTTTTACGACATGTAAGTCAATATAAAATCAATTAAACTAATTTCTTTTTAATTACAAATGAAAACAATGGTACCACTGGCAAGCTACCATTATTTATTTATTTTCCACGTTATTTCCACACCTTTCCCGCGTTTCAGTTAAATTTCTAACATTATTAGTAGTTTGTTTTAACCATAAATGACGTTAAGCTTACCGTAAATCTTGCCTACCAGAGGTGTGTAATTTACTGATTTTTACGTCATAAAAATAAAGCTCATAGAAATCTAGTTTTCAAAATCGCCAACAGATGGCGCCACCCTTATTTTTCCTTCATTGAAAGTTGGGAAAAGCGTTTTTGAAAACTTCTATTTTTTAATTTATAAGACTTATATTCTTCCTAATTTAAGCCGACATTGAAGGGGTTAATCGTCAAAATGGCTTACATAATAGCAAAATAAAAATGCGGGCGCAACAGAATTTCGTAAACAAACAAACTGTTGCCAACAGATAGCGCCACCCTGTTTTTTCCTTCATTGAAAGTTGGGAAAAGCGTTTTTGAAAACTTCTATTTTTTAATTTATAAGACTTATATTCTTCCTAATTTAAGCCGACATTGAAGGGGTTAATCGTCAAAATGGCTTACATAATGGCAAAATAAAAATGCGGGCGCAACAGAATTTCGTAAACAAACAAACTGTTGCCAACAGATGGCGCCACCCTTTTTTTTCCTTCATTGAAAGTTGGGAAAAGCGTTTTTCAAAACTTCTATTTTTTAATTTATAAGGCATATATTCTTCCTAATTTAAGCTGACATCATCAAAATAATTATTTATCAATGAATTGAATTTGTTAATCGTCAAAATGGCTTACATAATGGCAAAATAAAAATGCGGGCGCAACAGAATTTCGTAAACAAACAAACTGTTGCCACTCAGTATACAGAAAAACAGCGTTTTTCAATCACCGCGTAAGAGAAATATATATATAAAGATAATTTGTGTTAAAATAAAAGTCTTGATATTTATCAAAATGTATTTACTAAGATTTTGACTGTAAGCTGTTTTTCTTAGCATTTTAAAGCTTAAGATTGTAATAATGTACTTGTTTAAATTGCTAACATTATATTGATAAATAAAATATTTGGTGTAAACAGTTACTGGAATTTCATTTGTCATATAGATACAGTTTAATTGTATAAAAAAATTGTCAGGCTTGTTAAATAAAAATTGTCTTTATGTTATGGGGTATTCCATGGTTATTTTGATGAGTTCTTTTATGTATACATTTGCAAATATATTAATATTATAAAATATTTTTCAGGCAAAATGTTTAGAAATGTTATTTATGTAAGAACTATTTCAGGAAAATAGTATACTTTTGGAAATAGGCATTCTTATTACATGAAAAAAACATATACAATTTTTGACATTTAGCATAGTTTAAAATTTATATCAAAATATACACATAGGCATGAATAAGTTCAATGTTATTTTTAGATACATAAATAAACAATTATTAGCTATAAAAACTTCTAATGGCCTTAATAATTTGGTTACTCTTGTTACTTTCTTTTAAAATCCTTTATAAAAAATGTATATAACTGTACTTAATACAAATGGGGGTCTTTAATTATTTTGTTGATTTGTAAGAAAGTTTACCAAAACAAAGGGGATTTTATGTGTTTACAACTGCAAGAATATTTATATATTTTTTTAATTGATGTGCTGCATTATACAGTTGGCACCTGTTAAAGCTTATAGATATCAGAATATAAATTAGAATGTTATAACACATTTTGATTTAATATATTGTCAACATTGTTTTGTTTTATCTCGCAAAAAATATAAATATAATTGCAGTAAAAAGAGTACAATAAAGTAATAGTAGGAATGATATTATAAATTTATATCCACTTTGCTAATAAATTAAACAAGAAATTAATGATAAAAATGTGTGGGTGGGACTTATATTTTACATATAAATTTAAAGTTGCCATTTAATTAAGAGTTATAAAGTTTATTTAATTCAAATAATAGAAAGCATTATGTTTTATTTTTAAAACTGCCTGCTATGTACGAAAAATAGTCCTTGGAGAGCAAGTATGGATGTATCAAATTTAATTTATTTTATTAATACTAACTAGTATTTATGTTTGGTAAAAAAAAGTTAATAATTGATTTGTATATTTTAGTAAAATATCATTAAACTGATTTTTATTGTGCAAATTGAAGATGTAACACCAGATGAAATATCTAACATGAATAAACTGTTGCAAGTTTAACTTGTACCTTAGTGATATTAGCAAATAGGTTTAGGGACCAGATTTTAATGCTAAAAACTAGTATTTTCTTCAAACTTAATTAAAAATTTAAGAAAAATGTTAAAATAAACACAAAGAAAACATTATTTTCGTTTTTTTTGCCATTAGACTCCAGGAACATATTTGCACACACATGTATTTATTCTTCTATTGTAAATCCTTCTCAAAAAGTTTTCAAAAATGACCTTATTCCCTTTATTTTAAACTGTTTTAGCAATTTCCCTCCATTAATTTTTTTATGCCAGTGTCTAATTCAAGCTAATCAAATATTAATAAATGTTTTATGAAGTGTTTTTAAAAGTTAATACTAAGTATATTTTATTTTTATAGGTTATTTATTAGTGGAATTCAAGCTACTGATTTCTGCAAACAAATAACTAGTTTTTTATATGTGGATGAAAATAATATCAACAAAGAAACTGTTCATTCTCAATATTTAGTTCATGACAAAATAATCCATGCAATGAGTGCATTTCTACCAGTTTGTGCTCGGGAATTTCAAAGCAGCCTAGTGCAGAGTGCTATCGAAAAACTTATTGTCAAATACGATCCGCTTATTACAATTTCTTGGTATTCAGAAATTGATAGCGAGTTAAAAATGTCTATCCATGCAGAATTAAAAAAAATTTATGAGAAAATGTATGCCAAAAAAAATTTGAGAAAGCCTGAACTCTAGTTTTTCCAAGCCATAGATTAACTAATCTATGAACATGTGTCAAGGTATATTTCTGTATGTGTGCAATGCCACCTTTGCATTTAATGTGATTTAATTAATGTGATGTTTCTATAAGAACTTATTTTATATATATTTTTGTTTAATAAAATATGTATCAGTTAATTTTTAGTTTCCATCTCTTGATTTTATAAGATAAATCTTTGTTATCTATTGAAATAAACTGTCCCAGGTAATGAAGGTAAAAGTTGGTTTCAATCATAATTGGAAAAAAAAATTAACTTTGGAAAATTTGAAAAATTATCAATACTTTTAAAGAATGTCAATTTCAGCAAGTTTCTAAAAAGTCTTTGTTTTGAGACATTTATATTATTAAAAATTACTTCTTTCTGTTAATGTTGTAAGTAAACAATGTATTTTTTATTGATTTGCACTTAAACAGCTAGAGAAATATTAGTATAACTTTGTATTTTCATAATACACACCATTTATTATCATGCTTGGTACCAGAGGAAGGATGAAGATTAATTGGGTTGAAAAGCTTTCACAGTTGCACTGTATAATATAGTTTAATCGATTATAACAAATGAAATTTGAATAAATTACCATAATATCGAAAATATTCTGGGAGGGGTCTGACCATGGACATCCTTAATAATTTACCTCAAATGCTTTGGATAAGGCTTTTATAAAAATGTTATTTTATTATGATTATTTTATTATTAATTATTTTATGTTGAATGTAATTTTATTTGAATTGCTTAGCTGTGGTTTTAACATTACAAAAAAATATACATTAAAAATAATTTAATAAAAAAAATATTGTTATATATTTATATAACATGCTTGGTACATAGTATTTAAATAGCATGACTAGAACACATAAGATTGAAAGAATAGTGTAAACAAACGCCCTCTAAAACTATATATTTTAACATTTACATAATTTCCAAGAACTGAGTGAATTAAGGTTACAAGCGAAAACCGTTTACTGCAATAAAGTTTGTGTTGCAAAATAGAAATATGCATCATGAATTTCCCAGTTTCATGAATTTCCCAAGTCCTGTCGGATGTGTCAAAAGTAATATAAAAATTTCAAAAACTAATAACTTCTCTTTCACATTAGAATATTAATAATAATCTTACTAAAGTGGAAAAATATTTGTTATTGTAATGACAAGAAGATAACACAAATATATACAGTTCCTTTGTTGAAAGAAAAAAAGTCCAGTTCCTGTAATCTATCACCTGCAGCTGTAGTGCAAAGTTAATTCAACCAACTAACCAACCTGTAAACTAAGTTGTATCTTGTTTACTTATACTATTGATCTTATTCTATTTATAAAACATGATTTCTGTTCGGGTATAGATATTTCTCAGGTAGTAGTGTCTTTTTAGAAGTATCTATGCTTTTCCAAAATTTCACTTAAAACCTTACATTACTATTATGTTTTTAAAGTTTTAAATTGTTTGTTGTGCTTTGAAATTTTATTAGAATTGTAGGAGACCTACATACCAATTTTTTTTCTGTTTATTTTAATGTATATAACTAGGGGGTGCACCCCTTGCCCTTACTGCGTACTTCGCCTTCGCTCTCGAACGTTCGTTAATTTAAAATGTTTTAAAAAAGTTTTTTAAAAAAAGGATGCACGTACATGTCTTCAAAATACAGTTTTTTTAATCCAATTTATAAGATAAATTTTAACAAAAGACAGTACATTTTAATAATAATCATCCGCTCTATTAATTAGGATATATAGTTTAATTATAGATCATTCGAAAAGCTAGAATTTAGTCCATACTATTGTAGTTATTAAAATAAAAAATATATTTTATGCATTTATTGCGATTACGAAAAAAATGGCCCCAAATTTTACGAATGTTTAAAATTTTATAAATTTGAAACTACTTATTTGTTTTAAAAGATAAAAGTAATATGCACAAATCTAAGTATATGGCTACCCTGAAACAAAATTTGTCAGGAGGAACTCGAACTCATTGATTAGGGACGTAGATTTTGTACAGTGAAACAGGAAATTCTAAATTGAGTACTCAGGTTAAATTCCAACTTTTGTTGCGTTTGTTCTTTGTCAACTAGTTTTTTCATGTAAGTGTATGCATTTTAGCCTGTATTGGTCAGGCTTGTATGAATTGTCCCAAAACTGTCGGGCTTATAATGATAAAATGATTAATTGGTTCTTCAAAAGCTTTAGAGTTGCTTTAAGTAGTTTGTTGCAATAGTTTGGTCATGGTCCTCTAACGATAAAACGATTGATTTTAAGAGCGTGGATATTGAAATGCCTTCAACGTTATGGATATTTGCTTGTTTTTTTAATAAAAGACTAAGATTGGACAAAAAAGCGGACGTGGATTGGGCAAGAAACGAACCTGGTACAAGTTATGTAAATGTTACAATATTTTTAATCTTTGCGAAATTATAATATGGTCGAATTGGCTGCCAAGTGGAATAAGTCAGAAAACAGTTTTCTTAAATAAGAACGTTGAAAGTTTGCAATTCGGTTTGGCTATAATATTAAGTGGAATGACATTAAATTCATTTCTTGGCAATCTATTGAATTTGGACCCACACAACCAAATGATAGATCTGTCTAGCAACGGAAAATGATGTTAGTTAATTTTTGGATTTTTGTGACTTTTACTGCTTTACGGACAGCTCACCCAAATATAGGTATATGATAACTATTTAATTTAGTAGTAATAACTATTTAATTACAAATGAAAGCTGAAATTTTTTGAAAAGTTGAATTTAAGAATGTACATTGTTAAATGATAGGTAATTTATATAAAAAAAAATATTTTCAGAAACCGAAGTAGAAAAGCATTAGAGGCATATCGCCTAACGATAAACATCATCCGTCAATGTAAGACTTTTATAAGATGAAGATAATAATTCTTTTGAAGAGTTTAAAAAATATTTATAATAATTAACATTCTGAAAATCAAATGCTATTTTTATGATCATCCCTATGGATAGAAAAAATCCTAAACCAATTACGATTTATTTAACTATGCAACATTACTACATCCAAAGTCTAAATATTAATAAAAAATTACTGTATAATTTATTGTAATTATTCCGAATTAATGTTTGTATTAAATTTAGTGTAATTTAACATAAAAGTTTAAAATAATTTCATGGGAAAGCTCTTTATTTTTGTAAGAAAAATTGATTTTGATAGACGTTTTTATTTTAAAATATAATATCTTTTTCAAGATATATAACTTGAATAAATTTGGCATGTTAAGTGTATGTTGACATTCTTATATCGTGTTGTTTTTTTGTATAAATTTCTTCCCAAGAATATTCCAATAGTCGAATTAAAAAGATTTTATACTTTGTTTATTTGTTGTTGTTTGCAAAAATTGTGAGGGCGAATTTGAAACTGATGAGGACTCATCTTAACTGGTTTGCATAATCTCTTATGCACTTTTTGGAATAATCTAAAATAATAATAAAAAAAAACTTTGGTTTTATTTACAATAAGCCTTTTATTTCACAGTTTTTATGGTATGCAAATGTACTCCAGGCATTGTGTAATTCTGCCCGCAGGTGACATCACCACACAAAAACATAGTTAAATTGAATAAATAGTATAATTTAAGGTACAATATAAGGGTGTATGGAACACATTATCATCAAAAATATCAAAAAATATTTTATTGCTTTAAAAAATAGTTCATTTTATTTTTAATCAAATGACACCAAAATTGTATTTCTGAGTTAAATACAACTAATTATTTTTTCGAATCAATATTAAGCTTTGGTATAAAATTGCCTGAATACATAACTTTGAACTCATTTTTCTCAGTGATTACTTTTTCCATGTTTGGTCAAGTTTAAATTGATATAAGCTCAGATCTATTTGAAGAAACTGCTCTAAATTTGCTACAGAGTATTTTCAAACATACTACTTTAATTTGTCTTTACGGATTAGTAATATATGGATTATATATTTTTTAGTATTTTTTAAAAAATAGTTTGACAGTGAAATTAGTAATTTTTTTTTTCAAATATTTTTACAAAAATTCTTTTGCAAATAACAAAAATATGTAAAGACAGTTTGTTAAACATATTTTTTTTGTTTATAAAAAAGTAAAAATATAGTTTTTCCAGAAAATACTTTCTTGACTTATATAAAAAATAAGAAAGGTAACTTTTTTGTAATTTTTATTTTTAAAAAGAAAATTTATATAATTTAAAAAAAATGTTTGATTATGTTAATATGATTTGCACATATATGTAGAAAAAACAATATTTAAAAAAAAGCTTTGGTACAAAATTGCCTGAATATATAACAATATTTAAAAATATTTTTCTTGATAGAAAATTGTTATCAATCTTGAAGAAAAAACGCTCTTGTTTCCACGTTAAATAAAACAGTTTCTTTTTACGATGCATTAATCAATTTAAAATTATGTTTATCCGAGTTTTAATTAAAAAAAATCTTTAATTTAAAAAAATCTTTAATTTCTTAAAATCTTTAATTTCTTAAAATCTTTAATTTCTTAAAATCTTTAATTTCTTAAAATCTTTAATTTCTTAAAATCTTTAATTTCTTAAAATCTTTAATTTCTTAAAATCTTTAATTTCTTAAAATCTTTAATTTCTTAAAATCTTTAATTTCTTAAAATCTTTAATTTCTTAAAATCTTTAATTTCTTAAAATCTTTAATTTCTTAAAATCTTAAATTTTTTTAACACTTATATAATTAATTAGTTAATTAACGTATAATAATTAAATTGATAAATAAGGACTTAAGTAATATACAATTAAGACAATAAGTAATATACAACTGCGAATTAACGTTTATGTGTTTTTTCTACCTTGGTAAATTCCGGGTGTTTGGATATGGAACTAGTTGAGAGTCCTCTTCCATAACTTTTGAATTTCTACGGCCTTGGAAAGTTTATCCAAGCAACTCGATACTTAATAAATCAATTATGTACTACCCTCTAATTGAAATATTAATTTGGCTAAGAAAATTCTAGACCCATTCAATCAGACTTTCAGTCGTAAATTAAAAGTAGTACAACTACAATGCGTACCTTATTCCAAATTATCTTTAAACGGCAAAAAATGAAGGCAAAAATAAAAAATATATTTTGCGATTCCTTTCTTTTATAAGGATAAAAATAAATAAAGAGATAGGAAATATATACTTCCTTTTTAATGAAAAATACATATATTTTCATGACAGATTATTTAATGGAGATTGGAATGAGGGTATAGTTTTGTTTATTCTTATATTCTTTCGCGAAAGTTTTTAAAAAAAATACATTAAATTATTTTGAGACTTACCTCCGATTTTCTTTAAAAAAAATTATGTGTGAAGCTTATTTGAAATTTATATCAAACATTTAATTTATTTTTGATCAAAGAATGCATGATAAAAATTAGTTCCTAAATGTTTCACTTTTCATATATGGTTCATGTTTGACTATATCTAGTCTTATCCAGATATGGCCAGATCCGGATATATGTAGAAGAACTAGATATGTCTATATTTGGTTTTATATTTAGTCAGATCTGGTTTTATATTTGGTCATATCTGGTTTATATTTGGTCATATCTGGTTTTATATTTGGTCTTGATGAAGATCTGTATATAGCTAGATGTTTAGTTTTATATCTCTAACATGATCTGTTTTATATCTATAATTACGGAAGAAAGTCTAAAATGATTAAAATAGATTACTATTTTAATTAGAAATATATATAAATTATTAATATAATGTGGTTTATAATAATTAAAAAAGATTAGTAAAAATATTAAGTAATAATTTTTTATTACTTAAACATTAATGATTGATACATACATTAGAAAAATAATGATTTTCATTTGAGAATATTCTGTAAATATTAATTTGTCTGATATACACATCTAATACTTCGTTTTCATCGATACATAAAAATACAAAATTATAAGTATTTACAGCGTAGTATCTATCATATTCGAATCGTATCTGGTTGGATGCAGATATGGTTGGAAGGTCTCCAAATCAAGCCAGATCTGGAATACTCCATAGCTGAACATGATAATTCATCAGCGATATTTACTTGCTACTAACGCAATCTGGTTAATATATATTTATAGCGCAATATTAATATGCAATCACAAGTTATTTTTATAGCCTAGTTATTTTTTAAGTAACTTTAAAAAACAAGTTTTTTCCTCCACGCTTCATCTTACGGACAATCTCGTATCGTTTATTCGCTGTAAATCTAGTTTTTTTATATTGGCAGTTTAAAAGCCGAGAAGCCAACTTTTTGAGCTTTATCTCTTGGCGATCAAGTACACACCTAGTTCGCATTTGAGAATAGTTATTCTTGAAAAAATTTCAAAATGCATGGCATCTTATTACTCTTAAATTATACGTTTAGATTTAATTAATTTATTCCCACACAATTACATATTTTGAAGTAATCATTATTTATCAGGAATATGAAAGTTATGCAACGAATGGTTGTTATCCAATTTCGTTAGTTATAAATTCAAAGGATGCATTTAACTTATAATAATAATTGATTAAATGAGTTTTTGATATGTTTTCCGGAAAATTTGTGTTTAAGATTCTGAATCTAAAGATGGGGTATTTAAAATCATTTTATTTGAAGGCATTTTTTAATGTTGCCGTTAAACGTTATAAAAGTAAATAGTTTAAGAAACGGCAAAACATTGATTCTAATTTTCATCATATTTGACAAATTTACTAATACCAATCCTATTTTCGGATTGGCAAGAAAGAAGAAACAATCGGTTTGTAAGCATTAAAAAAATGAACGTGGCGCCTTTTTGAAAATTTAGCTTTTAAATCATTTTTGAAATCATTTAATAAAAATTTCCACGCACAAAAAATAAAGTTTTATATCGTTTGCGTATACCACATGAGTAACCCAAATGCAAAAGTAGTTGTATTCAAAAATTCGTAAAATTATATCAATATCTTTATAACTTTGGCTTCTGTTTGAAATATAATAAAGGGGCAAAACCCGTTTGTTTTCTAATAAAAACTAAAAATGAAGTCAGTAGAAACAAAAGCATCTATATCCAGCGAACCTGAGCATCAGTAATAGTTTGATTTCTGATTGGCTGGAATGTGAATTTATAGCGTTTTGTTTGGTGAAGAAAAACAAGATCCAGTTTCAAAATAAGTTATGTGAAAATTAAAATTTAGATTATAACTTATTAACTAATCTGAAAACATACATATTTTAGTGAAAAAAATTGCATTTTTTCTAACAAAAAATATTATGGTATTAACAATTGTTAAGTTTTGACAGTTTTTCGCGATTTACTCAAAAATATTTTTAGTACATATAGCTGTTTTCCCATCTGTTCTACTCGCATATTTACTATTTAATGTTAGTTGGTATTTTATATACAACCAGAAAAAGTACCAGTTCTTGCATGGGGCTAATTTAAAAGACAATCCGTATTACTAAAACACATTTTCTCTCATCCGTGGAAAAAGGTTGCATTCATCATTGGAGACTTTCCACTTTGAGATCTCATTAATTAACCTCTAATTATTTATTATAGCTTTAAAAAAATCCACAAGTTATAGTCTAAACTTGCTAAAGTGCGTTTGAAAACATTGCATCTAACATAGTTGTTCTCCAATGCATTAAAATGTTCTTTTATTATTTGCAAAAGACATTGATTATTTGCCAATAACCCCCAAGTTGTTTCACAAAAGACAAGGTATAAAGGTTGCCAATAAAAATTACAGAGAAATCAAAATAATCAATGGGAGTGCTTACTTTTTCCCGCGCAAAAAAAAAACAACGGATTTTTAAACAGGTACAATTTGTTAATTATTTAAAATTAATTTATCCCTTAAAATCCCGCAATTTTTATCCCGTAACTCCACAATAACACCCGCAATTTTCCCCCCAGAAGTTCAAATATGCCACCGTCTAGTAACGACTGCCAGATATCACAAAAAAGTGCAACTCTAACTAAATCATTTTAATCTACAGCAGGATCAAGTAAAACCTAGGCACAGGGGGTGCCGAAACGAAACAGATGGTTTCCCCCGTTTTATGCGAATAGCTGCCACGCTCGGTGGTACTACAGGACCAAACCGAGATGGGAGACCCCTATTATCCCCCCGCCCATCCACGTGTCCTTTGTACCCCTACCCGTGGGAACATAGGTAAAACGGCACTCACTACAATTCGCGTGTTCGGAGTTGTAATTTGGCGAGGTTAGATCAATGGCATTATATAGTCTTTCACCTACTGAATTCGATCTGCCGCGGCATGCGTCGGAGTGCACGCGCGTTGGATTGGCCAGCTGAATCGCGAGAAATTCGTACACGTGGGAGGGTGAAAAGTAGAAGTGGTAGGTGATTTTTGAACTTGTTCACCCCTGCGCGATATCGTGGGAAAGGAATGAATTAATAATAGCGATGATCCTTGTGACAGTTGGGGATTGTTTTGATTGAAGATGAATATGGAAAGGGAGGTATGGTATCAAAAAGCCAAATATGTTGCATGCGGCATTTCATTCGATATGCGATATTTGAAGGGGTTGATATTTCACTCGCCGCCATTATTATGTAGACTGTAACATACAAGTTTTCAATATTTGTATGTTACAGTCATATGTACAAGTATTCAATACTTGTAAGTTACAGTCATATGTACAAGTATTCAATACTTGTAAGTTACAGTCATATGTACAAGTATTCAATACTTGCATGTTACAGTCATATGTACAAGTTTTCAATACTTGTATGTTACAGTCATATGTACACGTATTCAATACTTTTATGTTACAGTCATATGTACAAGTATTCAATACTTGTATGTTACAGTCTACAAGTATTCAATACTTGTATGTTACAGTCTACAAGTATTCAATACTTGTATGTTACAGTCATATGTACAAGTATTCAATACTTGTATGTTACAGTCTATAAGTATTCAATACTTGTATGTTACAGTCATATGTACAAGTATTCAATACTTGTATGTTACAGTCATATGTACAAGTATTCAATACTTGTATGTTACAGTCATATGCACAAGTATTCAACAAGTATTGAATACTCGTATGTTATAGATGGTGGTGAGTGATACAATTAAAAAAATACTAGCATGTGTCCGTGCGATAATTATCATACACACACATTCGTTGTAAGGGTGAAAGACAATACCGAATTTGTTATAGTAAAAATAAAAATAAAAGTTTAACGGTTCTACTCATAGATAGCAGCACTAGAAATGGCTCGCTTAAAAACTGCATGGAAACTAATTACTTTTAAAACACATTTAAAAAAAAAACTTTAATATTTATGATATAAAAGTACGATTCATCACTGCTCCGGGAAGTTCCTTTTTTATACCTCAAATGTTAAGATTCGTTGCGTGTGAAACCCGCAAAAGGGATCTTTACAACTGAAATATTATATACTAGCATTCTCGTACGATAACTATCACATAATCCCCCCCCTCCCCACACAGATACATTCGTTAGAGCAAAAAAAAAAGTTTAACGTAGTCTGCTTATTGATGGCAGCATTATCGCCGGCTTGTTTAAAAAAAACCTGTTAAAATGATTATCTGAAATGCATTAAAAAAAAACGTTGATATTTATGAGTTGAAAGTACGATTCGTCCCTGGTCCATGAAATTCTCTTTCTTTTGACACCTCATGTGTTAAGATTCGCTGCGTCTAAGGGGCGTAAAAGGGATGTTTACTACAGAAATAATATATATGATGATTAGAGTTTCACACACACAGTCTTTAAAACATGTTTTTCAGCTTTGTAATCTTTTATGTGATTTTGAAGCTTGCATGGAAAGTCTTATGCAACAACCATTCAACCCATACAATGTTTATTTTGAGAAAACAGGCTGTACAGCAAACCACTGAATAGTGGAAAATCCTTGTTGCAACAATAGGAAAATGTATGCTGCAACAATTTGTTACATGTCCAGTGTCGCTACTGATTTTTTTTAGCATAGAAAAGTGAAACTTTGGGCTTCTATTTAAGTTGAATACGATTTTTTTTAATTTGTGGGTTAACCGGTTGTTGCATAACACGGTCTATATAAGTTACTCATCTATACATATTATAAAGCAGTATATAAAATTTATAATGCAATTTTTATAAAGTCTACATAATATACTGGAACAGTTATTCTGTTCAGAAGCGAAAATAACATTTTTTGGAATTTATGTTTATGTTTGTTCGACTATCACTTTTAAGTCCATGAAAGGATTTTGAGAGGACTTTCACTGAGGAATAGCTTAGAAATCAAATTTAAAAAATTAAATATTTTTATTCCCGTCACAGATTTTCGTGGAATACTTCCAACTACCATTTTTCTGGTATTGTTATACCTGTGTATAATTACTGAATGTGGTTTATATATCATTGAAATACAATGTGGAAAATTATTAAATATTTTAGTTAGGTACGTTAATAAACTCGACTATTAAAACTAAATAACTTGTCTATTACAATTTTTTTAATTTTTGTATGGGGGAATACGATCCCCCCCCCCTTCCCCCTCCCCCTTATCTCCTGTTTTGCACCAACGCACTGTTAAAAATGCATGCTCACTTTTAAAGAAACTGTCGTCATTTTTGACGAAACAGACGTCATTTAAAAAAAAATCCTTTCTCTTACAGAAATCCTAAATATTTATAAAGATGACAATTAAAGTAACTATAATTACTTTTCTCTTTTCGATTTTTTTACCCTGAAAAATTATTATTCATGATTCTATTCTGCAAAGTATCTTAATTTGCAAGGCAAGTCTCAATAAAGTACTTTTTATTGTGAACTGTAGTCTCACTGGGTAAGATCTAGGCTATGAATCTAGGTTGAACCAAAAATCCTTTATAAAAAAAATGCGGAGGTTTCACCGATAATTGGTGCAACCGCTTTAACTGCATCCGAAATTTTCGCTGTCGCTACATCAACAAGTACCTCCAAGAAAGACAACAATGAACATGGGTCTCCGTGGCCCAGTGGATAAATGCGTTCAGCTATGAATCAGAGGATTCCTAGTTCGAGCCCGATCGGTGACAAGTCGTCATTTGCAATTGGAGGGTTGCCAGCTTCGCTACAAAAATACTACTACTACAATACTAAGAAAACTCGAATTTTGAGTTTTATACAACGTTATGAGTTTTGGTGCAGGGTTTCACCATTAAACCATCTGTGGTAGCACCGTAAAATGGTGAAACTAAGCACCAAATGTTGGTTGCAGCTAAATGGGTACCAAAGTATGGTGCAAGATCGGAATAATTTTTAATACAAACAAGCATTGCACAATAGTTAATATACTGGGCATAGATATTCCCTTATTGACTCTATTCAATATTTTTTACATAGGGCATAGAGCCTTATATAATTGAACCGCAAGGGGTAAAAAAGGGAATATGTGCTATGTTAAGTCTGTGAAACATGTCCCCTTTTTTATATATCTCAAATACAGAAACTTGTCCTAAATACAGATGTAAGCGTTATATACGCACATTAAATAACTACTTCATACATGCTTTAAGTTTATTAAGTACAGGTATATTGTTGCTTAATAAGTTTGATTTATTAAACTTTTAAAATATAGAGATTGGAATGCTCCAAAACAAAAACACACTTAACTTAGAAAACAACTAATTTTTATTATTATACTATTTTATAAAATTCACTCCTCTGTTTTTGTATCATTATAAATAATTGTTGGATCCAGGGGAGGGGGTACTGAGACCCGCTTATTTTTTTCTGTATGTAATCTTGGAAGGCTTATATAGGAAAAAAAATAGCGCAGTTTTTTCCCTGTTCTACAAAATCAGGAAGTCAAGCATTAACAACCTTTGGACAATAACCACTAAAGCAACTAATGCAGTGTATCTGCAGTGATCTCTCTCATCTCTGAAATAATCACAATCAACGTCTTCTTATAAATCCCCCCCCCCCCCCCTACACGGTAGCGATGACCATCAAGGTTTGGGGTAGATAGGCCGGCGTGGATCAGTCGCGTCTTTACAATAGGATAAATGGACACCTTGTATTTCTCTTGTGGTCCCCTTTGTTTGACTAATGACTTTTTAAACTTTCAATTCCGTATTTCATTGGTAATGTTAGTCAAACACAAAGGTATATTCTCGGTAAAGTTGAAATTTATTTCGAAGGGGGTATAGGCGAAACTATTCGAAGAGGGCATAGGTAAAATTAATTATCGAAAATTAAAGCTAACAATTTAAAGAATTTTACAAAATTAATACTACTTAGGTAATTAATTATGCATATTTTTGACTTAATTAAATAATTTATTATACGTATTATTGACTTAATTGAATAATTAATGGCCTATATAAAAAGAAACTTGTTTACATTTATTTCGGATTATTGTTTACAATCACTATTCACATTTACTACCCCTCCGATCTTAACTAGCTTTAGCGAATTTCGATTTTAACTATCTTTCGCGAATGTCATAACTACTTGAAACTTGGGAAAAATACGAATGAGAATACGATATTTAGTCATATTAATTAGCAATTAATACTATTTGTTTAATTTCCTAATTTATACTCAAAATTGGTAAAGATATTCGAGCGCGCATTACCAGAACAATGCTTCGATTACGCGTTTTATTTCACGATAAACAACTTAATAAATTCTACAAAATTAAATCGAAACAAAACTTTCGGTTGCGCAATTAAAAGTTTTTTTTTCTTTAAAAAAAAAAACGTTATTTACCAGTCGCTACTCTACGAGAAGCGAAGCAAAAAATGTTTTTTAATTTTATCAACAGAGGGCAGCAGCAGTGTTTGACTCTGGATTGAACAGATGATGCAGGAGATTTCAATCTGCATTCGCACAAACACCCCGATTCCCACGATTTAAGGAAAGAACCGATCACATAACTGTTTGACACTTCTCAGGCGCTTCTCTCGACCCCCATTGGACGGACCTATGTCCCCAAGCTCCGCCCCTCTCAGATCGCGCATGCGCTCGTCCCGCCCCTACACTGTTTATATGACTAGCAAATCGGATGGAGTCGACCATTAGAGAACGATCCGCAGACAACCTCGGTGCTCGCATCTCACCGTGTTAATTTTCATTCCAATGCCCGTCAGTCAAGGACGCAATCAACTCAAAATGCCGAAACGATCCCGATCCCAGAAAGAGATGACGCAAGCAGAAATCCAGGCCCTTCTCCTGAAATTAAAAGAAATCGTGCCAAATATGCCGAGGAACCGAAAGCTGTCTAAGCTGGAGATCATACAGAATGTGATTGATTATATTGTGGATTTACAGATTGCTTTGGAGTCTCATCCAGTGCCGAATCCTGGGGTTAATCTCCGAATAAACAGTCCAGTACCTCGTCAACCCCTAGGTGTCATCCCGTCGGAGTCGAATTCCCCAGCTTGTGGCTCACGGGAGGTAAGGATTTTACATTAAATCAATTATAATTTTGATTCAATGATATATCTTAATGAAAACCAATACCCCATCATAATAGCACTGGCAGAGCCCGACTTTCATCGTTTAGGGCCAAAGCAAAGTATAAATTTGGGGCACCTACACGTAAAGTGAAAGAAAAAACCTTAAAAAAAAACACTCAAATGATGGCTTAATTCGAAATAGTGCACTTGAACTGAAACTAAAATAGTATGCACTCAAAATATAAAGAGCAAAATAGATTATTTCATATCATAAAAAGTTTATACTAGGTAAAACAGGTTCTGTTTTCTAAAGGATTAATCAAATTTTATATTTATAGAAAATATAGCACAGATAAATTTAACTATTTAAGATTGAGATTCGCACAATAAAAACCTCAGATGACAATGTTTTAGCATTTTAAAATAAAGCATTTCTTTTTACACTTTTTTTTCGGCAAAACTTCTAATAACATCTTCGAATTCAAATACTAAACATGGTATTCCCCAAATTTAGTGCATTGTTTGCCTATGCTAAACCATGCCTTGAGCACTTGTCAATTCATTAATAGTATTAATTTTGATTAGTTTTGGCGATAGAAATTGTACGTATTATAAATCTTGAACAGCGGAGGATTATCAATGTCTGCTCATGTCATGTGTTTTTATCGCTGTGTGTTGCTATCGACAATTATTCAGTTTTGTAATCTGAAGAATGTGATCGTCGAAATCAGTGTTGTAATTTTATCTGAAATTTCATTGTTTTGATGGGAAACACATTTACTCAATGTGTTTTCGTGGTTTTGAGAACAACAAACTTGTCTGAGAATTAACTAAAAATGTCTGATCAAAAGTCTGGTATTATTGCAGTTGAGTTTTAGTTAACCTAGATCTCGATTTATAAATTCGGAATTTCGTAATATTTCAAATTTCATTACAGAATTTCATTCACTAAGTTTTTCCTAACATCCTTTTCTATATTTAACAAATCTTTTTTTATGTGATTCTAAGTTTGTCTTTCCATATCTATGTTTTACCTATGTCTAATTTAAAGTTTTCATATAGTTTTTAAACTAGGGCAGGGAATCGAAATTTATTTTGATTTTCAAAAACTAAAATCAGCGTAAGACATAAAAGCATTGTATAAGTTATTTGACATAATCGTTGTATGACATTTATATATCTTTTTGAATCCCAAAAGTTTTCTCCTACCTTATTACTTATATAAAAATGTTGAAAATGTAAATTCAAAATAGCAAAAATTATAATTATACTTTTAAACAATATGTTATGATTTATTTTACCAATTGATAATCTGAAAGACGTCTCCCATCACCGGGCACTGAAAATGAGGGCTGGGAATACAAAGTCCAATTTTTTGTGTTTTGAGTTATCAATATCTTTGGATACAGGTTAACGAGCTTTATCAGAATTGAATAGGAAGATGTAAAAAAAGGGATATGTGCTATGCTAAGTCACAGATTCTCCCTTTTACATCTTTCAATTCAAATAAACCATGTGGCTATATTGAACCCAAACACAGTAATATAAACAGGTCAATATATCGATGTATGGGAAACTCAAAACTTTAAGGTTATTACCTGAAAAACACCCATAGAGATCATTGGTCTATTCATATTTTCCATTGAATGACTGTTTATATTGCTCCTTCTAAGAAACTAAAAAAAATGAAATTTGTTAGTTATGCGCTTTCAATGATCATCTTGTGCCCTATAACCTTAAAAATGTTTAACGTTTATTCCTGCCACAACAAATGAATCGGTAGGTGTAAAAAGGGGATATGTGCTTGTTAAGTCTATGTCACAGATCCCCCTTTTACACCTTACAATTCAATTCAAATAAACCATGTGGCTATCAACCCCCAAAACAATAATATAAACAGACCAATATATCGACGTATGTGAAACTCAAAACTTTGAGGTGATTACCTGAAAAACACAAATAGAGATCATTGGTATATTCATATTTTCCATTGAATGATTGTTTATATTGTTCCTTCTAAGAAACTAAAAAATTTAAATTTGTTAGTTATGCGCTTTCAATGACCATCTTGTGCCCTATAACCTTAAAAATGTCCAATGTTTAACGTTTATTCCTGCCACAACAAATGAATCGGTAGATGTAAAAAGGGGATATGTGCTTGTTAAGTCTATGTCACAGATCCCCCTTTTACATCTTCCAATTCAATTCAAATAAACCATGTGGCTATCAAACCCCAAAACAATAGACCAATAGAGATCATTGGTCTATTCATATTTTCCATTGAATGACTGTTTATATTGTTCCTTCTAAGAAACTAAAAAATTTAAATTTGTTAGTTATGCGTTTTCAATCACCATTGTGCTTCTATAACCTTAAAAATGTCCGATGCCTGCTATTTAACGTTTATTCCGGCCACAGCAAATGAATCCGTAGATGTGAAAATGAGATATGTGCTTGTTAGGTCGTTTGTCACAACTCCCCCTTTTACATCTTCCAATTCAATTCAAATAAACCATGTGGCTATCAAACCTAAAAACAATAACATAAACAGGCCAATAGAGATCATTGGTCTATTCATATTTTCCATTGAATGACGGTTTATATTGTTCCTTCTAAGAAACTAAAAAATTGAAATTTGTTAGTTATGCATTTTCAATCACCATTGTGCTTCTATAACCTTAAAAATGTCCAATGTCTACTATTTAACGTTTATTCCGGCCACAGCAAATGAATCGGTAGATGTAAAAAGGGGATATGTTAAGTCTATGTAACAGATCCCTTTTTTACATCTTTAGATTCAAATATCCTTTGTCCCAATTTGGGCAAACAAATAAAAAATAAATAATAATTTATAAGTTAACGAGAAACAATGTATGTTAAGTCTATTTAAGTAGAAGTCTATTTTTTTTATTTGTTAAAAAAATGCAAAATATTTCATCGATTTGAATTGTTTTAAATTAAAAAAAAAATACCAAATTTATCTCTCAAAAGCAACTAGTGGCGGGGTATTGCGTTTTTGTACAGTTTGACCTGATGCTGAATCCCGATTTTTCCCGAGTGTAGCATTGCAGCTGGCGTCATCAGCTGTCCGCTGCTGACTGCGAGTCCAACAGATGTACAATCAACACACGTGTCAAATTTAATCGGATCGTTTTGTTATGAACACAGGGTTAGACACACGATAGTTTCGTTTTCTGAGCAAAGTATGTTTTCTTGTTAATGGGTGTATTTAAACAGAAAAGAGATAATTTTTATAGCGCGGAAAAAACAAGAAAATGCTACAGAAGCAGAAGAATTTTAATCATTGCGATACTTGATTGACGGATATTTAAATAATGCGGTTTACGTTACAGAAAGATTCTTGTCGGTTATTCTTTTGTTGTAACTGTCAAATTTTAATTTGTGTGATGTTTCCAGGCCAATTTTTAATGTTATATTTTTAATATCCGTTTTCAATTCAATGACTATTTTATTGTTCTCTCACTTTTTTAATGTTTAAAACTTTAATATTTTTACTTGTGTCGATTATTGAGGTGTTTATTTTGAATTGCAAAAATGCGTTATTAACCTTTTCAGTTCCAAGTTTTTTGTTGTAGTAAAAATTTTATTTTTTCTTTAAAATTTGTGTTTTCTAGTCGTTTAAATAGTATCTAATGTTTTACAGAATTTTTGGATCACTCATTCAGAAAAAATTAAAACCATCAATAGAGCGTCATAAGCATCAGACTTAATTAAGACTAAAACTATTTACTTTATTGACAAAATTATTATTTTTAGAAACATCACAAAAAAATCCTCCACCAGCATTAAAACCAGTTAAATTGTTTGACGATTTTTCGTGATTTTCTTAAAATAAGAAGTGGATATAACTTGTTTTTCATCTGGGATTACTCACTTATGTTGAACTTAACTTCTTGCTACTATAAAGTTATCTAAAGAAAAACAGAAAAAAATTTACCTACTCTAACAGCAAGATGAATTGTCGGGTATTAAGAATTTATTGGTACTGTTAATTAAAAATCAATTAAACAATGTCTTTGTTTACATTGTTCACAATCTAAACAATATAAAAACAAAAGGATGTATCAAGTATAAAGGGCATATCTAGTTAAATTGCTATGTAAGTCACTTGATATTAACATGATAAATATTGATTAAGCAATATAATAAGAATAAAGAATGCAACTGCGATAAATAATTATTTCCTAAAGTTAGAAAAAGCATTTATGTTTTAAAGACTTTTATACGAGTCATTCTCATACAAAAATGGAACATTTAATTTAAAATTGATTTCTTGTATTTTTTTTTGTTTTATATGTATAGCTAGCTATATATGATTCACTAGTTATAGTAATTTTGTTTATGCATTTAGATTGTAAGAAAAAAAATTTGGAAAATATTTATCTAAATTGTTTTAATATTATTAAAATACTGCCTAGTATTGAATGTATTACTTCATTGCATTATAACTACAGCCTACAAGAATTAGTACATTTCTTTAAGTAAAGTGACTCGCAATAAAAGTCTGCATTTAGAAGAAAAAAATTTATATTCTAAAAATTTTCTTTTTACTTACATACCTAAACACAACAAATCTTACAATTAATTCCAATTTTATATTTAATTTAAAAAATGTATAAAGGAAGATTTTGGGTTAAAAAATGTAGGTAATCATAAACTGATTTGTAAATCAAGTTTATTCTATGAATGTAAAGCAAAATATGTAAATCTATATTTTTTTCTCCGAAATTTTTTCGAATTAAGCATCTGTTTAAATTTATTTAATACATTTTCCAAAGAAGAAGTAACAACAAGCGATGTATTTGTCTGCTTTCGAATGACGTCTGTGAAAATTCTACAAAATAGCATGAATTCGCTGTTTTTCATCTATTTTTACCTTGGATAAAAAAAACAAGATATGTTAAATGTAGTTAAAGCTTTAATTTGAGAGCCCTTCTTTAAATCAGCTCCATTTACCTTAAGTTAGGATTAAAGTGTTCGTATTTTCCCGCTGGCTGGCTTTAGGCACATTCCACAATTCTCTTTAGTGAGGACTTTGTATGACTTTTTGGTAATTTATTTTCATAATTTAGAATTGTTATTGCCAAGGAATTCGCAGTTTTCAATTTTTGAATAATAACTATGGAAGTTATACTTCCTCATTGTCAGAGTAGATTATGATGGGCCATGGAACATTAGTTATTCACATTTTTTTTAATTCATTAGTTTTAATGAGTTAAATAGTTTCAAATTGATTAGTTAAAATTGTTTCATTGTCAAATGTAAATTATTTTTGTGTTTTCAAATAATTTCATTATTTATCAAGATTTAAAGTAAAAATATTACAAAAACGTGTTTTATTTCAATATTATGCTATCCTGGCAGTGTTAAAGGATTGATCAGCTGTACTAAGCTTCTAACTACTCCTTAGGTGTATTATTACCTTTAGGCACAAACTGGGACCTAACACTCCTTTTGTAAACACATTTTATATAAACGCAGAATATAAAAGAAATATCGTACGGTAATAATTTACACTAAATCAATGCCTCTTTTTAACAAAAAACACTTGGTTTCAAAGCTGAAATAAATCCACTTATCCACTTTCTAGAAATTCATTTTTTAAGATTTATAAATATGATTACCTAAAAATAAAGTGAAGAAACTGAAACATTCTGATTTGGGGAGAATTTTTGTAATCTAGTTTAATGTATTATTAATTCTTTACCAATCAACAAATAAAAGGTATCTTATTTCGGAATTAAATTTTTTAGACCCTACTTTGATTTTTCAATCCATTGCACTGCTAAATAAAGAAGGCATGAAAAGCAAACAAAATGTCATAAACATTTTAAAGTTTTCTGTAATTTTTTTTATTATCAGGTAGTTTGAGAAAATGTCTAGGTTTACTGGAACATGTGTGTTAGTTCAGAGTTCACTTATGTTAGTTAAATTGGGAATTAACAGAAGTTTGATAGTGATCATTTAATAATTATAATACTTAATATTACTGTCAAAAAAAAATTGTCATAAAATTTTTTTTTGTCAATTTTATTTTTGCTTACCTTTTTAAAGTATACGAATTTGAATTTTTTTTAATTTATGTGCAAGCTGAATTATATAATTGCTTGCTTGTACCATAAAGAATAAATGTTATTAAGTACAACTCCGAAAATATTAAACGTTTGCACAAATAAATTAATAGTGGGGACCCCTATATTTATATACTTATTGGCATATTATTTTATTCAATTTTCGATTCAATTTTCGTCTTTATCATCAAAAGTTAGTGAGGTGAAGAAGTGATCTAATATTTAAGTATTCAAATTTTAAATGACTTATTTTTAAATAATTTAGTAAAGCCTTAAATAATTTATTAAATTAAAATTTAATATACAAATTGAGCACATTTTATAATTTCTTAATGTAAAATGCAATTTATTTGATAGAAAAACAGCTTTTTTTTAAAAATTTTCAGATTTAAATTAGTTTTGAGCAGCTTTTTATAGTAGATTTAACAGTCGCAATCTTTACGCAATCGAGTCTAGGAATAAATAATTTCAAGTTCATTGCCTCTAAATATTCAGGTCTCTAACCTGTTTACAAAACCTTTTCGTCTAACTTTAATTATCCCTTGCGCAGTTGAAATTGTATACAGATTCGAATGCTGAAATATTTTAGGGAAACACTACATGCCTTAAGCAATTTATAAATTCATTGAATCGATTTGGTTTAAATTACCGACCATGAAATACGTAACAATCCCAATTATGCAAACCCCAGTAGAAATGAAAAGTCATTAAAAACTCATTTTCAGTTTTTGCTGTTTCCGCGAAATCGATTGAAAGAAACTGCCTATTCAATGGTTTTCTATGCCCTATAAATTTTAATTAAAAAAAATTTAACTTTGTCACTTATACCTTCAAAAGGAAATAATTCCCACTGACTGGTTTTGAGATCCGTTTAGAACCATAATTATTCCGCTGACTCTTAAGTCTGAATAGCTTCTTCAGCTCATATTTTCTTACTCGGTTATTTTTCTTTACATGGTAGAGAAATAACACACGCAACTCCAAGTGAGGCAACTGACCTATAAAGTCTTCCTCCCACTGTTCAGCCAAGCGTCAAATTGTCTTCGTCAGCCTTTATCAAAGGCTATGCAAGGGAAATTGCACTGGAGAATATTGAGAAGACCTTGTTAGTGTTTTATTGGGAAGATATGCTCTACCTATTAATCTTAAACACGTTCATGTACCTCGCAGGTTAAAAAGCGAAAAGCCAATTTTTTTTGAAAAAAAGATAAGTGCTTATTCTTTCAACTTATATGAAATACTAATGTTATATTTTAATTTATATATAATTCTATTTTCAATTATATGAAATACTGTACCATAGTCTTTTTCAAAAAATTCTTTCAATTAAAGGCGGGTCAGAGTAAAGGTGCAGGAGACACGAGAACCCTCTTAAAATAATATAAATGAGCTGTCTATTTTCAAAACCAGATAGATCCACATTTTTCACAAAATCGTTTTACAAATTTTCAATGCACTTCATCACCTTTCAAAGCGGTGTTGACCAAATGTGTAGGAATCCAGTTTAAAAATGCATTCAAAGTCATGGACTTAGATCCAAAAGTACGTAGATCCAAAAGTACGTGGCTGTCAATCGGTTTTGACACCTCCTGTAAAATTTATGAAAATGGATCTATCTGGTTTTGAAACTAGACGTCTTAAATATTGCCTCAATAATTTCCGCATAGATCTTGTGATTTATTGTAATTTTTTCTAATAATTTCATTCTAAAATAACTAACATTTAATAAGATTTTGTAACTAATTTATGAAATAAACAATTTTTGTTGGCAAATATGAAGTGCAAACATTCAAAACAAGTTTTGTCACATTCAGGTAATTCGTGAAAAAACACTAAGTAAATCACTTTTCTTAAGTTCATTAACTCGTTTACAGATTCCAATCTTTGCAAGATAATTTCAATAGGGCAAAATGTCTTTCGGGCGAATAAAAGTTTAATTGGATATAAAATTTGGAGGAGAATTCAATGACGTAATAATAATCTTTTAGAAATTTTGGGCAGGACATTTTGAAAAGTTTTCTCTTTATATGTTCGTGTCGAGATGAGAAAAAACACCAATGTGAGACCGACTCCAACTTAAGTCAATGAACTTAAGAAATATCATTACAATTTTAAGTTTTGCCTTCCTCCTTTACAATTTTTCCTGTAAAGTATTATTTATTTTTAAATCGGTAAATCTAAATATTTTGATTATATCCTACATTTAAAATTTATTAGCTAATAATGAGATTAATAGTCATGATTTTGTTAATGAATGTTTGATTATATATTAATGTTTTATTATTTTCCCCTAGGTTGTTCAAGTTGAAAAGGTTCCACGTTCCGATGGAGGACTGAAGTCGTCGTACTCGATTTCCAGCTAGGGTCTTCAAGCTTTGAGCGATCCTGGATTCCAAAGGAAATTCAGCATCGTCAATCTGCTTACTATCACTGCAAAGCTGTTTGGATCCTTTATCTTATCGTGCAATTCAAAACTTTTTAATACCATTCCACAGAATGCTGTTAGAACTGCATTTGAGAGTGCTTATCCTTACAGGATATCCACCACATAGGCAAGGGCGTATATGCAATGCGTATGAATGGAGATTCACAGTATCATGTACTGTATTGTCTCAAAGATGAGTGGTGTTCTTTGTACATAAAAGGGTACCCCCCTTTCACATCATTTCACTATCTTTTCGATCTCACGAAAGCATCATGTTCACTGTTTTTGTTTTGCATTCCATAGCATCTATGCGGTTATTGTGAAACTACAAGGCTGTGATTGCAATTTTTTCAAAGTATATAAAATTTTATTATACATGCCCTTATTCCATTATTTGTAAATTTTGTACTTAAAAAGTTGATGTCCTATCTTTATGGTCAAATTTTCTCATCTGTGGCTTTAAAAGTACAACTGGTGCCAGTTGTTGTAAGTATAAAATATTTTGTGATAGTATGTCCAAAGAACACGTTGGGTGTGTTTGTACAAATATAATCAAGATTTATTCAATAAACATAAATCAAAAATGGGATTTTGTCTCTTGCATTTTTTTCTACTGTAAACTACTATTAGATAATGTGAAGGTTAGAGGCTCGTCTCACATAACTACGTTTTTTAACCTTACGGTTTTTATAATGCTCATTCCAATGATGTTCATAATATAGAACCCAAAAATGTAAGTATTTCTTGAATAACAAAATGACGATATAAATTGGAAAGTTGATTAGAGAACGGTGAAACTTTCCCAACTTAAATGAACTTAATTTGAAATACTATCCTTCATTCTAATTTTTCATGAGATGTATTTTCCTAAAAAAATGTAGGTGACTATGAGTCCAGTGCGTAACGTGTGAGATATGGACTCTCAATAAATGCACAGAATTGAAAAAAAAAATGCATAGGTCTGAATGGCTGCTGATTTCATTAAAATAAAGATTAAAAGCGGAAATTTTTAATGACAATAGAGGTATTAATTTTAAATGATATTAGTAATCTTTTAATGATTTAGTGTTTTTAATTTTGTTTTTTTGCAAATACACTAAACAATCATTTACGAATGTTGAACTTGCAGTTTTTAAGATAATAAATTGGGGCAGGGACATTATGTGTAAAACACAATAGATCCGAACTCGAATAGAAGTCCTATTTAAACTGCATTTTCAGTCTGTGGCTGGTGCTAAATTAAGAAGTTTATGTACGAGTATATGCATTAATTTTTTAAAAACAATTATCATTAATGAAAGAAACTATAATATTGTAAAATGAAAGGTAGTTTTTTTACTTAATATTTGTCAAAGGAATTGCTGATCCGGCCATTTCACTCGCCTGATCACATTCTTCATGCATTAAGTCTGAAGAACGAGTTTACAACTCTTTTCATAAAAGCTTTACTAACAATTTTTCTACTTAGCATATCATGTAATAAAATAAGGAATCAACGAATTATAGGGACATCCAGTCGTAATCTTTTGTAGTAACTTTAATTTAATTTATAATTTCAGGTATAACAAGGTTCAGGTATAATCAGGTCACACAAGAACAAAGCGTGGTTTCATATATCGTGCAAATAACTATTTCTTAAGGATTTTCTGGTTAGTCGAATTTATATTAGTCGTCTGAATACAGCTGATTTACAGATATATTTTTCACTCGAGTATGGTCATCTATTTATATTTTGTGTTTAGATATAGCGTTACCACGAAGAAAATGAGAGGTTATTCAGTTCTATTTTTGAGAGCAATACCAATACTATAAAAATAAGCCTACAAGCTAGAACGTTCTAGCAACGTTTGCATAGGAACAAACATATGGGGTAACACCATTCAACACTTTTAACGTGTTTGGCGACGAGGTGTAAAATTACGGTCGTCAAACTGAAAATTTTATGTGCAAAATACGAATGACGACCGCTAATGTAGAAAGTGCCGTTAAGTTATTAAATAATGTTAATTAATAGATTAGCTTTGATATTTCAAAATTGTAAATAACTTCAATGCTTACATTCTATAATCCTTTTAATTTAATAAACATGATTTTGTTTTAGATAAAGAGTGAATGATAATAAATATAAACAATCAAAACTTAATTCCTATTAATCATATGTTATGGCTAAGTACCACACAAGTAATTTTTTTATGAGTATTTATGTTTCACGCATCAGGAAAAGATGGTTAGTTTACACGTAAAAAATTTTTTAAGAAAAACATATAGGTACCAAACATTATCTAAGAATACTCAACATTAAAAAATGTTTGAAATGTAAGAAAAAAAATCTAGTATGCCTTTTGCATAACCAGTATAAATTTCGGAGGGGGCCCGAGATCTGTGTACCTGGCTACGCTACGGCCATGCACATAGTTTTCTTTAATAAATCTTTACTACTCTTCCCATCTATACATTTAGAATTATTGACATCTAATAAATGCATATTAGATACTTAAAAATTTAAAATAGTGGAATAGAAAATTGACACTAATTTGTGTGCGCAATTGGTAAAAAGTAATTTTTCGGAGTACATCCTGATTTAAGTATTTCCTAAATAGAGTTAATTTTTGGCGATCATTTTCGTTAGTATTAAAAACGTATATATGTAAAAATACATGTATCACAAGCTATAAATTTTTATGTACTAGTTTAAAGATAAACGCAAAATGTATTGTGTATCAGAATCGCACAGTTTCTTGGGTCGCTACACAAAAAGTGGGCTAGTTTCTAGAGTATAGTTTCCCTAACGTTCTATAAATCTCCCTTTGAAATTTAAAACTCTCAATAGTTAGTTAATATGTGAAAAAACTAATTTTTACAGAGTTCGATTGAAGCCTTGAGCAGTTTCTTGAAGGATGACCCTTATACATAATTACTCAATCAATCACATTAGAATTCTAATTACTCAATTTTACATTCAGTATTTTAATGTCATGGTTTACAGGTGCATCTGAAGTCTTCTTCGTAATTGCAGCTTGGAAGTATATAAAGGATTATAAAAAGTTTTTATTAGCAGTACACTACCGTGCCCCAAATAATTTACCAGCTATTATTCGCATTAAAAAATCTACTCGTAAGCATTTTTATTTGAAATAGCCAATACTAGAATAATATTATACAACAGTATACAAATGTAATAACCTAAAAAAATTAAAATTTTATATATTGCTTTGAAAGTTCGCTCAAACTTCTAAATGGAGGTTTGAGGGAACCAGTTCTATTTGTCACTATAAAAAAATCATCACATCGTTTTTGAATGGCCCATTAACACAATTTAGTTAAAAGATAAATATAAATTTTAATTATTTTTAGTTTAATTTCTGTACTGCGGAAATATGTGAAAAACTCTTTGTTTCGGCTTAAAATACAAAAATCCATAACCGGATCGCCAGTAAGAAATTAGTTTACCTAAAAAATAAACAATACACCAGTAGTTTTCTACACTTTGAATATTTGAAATAACAATGTTGATTCGAATAAAAAATTATTTCATAGAATCTAAATACACAGTGAAGTTATATTTAGATGTTCTTTACTCATCAGTCTGATAAGTCAGTAATTTCTTACATATCCAAACAAATCTAAAAATTGTTTTAAACATTCTATAATGTACATACGGAATATTCCTCTTAACAGCAAAAACACTTCCTGCCGCCACACAAAAGAACTAAATAACGAATTTTCTACAGATGGATAATAAACAAGCATTTGGAGTATAGCAATCAATCTTCCTACATCAACAGCAAATAGTCAATGACTATATTTCATTCGGATTGATTATCTATGATGTGTTTTATTCTTGGCATTTGACTAAATGTAAATTCAAAATAAGTTTTTTTTAAAAATATTACTAAAAAAAATTCGTTTTCATTTTTTATCACTCTGATTTTAATAATTTTCTTACAGGGGCGCAATAAAAACACGTTGTCCTGTGCTGTAGAACGCATCGCACACCTCTAAGGGCGTCTGAGTTGACAAGAAAAGTGTTAAATCCTTCCCCCCTTAAAAAAACTACTATACGACCCAAATAAGCAGTAAGTTATTGCCGTAAATCAATATTCTCGCTTTTTGATGTTGCATAGCTAGCTCAAAAGTTCACCCATGTTTTACTTCACTAACTTATCTCAGAATTACAAGTGTAAATGAACTTAGCATGTCTAATTGAATATTCCTGCTTGCGTTTTTTGTTTGCATCTTCCATTAATAAAAACACCTTGGGAAAGATATATAGATTCCGATAACTTGATGGACAACTTCCCGTTTCTTTCACGAAGACGGGAAAAACCACTCCAGTAATCTTCCTCTTGATCAGTGGTCTTTCATTCATTCGGATACCTTCCTTTTAAATCGTTTTTACCACGCATTGTCCGTTAAACAAGATTGGCAACTTGGAAACGATCTATTTATCAAACGGCATATAATTAACTATTAGCGTAAATAAATTTATATATATGCAACATGTAATACGTTCATTTTTTCCATCCTGGGACATACAGTGTTTAATATGCGACTCGGCTCGGGATATAGTAAATGTTTAACCCTCTAGTGCATGATTTTTTTTTTTTTTTTAATTTTTTTTTTTTTTTTTTCATTTTCTTTTTACCCTTGGACCACTGAAAAAATATATAACAAAAAAAATCTTAAGTGCCTATTTAATTAAAACCGTTGTATAGCATATATGCAAAATCGTGTGAATTACTAAAATAATTTTCAAAAAGTATGAAAATACAGTTAAATGCAATTTACACACCTCTGATATTAGATAGGATTTTTAGAACCAGATTATACTTATAAGTTGAAATATCAATAAAACAATCTTCGAGAACTTCACCTCCACGAGCCATTTTTAGAACAACAGACCTCGAAGCAACTGATTGCCTTTATCACAATCATTTCATAAACATAAGGCACCTAGCGGCGGTTATAAGAACTAGGCACATGGTTACCTACGTGACAATACTCTAATAGTTAACATAAAACTCAATAGATATGACTAGCGGTCATTTTAAAGTCGTGTAGCATATATGGAACACTATGCACTATAGGGTTAATCACTTGTCTACTTTTTTTTTTTACCAAAACAGGATCATAAAGTTTCTCGCCTTGTACTAATGCTCTGACCTAAAGACAAAGAAAAAAAAATTGGAAATTTGTACTGATTTGATCTTTGAAAAACTAAAATCATTCCATTGAAATTTACAATATTATGTGACTGAGGTATATGAAATGAAGTCTCCATTATTAGACAATTTCAAAAATATGGGGTATTTTGGTAGCATAGGTGTAAAATTGGCAAACAAAAATATAACGAATATATTACTTTGAAAAAAGTAGCAATCTGTAATTTACACCTAATTTCGGAAAAATTGCAAACTAAACGTTTTACCTTTTATGCTACATGATGCACATATCTAGTTTATTAGAACATGAATTTATCCTGCAAATTAAATATTTTCAACTTACAATTTCTTAAAGTTTTATTTTAAGATCCTTCACGATTTCTTTTCAGAAACTTATTTAGTTTCCTTCATTATCTTTTTGAAGTACTTAAGGATCAAATTAAATTATTTCTTTAAAATGCTTTCATTTAATAACCACCATTAAAAATGAAAAAATATATACTAAAAATTTAAATGCATAGTGCGTAACTACATATACCTTTATAAAGACAAAAACATGTTTCAAGGAAGAACTGTAATCTTCAAATTGAAATTTATTTAATTAAATACGTCATTTCCTGAAGTAATGAATTAATGCAGTTATTTCAAATTAAAAATTAATTTTTCGAAGTATTTAGTTTATTTTTACTCTTTTGCTCGTAAAACTAACCTTCACATTTGAACTATTTCATTAAAATAATTTAAGAGATAAGATTCTAAAAAGTACCCTTTAATTTTTTACTGTAATTCATAATTTAATTTTTTTCAGCCAAAAGTATTTCATTTTGTAATTAATTTTTTGTTTTAATAAATTATAATATTTAGTAGATTCAGGCCCGAGCAGATTAAAAGGGCTCATTTTTAAAATTGTACAGTGTTTATACTTTCCCAGCAAAAACAGTCAGCATTGTCAAAATTGAAGGTTGTTTGAAGGTTTTATAAAGGATATTGAAACAAAAAACTGCAGTTTTTAATTTTCCTGCATAAAATCTTTAAAATATCTGCATTTCCCTTCATGATTAAAAATTGAAGGTATTTTGCAGTTTTTATAAAGGACATTGAAACAAAAACCTTTAATTTTATAGATCTTTAAAAAAAAACTGCAGTTTTCCTGCATAAAAACTTCAATTTCAAAATTTTGATGAAGGTTTTATGCTGACTTTTTTTGCTGGGTTTAGCTGCTAAAACAAGGGTTCGCACATGCTGAAAATTTAACAATGATTTGAAATTTAGAAATAAAATTAATTTTCATTTTATTGTTATTAATTTTTTTTATCTTTTTATTAGTTATATTACTTGTAAGTGGGTACGAAGCTTTATGAGTAGAAATGTGAAGTTGTTAGTATGAAAGTATCACCTCAACAGTGCGAAATAGATACTGAAAACAAAACAAAAAAAAAGAGAAAACACCCAGACAGATAACAAGAGCTCAGAAGGCCATTTCAACAATAGAAACGGAATTCGTATTGGCGCCAGCCTAACTAAGAATAAGAATGATGTTATGAGAAAAAAGTGACCTCAAAGTTTTACTTTAAGCACTATGTGCATGTTAGACTTTTGTCAGCTTCTTGCTTAGATTCTAACAGTGAGCGAGAAACCTATAAACGTATTATATTCATTAGTATAACGTTTCCGTATTATAATCAGATAAAGTGAATTCTAATAAAAATACTCAAAATCCGATTAATTGAAAAATTTATCTTTTATTCACACACACCAATTTTTTTTTAATGAAATAGCATTTTTGGATAAAGTCTATAAAAACTTTTCTCTTTTAATTATTTTGAAGAGAACTTTCAGCAAAGTTCAGATTCGCTGAAATGGATATTGTTTTTTTTTATGTCACAGCGAAGAAATAGCGAATTGATTTTTCTTCAATATAATTGGCAAAAGCTTTTCAAAATAATTAGCAAATGCTTCTTTGTATAATTGGGAAACTTTTTGTAGTAATATTTTTTTGTATGCTGATCATTTTTCATATTTAATTTTTATATTATCAAATGTAAAGAAATTATTCCTTTAAGATATATTTGTATTTTTACTGTTTTTTGTCCTATTGCAAATTTTATATTATCAACCTATTGCAGTCCATTAAAAAACTCAATTTTATTACATTAAACAAAACAATATAAATCGCATTTATATAATTGCACAAAACCCTAACAACCTATTATTTACATTCCAACCGAAACTCTTTGTTACAATGTCACTGTGAATGAATTCGTTTAACAGTTTTTTTTCCCACACCTTGTGAATGGAGTAATCTTTTTATGAATGAAACCCACAGTTTCATTCATTTCAGGTGGCCGTGCCCGTTGTAGCTAATCACTTACACACAGAATAGAACGAACGCTACATTGTTCCCTCTACGCATGAATCAATGAAAAAGTAAATACGCACGTCCACTCCAACCCGACCAGCATCTGTTAAGTCGCCTACACTACACACAGTTACCTCTTCTATTAAACCTACCACCGCAAATTAAGCAATGTACCAAGATTTGAAGCCTGAGTGAGCTCCACAGGTGCGAGTTTATATATAATTTTTTTTTTTTTTTACTCTTGAGCAACGGTTTGTCTTCGTGCAAGACTGGCTAAGAAGCGGAAGTAGTTTTTGTTTTCCAGTTCGATATTATGCATTTTGCTATGTGACCCTCTCCCATTTAGCTGTACCGAACTTAATGAAGCTTTTCTGTCAGTGGAAATATCGGGAACTGAAAGGGTCCAGGAACTCTTTGACCAAAGATCACGTCGGCGTTCAGGTTTGGTAAACCCCTCGGAAAGAACAGATGTGGGGTTCTGGACGCCTTCTGACTACTAATGCAGAAGACATTTTTTCGGAGGTAATAATTAATATTCTCATGCTGGAGGAGTTTCCGCTGGCTTCCAGTACAATTAAGCTAGTTAATCTGTCCGATTCGGAACAAGACATTTTAATTGTTTCACTTTTTAGCAGTTGTTTGAAGCCCTGTTACGGTTGGATTCGTACATCACCTGCAGAAGTTAACGCTTAGCTTCCTGTTGCTTTTATGTATTTTTCAAAAATCAGTTACATTTTGATTCTAGTACTACAATTAATATGAATGGTTTTATATCACTGGAAAATAAATTTATTAATGGTTGTGGTGCTTAAACTTCTTTCATTTGTTCTTTGTAACTTAAGCATAAGACAAATCTCATAAAATAAACGTTTAAAATTAATTTAAATGTGGATAATATATACAAGAGACAAGAATTAAAATAATTGCAGACTATAAAGTTAAAATTTATAGAGTTATCTTATAAAATATTTTAAGATCTATCATATAATTTCAAAAATTATCTGATAATGTTTGATTTTGATTGAAAATAATTTACTTTTAAGTTTAAGATTGTATGTTAATTTCAATTTAATTAAATTTATTCTTTAATTAAATAGTAAGTGTATATGTAGCCATAAGTAAATAAATAATTTTTTCTTACTAGTGTGAATGTTACATTTTAAATAGTACTGATGATACATTAGCCAAAAAAAATTTGTCTACTATATAACATGCATAATAATAGATAGAGTAGCAACATCCACTCCAACCGAAAATATTGTAATTATGTTATCCCCCTTTTGGTTCCTCGCAGTAGGTTTATTTTTTTAAATAAATTGTTATCCAATTTTTTACTAGTTTATAAATACAAAAGAATAACAAGTAAACAAAGTTAATATAACAGTTCAAGTCCACCTGTTTCTAGATGTTACTATACTTTGACTTGTGCAAATAATACCAGACTCACTCAGAATTTAAAATTTATTTTCACACAATATGATCTAGAAAATTCAGCGACACAATTGCTTAACTTAATATTTTGCACAATTAAGGAGGTATAGGAAATTTTTTACTTTTTTCTTTACTTTTGCAGATATCATTATAATTTTTTTTCTACTTATGTGTGCGAAGCACATTAACTTAATCAAATAGTTAAACATTTTTTTAGATAATTTTTATTTTAAAAAATAAAAATTTGCAAAAAGTGACCTTTTTTATTTTTGATAAAAGTCAAGAAAATATTTTCTGAAAACTTTAATTTTGCATTTTTATAAACAAAAGAATGTGGTTAACATGCTCTTTTTTACAGAGTTTTGGTTTTTGCAAAACAATTTCTTTGAGAAATAAATTGCTAATTTCACTGTTCAAACTACTTTTAAAAAATTACTAAAACAAATATAATCTATATATTACTAATCCTAAAGTAATATGTTTGAAAATACACTGTAGCAAATTTAAAGCATTTTCTTCAAATAGATATGAATTTATATAAATTTAAACTTGATCAAGTTATCACTAGTAAAAAAAAATTAAAAGTTACATATTTAGGCAATTTTGTACCAAAGTTTAGTATTGCCTTACAAAAAAAAAAAAATTAGTTGTACTTAGCGTAGAAATATAATTTTGGTGTCATTAGATTAAAAATAAAATTAAATATTTTTTAAAGTAATAAAATAATTTTGGTGATTTTGTGTCTCATCTTTAAAAAAAAAATTAAACTTCCCATACCTTAAATTCAAAAATTGCTCGAAATGTATTATTTATGATTTCATTGGAATGGTGATTTTTAAGAGTCAAATAGCATATTTTTAAGAAAAAAGAACAGACTTCGTGCACTTATTTGCCCAAGTACACTAACTTTTGCCACCATATGTTTCAACTTTATGTAGTTTTTAGGATGATAAAAATGTTTTGAATAGGACTTATAACTATTAAAATACTACGCAATTTGTGTAGCTTCCAAATTTTCGAATTTCCTTAATTGTATAAAGCTTTGTCTTCGCTACCACCTTAGAAAGAAAGACAATGTCAAAAAATTGAATTCAATAATTGTATTTATTCGGCAGTAATGTAATGGGTTAAAGTATATCGATCGTATTTCTTTTCGGCCAACATTGAATTGATTAAAATGCAACTGACTATAAATATCGGGTGCCAATTATGACGTACGCTAATTTTTTTTTATGAACATAATAAGGGAGTTTTACGCCAAGAAGAAGAAGACCGCTGTTCCAACGGAACATGGAGAAAAATCCGCGATGCCAAAGAAGTTCCGTAAGATTAGCATGGAACTTCAGTTCCTGTACTATAATTTTAAGTTTTGGTCATTAAATAATATCAATATACAAATATTGACTTCATATACTGAAATTGATTATACTCATCGTTTATGAAGCATTTTGTGTGTTGAAATAAAAGTATTTTTCCATATTTCGTTGCAATTCTAATTATATACATAAATAATATAAGTATTTCTACATTTAAATTTATTCACATATAGAATAAAAATATTGCTTATTTAGAAAAACAAGTATTATTAACAAACTTTCCCATAATTGCAAGTGTAACGACTAAACAAACAAAAGCAATGTTGTCTGCTGTATGGAAGAAATCGAAACTACTAGTAAGTTTCCATGTTGATACGTCATGTGAAACTCCCGCATTACACAATGCACATTAATACAAAAATAAACAAAGCCCCAGTTGCTCAGTTGGTAAGGTGTTCAGTTACTAATCAGAGGATTGGGTTCGAATCCGTGCAATGGACTTGACATAGAAAAGTAAAAAAGTAGTGATCTTGCGATCGGAGGGTTGCCAGCTTCGCTACAAAAATACTAGAAAGTCGTCCAGAATATCCAACAAATTATACTGGCGTGTATATGGGACTGGTGCACGATAAATCTGATCGGGGTCCAAAGTCCCGACGTCTATTGAAGGCGTTGGGTGCCAGTTCAGGTGTTTCCTCGTCATCTGACCATGGTTCTAAAATAACGAGGTGCATGTATGAATGTGTGTGTGAATGTGTATGTGTTCCCGGGTCTTTCCTTCGAGATTGACCCCGAACCGTCGCCAATAGCCCACTGTGCAGCTCTAGTGCGACGTTAATTAACAAAACCAAACAAAACAAAAATAAACACATTTCCACGTTACATTGTCAATTTTTACTACATCTTGCATGAGTCACAGTCTTTCACTTTGTAAAGCACTCGTCTGGCCTATCCTATGTGAAAGAGTAGACGCAAAATGCGGATAGCATCTGAATACCAACGTGAAAGAAAAACGATGACACAAGAAAAGGCACTTGTCTGCAGTAAACCAAGGGAGCAGATAAGAATTGAAGAATGGAGAAGGTTGTGTAAATTGTACATCTCCACAGGGAAGAGATCAAATGACCAGAACCCCAGCCTGGACCCCTGTGGTTCTGAGTGGACCCTCTTTGCTTTTAAGCCAGTCTCTCAGTCACCAAGCTACGCTCTGGTCTTAAGGATATTGGATATAATCTGATCCTTCGATCTTTGAAGAATCTGGGAGAATTGTCTTGTTTTGACCATTTTCAACTGACATGCTGACTTTCTTTTATCGTAAATTCTGTGAGGCAATAAAGCCCGTGTCAAGAGATAAGGGTCCTCAAAAAAGTTTGCAAGTGTCTTTCCTCCTTATCTTTATTTAGGTACTGGCAATTATACATAAATGCCTACAAGAAACGGCTTCCCCCTCACTCGTAAATTTTGCTGTTGACATCCAGAACGCGTGTCATTGCTTGTTTCTTGTGAAATGTAAAAAGTGACTTTTCTGATTCTGAATACTGTTACATTCTAAACTCTGAAAAATCGTTTGTCGGCATCATTACCTAATGAGGGGAAAATATTGGTAATAATCCAAAGGCGTAAAGTTTTCAAAATTATTAGGGGGGGGGGGCTCACGACTCTAAATGAAATGCATAAACCTTATGGAAGTTGAAACAGTCTTTCAAAATATTAGGGGGCTCTGGCTCATGGACCCAATACAAGTGTTTACGTCTATGTAACAATAATAATAATTTTAAAAATGTAATAATTTTAGTAATAATCATGAAAATGAAAATTTGGCAACCGGTAACCTTGGCCGATGTAAACTTGGCCAGATCAAGCGAGGGATCATCCATTTATTGCATAAATGTATATTACTCCCGTACTAAAATTATGTGCAACAACTTGCAATTTTTTACAAAATATACAATAGTTTAAAGCGTGCTCTTAGCAGAAATCCAAAGCTAATCACGCAACAATAATTATTTTAAATAGCTATAATTTTCATTATGGAACTTCATATATAATATATTGACTTTTCCTACTTTTTATGCAGATTACTCCCGTAGTACTAAAATTATGTGCAACAGCATGCAATTATATGTACAATAGAGTGAAGCTGACCCGTAGCTGAATTTTGAATTTCAAAGCTAATAACGCGATAATACGTTTTTAAAGATCTGTAACTTTCTTGAAACACCATGGAACATCACATGTAATGTAATTTTTTTTTCTTAATTAAACCGTTAGAAGCTATATGTTCAGTAAGCAAGTTTAAAAGTTATACTTTGTCAAAAACGATCAAGTGAATTTTTTACTAATTAAATATGATTTCCACCTAATTTTGAGCATTTTTGCGGTGAATAGTTTTTACAAGGCTAAATCATATCACAATGCACGACTTGGTGTGGATATTAAATTCAGGATTAATAAAAAATCCTAATTGCATTGAGGATAAGAAAAGACCTTGCTCTACGAAATAGCAAACGATGTGAAATAAAAAACACCTGCTTCTATTTATCCGCCTGATGATGTTACATAGTGTGCATAAAGAAAAGTCGTCTGCACCTTTTTGGAAGTTTTTGAATGTTATCTTAATCGATTATCTTGTTTAAATATTTTATCATTTTAATTTGAATTCTCAAGAATTGTTAAAATTAAAAATGAATATTCATGGCTCATTTGTAGACTTAGACATAGTAGAATTTAAAAGAAATATACTCACATAATTATAAAGTTAATTCATAGTTTGTTTTATTCATAGCTTCTTTTGATCTTAATACACAGATAAATTAAAACTTCATTTCGACAAAGAGGGTAATAATAGGTGAACATACAGGTACTTTTTAAAAAGCAAAATAAAATTTAAAAAATTTTACTCAGAGGAACTCTAAGATATTGAACACGGTTAGATGCCATTGCAGTTTTCTCATGACCCAATTTGTCTCCGTTTTGCGATCCTTATTTAAATTTTCAATATATGATCAATATATAAAATTTAAATTCTATTATAATTGTTGATGATAGTCACTATATAAAGTGTAAAATATAGTCTATAGCTTATCTGGTTCATAAAGTATATATAACTAGTTCGTTTTGAATAAGAAGACAAATAATACTGTGTATGCAGTCTTTAATAATGTTCCGTATTCCATGTATGCTAAACAAACAATTATTTTTTAAGAATACACAAACTATTTTTAGCCATGTTTTATCATTAATTATTCCCTGATTTACCCATTCCGACTTATGTCCCGTCAGATTCCACTGTGTGTCGTCTCCCATAACCGATTCTGCAACTCCAGAGTGACGTTAATTCAAACAACCCAAAATCGACTTTTCAAAGAGATAAGATGAGAACCTAAAAGGATTGCTAGCCGAAAACGAGACTCATTGTCAGCCGAAAAGACCTACATTCAACATAATTCCATGCCAGACAGAAAATCTCTTCCACTACGGATGCGGTATGCAATATATAGACGACCTCTTGCTTGATCCAGACAAGTTTATCTCGGTCAAAATTTTATTGACAATATTGCACTTTAAATTTGTGCAATAAATTTAAAATAGATACTTGAAGGTAAATCTAAAATAGGCGTTTAAAATGTTTTTCAGGATTTTCGCTTTAATCTGAAAAATATTCAACAATTATATTCTAAATTACAAAATACAGCTTATTGATTTTAGAATGCATACGTCATGCGATACCTTTTGGTATTTGATTTTTTATATGTCTTTTTTCATTTTTAATAATAATGATTTTGCCTTAGTGAAATAAAATATGAAAGCATTATTCTTTTAATATACTAATTTTAAAACGCATAAAATAATTTAAAAATACTTTTTTTATTCAATTTGTTAGAAATATGCAAAAAAAAATTGTCTGAAACAAAAATGTCTGCAACGGTATAAAATTTTGATAAAAGCTGTTTACCGACTCAAAACATGTTACTTAACGTTTAAAATCGTCTTGCATGCAAGCGTGCTAAATGATGCGAAGCGTTGGATTATCACAGTCCTACAGACGCTGAGAATTTATCTCGTTTTCCGCAGTTATAAAATACCCGTTCCCAATCAATTGTTGTTGTTCTTGGATAACAGCATTCAACAACTAAGTTCTCGTTGGAAGTAGATAACAAGAAGTAATAATAAACGTAAAACACTTTGAGAAAACAATTTTTTAATTAAACACACTAAAATAAAAATAAATAAATTACTGAGGGGTTGGTTGCTAACTAGCCTCACACATTTATTAAAGTCAATTAACAGAACAATAGTTTAATAAATATTTTAACACCACTTTAAAACGTAAGGCTTTAGTGTCGAAATGGCATAATTGATTAACGACTTATATTACAACAACAATGATTCAGGCTTTTAAATGATTTATTATTATTTATTGATTTTTTAGTCTGCGGGAATTTTCCCTCTATGCCTATAAAACAGCATTTTTATTTTAGCTGGCTTCGTACTTTTGTACTTTTAAATGAAAAATATGTATACTAAAAGCCTGTTTTCAATTAACTTTTAGACCTTTTGTGGGAAATTTTAAATAGATTAACAAGTTTTAACTAACTTTAAATCTTTTTCGCAGAAAGTTTGTGAAAGTTTTGTAAACGTTCAAGATTTTCCATAATCATCATTATCAGCACATACTTGAAGTAGCTAGCAAAAACCATATTTGATTATATAGTTTAATAGTTCAACAACATTACATTTATTTAATAAAAATCAAATGGAGAATGAAAGTATAACGCTTACTGTCAAATGTGATAGATGTTACGTAATTGCTTTTTAACTCGTTTAATGTAATTTATTATGTAAAATGATAATTACAATGAATCACTGACAGAATATTATTACTGAATTAAAGGGCATTTAAACAAACATCGTGAATGCAAACAATAGCATAATCTATCAAGAGTCTCCCGATAGATTTTTATTTGTATATTTTGAAAGAAAGGAGGAAATAAAAACAACACTTTTTTGGGAATTTGTGAATTTTGTTGTGAATTTTGTAGGGAATTTTAAATGATTATATTGCGATTGTAAATAATATTAAAATATTTGCAAAATATTTAAGCGTGTTCTTCAACGAAAGAAGATACTACGCATATAGAACATTATAATTGTACAAATAATATTTTTTACATGATGTATTTATCGTTTTTCTTAATGGAATGGATTACAATGGGAAAACAATAAGATAGTGAGAAATTTCTCCTTTTACAAATAGGTTTAATGGCGAAATTATTAAAATAAAGTTTGCTTATGAAATTGCATATATTAACAAAAAGCAAAATTTAGACTTTTCATATATTAATTTTTTAATTAACCAATATTTTTTTTAATGCGTTGTGCAACTATGATTTAAAATAAAATACAATATTTTAAAAATTCTGCTAATTTAATTTAATAATTAAACAGGGAAATTATAAAACAGATTAACACAATGTGTATATTTTACTATATTGCATGAGTGTGTAAATATTTTACTATATTACATGCTATATTTTAATATACATGCTATATTTTAATATACATGCTATATTTTAATATACTACATGCTATATACTACATGCTATATTTTAATATACTACATGCTATATTTTAATATACTACATGCTATATTTTAATATACTACATGCTATATTTTAATATACTACATGCTATATTTTAATATACTACATGCTATATTTTAATATACTACATGCTATATTTTAATATACTACATGCTATATTTTAATATACTACATGCTATATTTTAATATACTACATGCTATATTTTAATATACTACATGCTATATTTTAATATACTACATGCTATATTTTAATATATTACATTCAATATTTAATTATATTACATTCAATATTTAATTATATTACATTCAATATTTAATTATATTACATTCAATATTTAATTATATTACATTCAATATTTTATATTACATATCAGGAAAGCACGTAAATTTTTGTTAGATTTAATTTTTCTATAATAATCTGCATTAATTAATCATTTTAAATTATTCTTGTGAGCGGTTTTCATTCAAGTTTCAAAGAGCCCCTGTATATAATTCGCAATGCGGGCTCTTTTCAAGCTGGTCTGCTTGTAGTACCTTCCGAAAGCCTTTTTGCCACCATTGCCCGTCCTCTTGTGTGTTGAACGCGTGGCTGGCTGAGGGAGGCCACCGAGGAGTTTGATGCACTCTGGGTCCAAAAAGATTCGCAGCTTCATGGGAATCGGACGCTTCACTTGGATGCCGACGAGTCATGCGTGACGCTCGTTTCATTCATCCTTTCAGACAATGAGGAATCCTTCCACAGGAAGTGGCCTCCTATCAAATATGCGATGACCACTCACGCACGGAGGGACATCCACATGCAGGCGCCCTATTCGACGCAGACCAAGGGCTATCTCGATGCAGGGACGTCCTTAGGGGTGTTGTGCGACGGGTGTCACCGCATATGCAGGGCCCGATTAAGACATTGCAGCAAGGGAAGCCCGACTTTAAATGGGGATACCCTGGAACATTGAATCCAACTTTTGCATGCCCTAATATATTTACACCTTATTGCCATTAAAATGAAACACTAGAATAATATTTTAATGAGTAATGTTTATTCCCAATGTTTATGTTTTGATTTTTTTCTCCAATATTTAAACAAATTTAACAATACAAGTGACCAATTTTGTTTACTGAAGTTTGTAATGCATTTTTTTAAAGGTAAATTTAGTAACAAACTATGTTTGGAGTGTTAAATATTTATATAATATGTGTGATTTGGGGCCACTCAAAAATGTAAAGTGTAAACCTGGGCTTCACGGGCCTATTCGGTAATCAGGCCCTGCGCACATGGTCATAAGAATCTTACAGATAATTATTTTTTTCTTGCTTTTGACATGAAACGTCTTTAAAAAATCAGCTACGTGAAATATCATGTTAATAATTGAACATACAATGTCCTTCTGGAAGTTCGGAGAGTACTGCCGGTAGGATTAATCTTTACAAATACAAATATTGACGACCAACAACAGGCTCAAGGCCCAACAAGGTTGGTCCAGCTAGTATCTCCCAACTATCACCCAATGAATATCCAACTTCTTCTAAAAATCCGTAACTCCTGTACAATTAACAATATTCACTGGTAAGTTTTTCTATTACCCTATATTATAGAAAGTGTTTTCTCCCTTCCCGATTAAAATGGGATGTGTTTAATTTAAACCCATGACCTCTCGTTCATCCATATACCCTTGTCTGATAAATTTGAACACTTGAATCAAATCTCCCCTAACCCTTCTCTCTTCCAGAGTGTACATTTTCAAATTTCTTAATCTCTCTTCATAATTCATGCCTGAAAACCCTTGGACCATTTTAGTAGTCCTGTGCTGAATTTTCTCTAACAATTCAATGTCTTTTTAAGATATGGTGACCAAAACTGTACAGCATACTCAAGATGCGATCATATAGAAGTTTTTTCTTCCTTCTGGCTGGATGTCCGGTACGACCACCAGACAATTCTGAGTTGGTGCCAGAAAACAGTTTAAAATTTCTAACAGTAAAATTTGTATCTACAAAAATGCTTTCGGAACAACTTTGGCTTGTATATAAGTGAATCCATTCCGTGACAAATATCACGACTGACATAAAATTGGTCTCGTTCGATAGAAAATTAGACTAGATAGATAAAAATAATTTAAAAAAAAATCCAAATAATATACTTTTTATGTAACGAAGTTCTCCAATAAATATTCCATTCAAATGATATGTAACCCGCATCAACTATTTGTAGTTAATAAAAAAAATCGGATTGACTTTTCAAAAAAAATCTGAAAACTTAAGTCATGAATTTGCGTGGATGTTGAAAAGGGGCCTACTACTAAGTTCGTACCGGGCCCCGCCAAGGCCTTCTGATAGAGATGGCATTGGCCCCGCGTCTGCTAAGGGCAGCCCTGTCTTTGTGTACAGTACGGCCTAAGTGAAGAGATTCGGTCAGTGGCGTACCAAGAGCAATAATTTTGTGTCAACGGCTTTGGCCGAAAAAAACTTGGCAGGTTACAATTTTGGGCAGAAATAAATGGGTCGATAAATGATGGTTCTACATCCCGTATTATAAGATGTACAGCCGCGGGGAAAAAAACGAACCACCGATGATTATTTCGTTAGTTTTTATAGTAGAGCTAAACATACCATTTTGTAGGGAATAAAGTCTACTATACATTGATATACAAAAAATTTGCATAATGGACTATCTTCATACTCGAATCCGCACCAACTTTAAAAATTTCAATAGCAACACCTACTTTTGATAGCGCAGAAATGTTCCCCGCCCTCAAAATAATCTAAATATAAATTTTCGTTAATTTCCTACATTTATATGCAGGGATATTAGACGATATGTATCCATCTTTTTTGAGGGGCTACTTCCACATTAAACAAAGTATTAGTGAGACTTCGAAATGAAGTACGCTGGTAGAAAATGTTTTGGCGTTAGCCGTGGTTCTTCTTTTCCCATGGTCATTCATTCCCTTACTCCCGTATACCCCTCGCCTTTATATAAGAATTTAGAATTTTATACCAACACGACCACAGCGCTATTAATTCTCAAAATTAGTAGATTTCTGTTAAGTTCTGCAGATTTTAAATTTGTGTATGACCCCTTAAATGATCATTTGATGCACATTTTAATATAGCCAAAAAACTACAAAGAGGAAAATCGTGAAATTTTAGATATGCATATAAAACGTTTTTCTGAATCCATCACTATCAAAATATAGCATGGTTGCCATTCATAAATTTTATGAATATTAATATCCTAATTTAAATAAAATTATAAAATATACATATAAGTAATGAAAGTTAGTGTATTTTATTTGGGTTGTTTAGAAGTAACACAAATAAAAATATCAGTTTACTAAAATTATTATTTCGAAAGATATGATTAAAAGTTTAGGAAATTCATTTAACATTACGATTTCTAAACTTTCGATATTCATAATTAAAAAAACTACTTAACCAAATGACTTGCAATTTGATATTCAACGATGAATTTTGTCGTAGATTCTAAATATTGAATGAAAATTGGGTATTGATATTTGGAAATTTTAATGTTGGTGCGGATTTTAATATGAAGATATGCAAATTTTATGTATATCAATGTGTAGTAGACTTTATTCCCTATAAAAATGGTATATTAGGTTTAACTCTACTATAAAAACTAACGAATTAATCATTGGTGATTCGTTTCCCCCCCCCCCCCCCGGCTGTACATGCACTGTGCACTTGAAATGTACTTATATGGTGCTCAAAAATTGCATCAAGCGCATAGTGATTTAGATTACTACGGAAATGTAATTAAAATTATCCGCTTTTAAGTGATTTAGATTACTACGGAAATGTAATTAAAATTATCCGCTTTTATTATTCTAAAGAATAGTAAAAAGTAGTGATATTGCGATCGAAGGGTTGCCAACTTCGATACCAAAATACTAGAATGTCGTCCAGAACATCCACAAAAAATAACGGCGTGTATACGGGACTGGTGCACGATAAATCTGATCGGGGTCCAAAGTCCCGACGTCTATTGAAGGCGTTGGATGCCAGCTCAGGTGTTGTCCTCGTCATCTGACCATGGTTCAAAAATACGAGGCATCGTTCCCGGGTCTTTCCTTCGAGATAGGCCCCGAACCGTCGCCAATAGCCCACTGTGCAGCTCTAGTGCGACGTTAATTAACCAAAACCAAAAAAAAAAAAAAAAAAAAAAACGCTTTGATTATCGTGAAATTCCACAAAACACAATGGCTAATCTAGGGTTTTGTATACAGTTGGGCTAGTTTTTCCAAAGTTGACAAAAGTTTAAAATTTAATTGCTTGATATTAAAACGGGACTTTAACCCGGACTAAAACCGTAACAGAAGTTAACCTTTTTAACATGAAGCGATTCCATTCGATAAGTTAGAGTTCAAGTTAAAAATACTGAGAATTTGAAAACATACTCAATGACTTTAAATTAAAAAAAATTTAATAGTATTTATATTAAACACGGTTTAAATCATAATTAGAAAAAACACTTTAAGAAACTTCCTAATGAACGTGAAAGTATCAATTTCTTACACTACTAATAGATAATATAAAGCTTTCCACTACTTTTGAGTACTAATAGATAATATAAAGCTTTCCACTACTTTTGAGTACTAATAGATAATATAATGCTTTCCACTACTTTTGAGTACTAATAGATAATATAAAGCTTTCCACTACTTTTGAGTACTAATAGATAATATAAAGCTTTCCACTACTTTTGAGTACTAATAGATAATATAAAGCTTTCCACTACTTTTGAGATGAGAGTTTAGTATACAAATATTCAGTTATAATAAAACGATAAAAAAAAATTAACCTTTTGCATTCCGCGAACATTGCGTTCTTTCCACGGAACAATTATTCCTCTTTCTGTTCTTTGACCCACACTTTTTTATGCTCATAGAGGGGAGAAAATCGTAATATGTTTCGGATCTGCAAGAGAACAATTTTAAAAAAATCGATTTTTTTAAACACAAGACTACGCCGTTCTCGTTTATTTTAAAGAACAGGGAAACAAAAGAGCAAGTCGTTATGCTGGCGCCTGAGAGGCGACATCGGAGTGCAAAGGGTTAAAAGCATTAAAGTAACGGACGCTGTTTATAAAAAAAAATATTTTAAAGAAAACGGTTATCTATTTATTGCGAAGCTTACTACTATAAACTACAGATGAATTTTTTATTAATCTTTGAGCACATAGCTCTGTAATTTTAAATGATTAAAAAGTATATTATCGTGAAATCCCTCAAAAGCCAAGTTATATATTTAAAAATGAGTTATATTGTACATATATTCTATTGATTCACATACCGTGTACCATGAAGTTCTCGGTTTTGGCTGAGAACAGTCCGTTTTCTTGGTTATTGTAAACATTAAGTTCTATGGGATTGATTTTGTTGTGATTGGTGGAGAAGGAATTCGTATATATTTATTTTTTCTTTTAAGAATTTTTGATTGGCATTTGCCATGGCAAGCTTTTTCCTTAATGAATTGAACATATTTAAAAAAAAAAAAACATTATAATTTCTTACAGGTGCAGTATTTATGTTTGATTCAAGTAACCAAATGATATTTGATACAAATAAATTATTTTAAGAGACTATATTTAAACTTAGAGTGATCAGTTGAAAACACTTTAAATCGTATTTCGTATCGAAGAAAAACACTTATAAATTATTTAAACTCTAGAATACGATACTTTAAAGAAAAAACTTAAATCTTTATTAAGGGAGATTTAATTATATACAATTTGTAACTTCAATGTAACAGAAAAACTTTGTTACGAATAATATTCCCAAACATCAACGAGCAGAACAAAAAGGGGTATTCATGGAAACTTATCTCAAAAGTTATACACAGTGTTACAACGCTGTGTTTACATGTTCCGTTCGAACACGTTGAATGATAGATATCACGCGATCTTTCTTCATACCCGCTACTCGCGGATATTTTCTATAGCTAACACGCGCAATTTCTAAATAATTAATAATAAAAAAAAATTGCTTATGTCCGTTATCTCAGTTGAAGTCTTAAGACTTCTTTTATTTATGGAAAGGACAGGGTCAAAATTACGCCGACTAAGCACTGTGTGAAATAGATACATTGTATCTAATTGGGAAAGGGTCAAAGTTGAAGACGACAAAGCAGACTTTTGTAAGATAAAATGTGTATATTTTTTTCTTTCCCCTTTATCAGGGATCTGTATGATCTATCTCAATACCAAGCTTCTAGATTTACGTTCACGAGGAACACAATCAATCAACAGCAAATTCATTCACTTTATTTTAAGGAGGATATCCGACATCGTGTAGAAATGTGCCTTAGACACAGATCTTTGAACTAAAGAAATAAATGTGTCCACAAGCAACAAATTATTTCCTTTGAAGATGTGCGTTGATATGTTATAATATAAATAAATCCTATTTTGTAACTGGTGCAATTTCAGACATTCGATGCTTATCATAGCTCCGAATACACAAGTTTCATTTTTGAAAAAGACATGTACTCAAAAATAAGTAATATGTGTAAAAATGAATAAAAAGTGCAGTAGTTTGCCTACATAGGCTGCCTTCATTAATCACTTTCAATAAATATCAACAATTATAACCAAGATTTACTGGGAATCGAACCCAGATCCTCAGGCACTGCAGTCCAGTACCTTATCCGTTGTACTACCGGAGCACGTGAAGAAGTTATAAATAGAAGACTTGTTTAAAAGGTGTGCCAAAAGAATGGGAAGCAAGATAATTGAGTTGTAATAACTCCGTTTCCATTTAAGCAATCGACATCAAATAATGTGGAAAACCATCTTATAATCAACTACTTTAAGTTTGTTAGGTCGCTTTGTTAAGATGGCTTGAACAGAAGCTGAGATTAGAAATATTAAATCACACTGCTCATTTTTGAGAAAGTACGGTTTCTGAAATTTTAGCATATCATCGCTCATTACGATGCAATTGTGCTCATAGAAAACCGAATCATTTTTAAGTACCTTCTTTTACAGTGTAGTAATATTTAATAGGTAGTTATAATAATAACTTTTGGAGAAATAGTAAAAAATATTTTGACAAAAACTTGCGTAATCACACAAAATATTAAATCACACTGCTCATTTTTGAGAAAGTACGGTTGCTTAAATTTTAGCATATCATCGCTCATATACGATGCAATTGCGCTCAAAGAAAACCGAGCAGGTTCAGGTACTCATTTTTAAGTACTTTTTTTTTTACAGTGTAGTAATATTTAATAGGTAGTTATAATAATGACTTTAGGAAAAATAGTAAAAATTATTTTGACAAAAACTCGCTTTAGCCCGCCCTCTGTAACTGAATCACCACACACGCTCCAATCGGAAGGCCATTTCTGATCGAAGGCTCAAAGAGGGTGCAATATACGATGCAATTGTACTAAAAGAAAACTGATTATATCAGGTACTCATTTTTAATTACCTTTATTTTTACAGTGTAGTAATATTTAATAGATAGTTATAATAATGACTTGAGGAGTAATTTAAAAAAATATCTTGACAAAAACTCGCTTCAGCCCCCCCCCCCCCTCTGTAACTGAATCACCACACACGCTCCAATCGGAAGGCCATTTCTGATCGAGGGCTCAAAGAGGAAACCCCCCCCCCCCCCCGTATGCCTATAAAAGCCCTCTCTCTATAAGTGAACTTTAGTGTCCCTCCCCCCCAGAGAGAAAGGGACAAAGTCGCAAATGGGGCGTCTTGGTAGTCATCCAGGAAGAGGACTCAACCAACACCACGGGACTTGAACATCGGATCGATAGGATCGATCCTTCCCCAACTATCATCCCAGAGAACTCTATATTCTCCGTGTTATTGCTTTTATCTCCGCAAAAATGACTTACCTTCTATTCATGGTGGGTGGGGGGAACATGGGATTTTGGAAAAGGGGGGAGAATCCGATCCTATGGCGTTACAATCCGTCAATCCCAATCCCACCCTGCCTTTAATAATTGAGTACGCGGGAGTTTAGGAGTTGAAGGCGGATGATTCCTCTAAAGGTCGTGGATTATAATTATTGGGTATTGTCCCTTCAGTGCTTTGGAAAAAAGAAGTCGTTGTTAGCGATGCGTAAATGTAATGGATGTTTTTTTAATCAGACAATAATTGGCAGGGGAGGATTTTTGGATGGTCGTTGTCAGGGTTTTGCTGCTGATGGAAACTCGATTCGAGTGTGTCTTGAATGCAATTATTTCGTTTCATTTTGGTTATTTTAAGCTGTTTAGATAAAGTTTTAATTGTCCCTTTTTTATAAAAATGCATAAGACAAATTTACAATTGGAACAAAATAAGGACATGAATTTATAGAGTATTTCTTAACGTATAAATTACTATTACTGCACTGTAAAAAAAGTACTTAAAAATAACTGAACGTACTCGTTTTACTTTGAGTATAATGGTCAACATACTCAAATGCAACTCAATGCAAGTAATCGTATTTTTTTAAAAAAAAGTAGCAATGTTATTAAATATTGCTAATCTCAGCTTCTGTTCAAACGATCATAATAAAATTTGTTAAACTTAAAATAGTAATTCAGAAAAAGGTTTTCCCTTTTATTTGATGTCGATTGGGTAAAATAGAGGCTGAGTTATTACAACTCAAATGCCTTACTTCCCATTCTTTTAGCAATTTTTAAAAAAACATTTCTTCTGATTATAAGCCACACTAGTGTAACGAATAAGGCAATAGTTTGAGGTGCTGAGGATCAGGGTTCGATTCCCTTTAAGCCTTGTTTGAAATCATGCATGTATTGATTGAAAATGATTTATGTTGTATTATATATTAATTAAAAGTTCGTAAAATATGAGGTAAAGCAGCCTATGTATACAAGTATTTACTCATTATACTAATTTTTGAGTACATGCCTTTTTCAAAATAGAAACTTATCTATTCGGAACCATGATAAGCATCTAATGTAATCAACAATGAGTATACTTTTACTTATTTTCAAGTACCTATTTTTAATAATGTGGGTATTATCTCATAACATCAGACACCATGAGTAGTGCTATAATTAGAACCGTTCATGAATTACGTCACGCACTCTTAGGGGGACGAGGGTGTCTATTATGCGTAACAAGAGGGAAATAAGGACTCAGGGATTGCGCGACGTAACAAAAATTCTTTTAAATGGGATATTTGCTGTTATCGAGACGCGACATGGGATAGGCGCACATGGCAATGACTGGAATATCCAACTTTGAACTTCCTAAAATAAAGTGATGTTTTTTATTAGTAAAAATGAATGTTTTTATTTAATATGTTTTTCTTGAGACATGCGAGTAGGAGGACATTGCTTATCTATGTGTTGTGTATGAACTGAAAAAAATTAATTTAATTTTCATTTTAAGATTGCCATGCTTTAAATTGATGTTTAACTGAAATAATTACCCCATATAACATAGGCTGGGTCGGTGTCAAAGAGTTAAAAATAAAATTTACATACATAATGACATACCTAGACGATAGAAATAAGCCATTGTGTGGCATTCTGTAATAATATTTATGTTATATCTTTTTAAGACAGACTTGATTTCCATGAAACGTCTTTAGAAATTTCAATTAAAATATAATTTTAATTCATTGATTAATTTTTTTATATTTTCCACTAATTTATTTAGAATGTTAGTTGTAGCTAAATTTAAGTGTATGTAAATTGTTTTATGTTATTTTTGAAAAGTTTGACAAGATATTTAATTTTTAAGTATGTGTAAAAAAACATTTGAAAAAAATTAAAATTCCCGATTTTTTTTATTTGTTAAAATTTTAGTTTGGAATCTTTTAAATATGCTTGCAAAATCTAGAACTGTATCTATGTTTTTTAATGATTTATTTGAGTTTTTAAGTCGTATGAGATGCAGTATGTTTTTCAAGGAACGAAAAAAAAACACACACACTTTAAAAGCTTTCGTTTCACTGTGTTTGATTTTCCTTGATATTAAGTTTTTCGAAGCTCTAGGGCCTTTTTTATTATTAATAGTGAAATGTATAATTTTTTAAGCATATTGTAAAATATGTGCATATTATAAATTGGTGTGAGTGGTAGTTTTTTTTTAAATTACTAAAGTAAAAAAATCGAGTTTTAAGGAAAAATTTTGTGATATTATGAATAACTATTTATATAAAAATCAAATACGTTTTAATTCCAATTCTTAAATATTTAGTTTCAAGGATCTAAAAAAAATTGGGGAAAAAATATAAATATACAAAAACATTAGTATTTAAAAAAAAAGCTTAAAAAATGGAAACAAATTAAATTTTGAAGAAAAAAATATTAACAATTATGGAATTTTTGTGCGAAATATTCTTCTTTTTTATAAATTTAAATAATATACATAACTTTGATTCAAAAAGTAAAAAAAAAAAGATTGTGCTGTTTCCCCTTACTTGATGAAGACGTGATGGGTTTTCAGTATTTTTAAACTCAAATTTTATACGATTTTATGTATTTTATATTTATAGCCTGCAAATTTTGTATTTTTTTTTTGCTCAACTCAGCTTATAGTAATGGCTAGACATTGTGTGTGTAGTGCGTCCTGATATTAAATTTCCAATTTCGATCCCAAGCATGAGGAATTCAAACACGTGCAGGGAGCACCGAGCACTATAGATTGCTTCCGCTTCCGGAATATTTCGGAAGTACGAGATCCCGAGTTATGACGTCACGGACGACACGTCATGCTCTTCTTCCGGTTAAATGGGGAGGGCTATTCGCCGTTCAATCCCAAAATTACGAAAATGGTGTGATCGACCGCCTTTCAGTGGACATTGGAAATGGGAGCAAGGAGAAAATCCTTTTTTCTCCATCGCAACATATAATTTTTTTTTTACTTTTCCTTCCTTCCTATGGTATGGTTTTCCTTTTTGTCCACAAATCACATAAAATCTAATACATTTGATTAATTTTCTTATTTCAATCGATTCTTAGAACTAACTGATAACTGATTTTGAGAGTTAAGTTTATATAATGTTTAGTTCCTAATCTTCGTCCAAGAGTATTTTCAGTAAAGTTTCCAATTTTTTTTATTAAAAATATCTAATTAAATACTTAAAAAAAAACTTTTAAGAAACAATTATTAAATAAAGATTTTTAAATGATATTTTTTTTTACAAAATTAAAGGAATTAAATCGCTTACAGCGTAAATTTATTAAGAAAAAACCAGGTCACTTGTCCGTCGAGCGTCAGCTGCATCTTTTGCAAAGATTTGCAGTAATACAGGATTCGAAATTAACGAGTACACGATGCACTCATTTTTTTTGCAGTGCATCTAAATTTTATATTTGTGCCATACACCCTAACTTATCTGAAGATCTTCGATTTTATCTGCCATTCCAAAATATTTAAGAATCCAGTTTCCTAAAGTGCGCGCGATTTTGAATAACAAACTCAGAGTTCGCCGGCAAATCATTTGTCCAATAACAACCTAAGAATCCGGTTTGCACCTTGCGAGCGCACTAGATAACAAAATCGTAGTCGGGTTTTACCTGTAATCATTTCTTGGTACGGGTCTAACTTCCACTATGAGTTGTGTTCTGCGCATGTGCATTGGAAGCTAGTTCTTACACGGGCTTTTCTCTTAGCGAGTTTATTGAATATATCTGTATTGAATATTTACATTGGCGATAAAAGATAAGCGATGCCTAAACGAAAAATGAAAGGTTTCACCGTCAGCTTATTTGTTAAAAAATAACTGAATTTTTGAATTTTTTGTGCACCCAAATATTTTTCAGTGCACCTAAGTTTAACACTTGGGTGTACTATTGCACATGCTTTGAAAAGTTAATTTCGACCCCTGCGCTAATACAGTAATTACAAGTAATATAGTTTATTTAAACTATAACACTAATTTTATTAATCGAAAACTCTATCTAACAACACTAAATTTTACAAATAATTTACTAGAACAACGGTGCCAATAAATGTTTCTCGAAATTTTTTGAAAACCAATAATTGCTTTAAAATTAGTTTATTAGCAATCAATTTAATTCACTTACAAATAAGGTTTGTATTTTATATAACTGAGGATTTTTAAAGGTGGAACATATTTTATATTTTAGTTACGTTTTTATTAACCATTTATTACGTTTTAACTAACACTCAGACTTAATATACGTTCACTGATCACCTATTTTTCCAACAATACATCCGACTTTTAAATTCATAAAAATATTATTTTATTAGAACATTTAAGATATATATTATTTTAAAGTGTAATTTACAAGCTCTCTCTATATATCTTTAAAATAAATTAATCATTTAATATGATTTATAAAGGTTGGGGATATAGCCTCCATGTAAATCCGCTCATACATGAAATGAAACCCATTTTAGTAACTCATAAAACCACTTTTATTAATAATTTATGTATTTGCCAAGTTTTTTTTTAGCTTTTGAACTGTTTTAAAATAAAAATAGCATATTGCGTTTGTTTTCCTTCACAATCGAATATAATCTTTATTAAACAAAACTAAATGTATTATTTTTAAAATAGTTTAAAAAAATAGTTTAAAGATTTACCAGCTACGGACATTATTAAAATATTTGTTTCCCTAAATAAGTCAAAATTATTAATTAAAGTTATTAAAAAATAAATTTTCAAAACATACATACATTAAACTACATTTATTTATCTTAAATAAATAAGAGTTTAATTAATAATTTTTATTGTAAACATATCGATGCCTTAAAGCACATACGTGGTAAGTATAAACACATACATTTAATATATCCGTGCATTAAGAGTTGTATTTTTTTCAAGCTTTAAATGCTATTTGCCAATATCTTAAAAATTCGCCCTTAACTTATCATGCAAAGGATAGATGCAATAATCATTAATGCTTTAAAATAAAGCACATACTAAAAGAGAGAAACGTAGTACCAAATTCCCTATTTATCCCTTCATAATATTCCTCATTGCTTTTAGTGTGAATTTTAAAATATAGAGATTTCTGCCAACGCTCCCAAACCTCCACGCATCAACAATGAACCCTGATTAAATTTCTCCTGCAATGCTCACTTGCCATGAATTTAATAGCATTGCAAATACATCATCGAGCGATTTGCTATTTGCATCTCTCAAGCAGCGATCCATAGGAGCTGTTACCAGGAATTTCCCATCTGCAAGCTGGAATTCTATCTACGTCGAGGGCCTTTTGTGCAAGTGCTCGAAAGGAATTTAATTATGGCCCCTCTACACCACGTCGCAGTAGGGGGTGCGAATAGTGCTTTTACAGAGAGGGTGGGGTCGAACGAAAGGGGCAGCACAGTAGTTTTGTTTGTCGCCAAAAAATGTTCACAGAAGGGATTTTTTGGTTGGCGGATTTTTTTTTCTTTGTAGGTGGGTGGCAACGAATTAGATTAATTGCTTTTGATGATCATTTCGCTGTAAATGGAATTGCGGCGCATTTTCGGGGGATGATGGGGGCAAAAAAATTCAATTTATTCAGCGCGTGATGAATGTATGGAACATGACATAATGTTATTAAAAAATACAAGAAATGTCAGAGTCCGCCTCCATGTAAGTATTCGGTATTACAGAAGGTGTTTCAATATACAGGAGATAGTCACAGAGGTGGTTATTGGCAATTTAGTCAAATATTTCATCTAAACCATAATTAAAATTGCAATGAATGTTTAAATACCAGATTTTAACCCACAACAACACGAGTCATCTATGTATATACAAATCTGGATAACAAAGCATAGTTTTTCGATATTTATATTAAGTAACATACATTTGATAATAATATAAATATAAAACATTTAGAAAATATATTTTATTTTTACATTTCAGATCAATAATAGTCATGATGTCTTCATATTCAGGAAATTATTTATGTTAGGACTTGAGTAATTAGAACCAAAAAAAATGCAATTTACATGTTTTAAATAATAACGAGTACATACAAAAAATGGTGTCAGTTAATTGTATAATAGTTTATTTGTTTAATTAAAAAAATTACTTAATCAGAAACAAAGTTAATTAGTTTATCTAAAGTAACTAAATATTTAACTAAAACTTTCACATTTATCACAGTACTCCCCCACCACCCTTCTTAAAAATCTCTAGTTTAATTCATATTGATCATTTGCTCTAGCTTTTCAACAAGAGTTTTTAATGAAAAAATAGCAAATATAATATTTTTAATGCTTATTTAGATATTTAGAGAAATATTTAGGGTAGAGAGTTTCTATTTAATGTTTTTCTTAAAAATATGTTAATTTCAGAAATATTCGCAATCCTCAATCTGTAACCGTTTACACTACGCTAACATCGCTTTTTTCTGTAAAGTAAGGAAAGTCTTACAAAAGCTAGTGTATCCCATTAAACAACTCTAATATTTAGATTTGGTATTGACTTCAGGTTATTCAATATTTTTAGCTAAATTAATACAACTACTACATAATAATAAGATTATCAACACAAATTTGTATTATTAACTATGTACCAAAACTAAAGAAATTCAGTTTGTTCAATCTGTTTACGTAATCTCCGAATCTAAACCCTGCGCACGCCACTGAAAGATACTTAACTTTTATAAATCGAAAATCTACAGAGCAATCGCTCCCTCACAAAGAACAATACTTTAAAAAAAAACTTTAAAAACCCTTCCCCCTTTGATCTTTGAAACGTGTCTCTCTTTCCCCATCCTGGTGCCTCCTCCCCGGAAAGATCAATGTGGCATATCTTAGTAAGAGCTCGCCTTTTGATTGAAATCTCAGGCGGGCAGTGGCACGAATCCAATACTGTCAAAACCGAGGAGGAGGCTTTTTAGATAACAGCACGACTTGGGGGTGAGGGGACATCGTCTATTCCACAGTGGGTTTTCCTATTCCTTTGCTGTCACGTGGGATGCAATAGACAATATTGGGTTGGGATTTCTGAAATTTATTTTATGTAAGAAGTGAAACTATAAACGGAATTTTTAATTATTCCATCGGAATAATTAAAAATTGCAATTGATAAAATGAAGTTTGCACATACATTTTCAAAACATTAAAAATAGTTCATTTTATTTGATTATATAAATGATTAGTAAGTTACAATAATCTTCATTTTAGTTCATTTCATTTGTCTTTTATTTTTAATGTCATCTCCTCAGAAGTATATTTTTTCGACTTAAAAAAAATATTTTCTACCTTTTCATATTTTGAAACATATTACTCAGACTTGTTTTTACAATCTAAAACTCTTATATAATTTTTTCTCGAATTGAAAGGTCTTTAAAATAGAGAATCATTTTCCTAAATTTTTTTACTAAAGGTATTTTTGATTAGTAAAGAACATTGTTACAGATTTTTACAATGTTAAAATATTCTAACTTTAATTACTGCACAAGATGTTTTGATTGGCTGGATTGTCAATGTTGCACTAGAGCTGCACAAAAGCGCCATTAGCAACGAATCTAGATCTATCACAGTAAATTGGTTGCATAAACATCGCATAGGTAGAAAATATATTTGGAAATAAACAGGAAATTTTTGTTCGAATTCGAAACAAATAAGAAACTTTGGAACACATCGCCAAAAATGAAGTTGCCAGAAAGCAGTTTTGTCTTTATCTAAACAATAGAAAGGCTGCTTATATAAATCTTTATTTTTATATGTACGAATGTTTCTGTGAATATAACAACAAAATAGAACAGGCGAACTTTATTAGGAAAACTAAGTCGGACGTTTTAGATAAAAGGTTGATATTGAAGTTCCTAGATATCAGTATTAATGTTTGTAAATAGTGAAACTGTTTCATACTTGCTTTAAAAAAAAAATCTATGTTTGAATTAAATAAAGTGTGTAATAAATAGGTGCTTGAAACATCGCTAAAAACTAATTAATTTCATAATCGCAATTAAATAAACAATTATGTTTAAATATGTCAGATTTTTAAATTAGGTATTTAGGCAAATTAGGCCTATTTAGTTTTTTTCATAATAAATTACAAATTATAATGTATTTTAAAACTTATTTTAATTAATCTTTTGTATGTATCGTTTATGTAAGCATCTCTTTTGCGATCAGATTTCAAAACGTTTATATATTTGTTGTTTGTCTGACCTTTATACAAAGAAACAGATGTGGGATGTTTTTGCATATATACTTTTCAGGGTATAGAGGTTGTAGAAATATGCTTGTTGTAAAATTAAAAATTAGTTAAATACTATTTAATAACATTGGAAAAGTTTCTTATTTCTTAACTATTGCTATTTTATACAAATTTTTAAGTTTAATATTCCTGTTGGCCAATTCATGCTTTAATTAAATTGAATTTTAACAAACGAACGCGAATTCATTTTTTAATTAATGTCATTTTATCATTTTAATGCTTTTGAAAGCTAGTCAAATGGAAAAAGCAATTTTAAATTAAATCATTAAAATTTTAGGAATGTTCACTAATTTCTAAATATGCTTTATAAAATCATCGTTAAATTATAGATTAACATCACAAAAAGCACATATAAGCGTTAAAAACTGAATAAAAATTTCAATAAAATGAATAGTGATTCATTTTCGGTACCCTTTAAAATATAACTTATTCAAAGTTTCCCTTTAATTGACTTTTAATTTGTGTGATGTAAATTGCTATGGAAACCAGACTCAGCACTTTAATTCATAAAAAAAATTTTAGTTATCCTTATAGCATTTCTTGTTCCTCCAAGAATAATATTCTTTTACCAACAACTTTGTATCCTTCGGTTTAATTAAACTCGTACTTAAACCGGATATTTTTGTTAGTAATTTGTTGTTGTTGTTGTAATGTTGATTTTGCATTAAGACCTTGATTTATTCCATAAACTGTCGCGACCTTGTTGAAATTATATTGTTTACTTAATCTTATATAATCAAAATAACAATGAACAAGGACATCTATTTTAAAACTGAATGTAATATTTCTTTGCGTCAACAATTTCTTTATAAGCGTCACGCTGAAATAAAATTAAGAAATTCTAAATTTGCATTTTCTTCTTTTCGAGAAAATGTTACTATAAGTTTTCAACTCCAAATATGTTATAATAACTTGAAAGTTTATTAATAAAATTGGGTTAATTGGAAAACATAGCCAAATAAGACTTTACAAAGAAACATTAATATCTTAGTAAAATTTATTAAAACAATACTTTACTCGTTAAAAATGTTCATTTATATTTTCTTTATGTCAAGTAAAAATTATATTCAGGATTTCTCAGAGCTACTTACTAAGTATAGTTCTGAGAATACTACGTTCTATGTTATTCTGCTATGTCGCTAAGTATATTATGTTCAAATAAATCACATCTCATTTACTTTAACTTTTTGTGTTACAAATCATTTTAATTACAATTAGAAGCTTCAATGAAATAGAGCTTGTTGGCTATTCGTACAATTTAGTTATATATTAAGCTACCAATAAAAATTATTGGAATTAAACACTGTGAACACTAAAGTTTAAAATTTTAATTTAGCGAATCATTAAAGTTATAACTTTAATTTTAATAAATATGCTGATATAATAATTTTTTTTTTAATTTAAAGTAAATATTTATTCAAAATTATCTCTAATTATAATTTCTTAAAATTTTACATTTAAATCGTTCTACTTGTAGGTATAAATCTCCATACAGCGAAATTTACCAATTAATGTTTATAAACTAACAAAATGCACATGAACTCAATCAATACTTATACACATTTTTCCTTTATTTTTTTTCCGGAAAGGTATTCAACCAGTATGGATTGGAATATTTCACTAAAAAGAGGAGCCTCTAACAATGTAAAATGATAAGCACTCAAGCGGCGGAGTGGAGAAGTGTTCAGTTGCCTAGCAACCGCATGTCTCCGTGTTACTATAGCAATGTTAACGAGTTCTTTGAGCTTGCTTTATGCAATATTGCAATTGAATTGAATCGTTCATTTGAACAGAGTTCTTGTTTTGGTATTGGATATTCCTTTCAATACATTTTTTTAATATATATATATTTTAAATATCTGTACATTATGTTAAACCTCAGAATGGTAAGTTTTCAGATTTAAAATAAAACTAATTTGTCCTGTGTATATTCTAACTGACAGTCGTGGCTTAGTTGGACAGTAGTTAATTAAAAAAAGGCAGTTGTAAATTGGAAATGGGCATTTAACAAACTGGTGTTTATAAAATGAAATAACAAATTTATATTTTATAGGGAATCGGTGTCATTTTATTACATTTCCTATACTGCCGTCATAAGTTAAAAGGCCTTAACTCTATTTTTTTTATATGAACTTTTTTAGCTTATCCGATTTATCCTTAAAATAAACTTTTTCATTACATTAAAAATCCATAAATTATATATAATGGTAAATTATAATGAAATTTATATTGTACCCAACTCCAGTTCGAGGCGGTTTTTGATAAAAGAAGGCCCTATATAACAAGTAAATACAAAAAAGGCCCTAATTCATTAACGTTTCCTGTACATAGAAAAACATGTTAAAAGAAAATATAGCTATCACCAAAATTAAATTTTGTACATGCAAACAGCTACTTTTAGACAATAAAAATCTTTTAAAGTATCATAACGTTGACGCAGGTAATAAATTTAGTGTTTCTTGTTTCCTGTAAAGTTTTGCTTTTTGGAGTTAGAGCTTTCATTTTTATGATGGGACGGCAGTACACTTGTTTCTCATATCTGTAAATGAAAGTCAACATTTTAGTTATAGATTTATTTAGGTTTCTCTATACGCGAGGAATATTTTTAGGGATTTTTTTTATGCATGGGGTGCACAGACAATTCCAGAATATATTGAACCCTCCTTCATTTTGAGTTTTTCAAGGTGAACAGATAAATAAAAGCTATATTTACCTTTTCTTTTCTTATTTAACGAACGAAATCATAGCAATTTTATTCACCCATATCACATCAAAATTATTTAAAAATATCGAAAGTTAATTCTCAAATAAAAAGAAAGTGTTGCAGAAAATTAAAAAAAAATACTTCACCATTTGAAGTGAAATGCCGAGGTTATAAAAATAAACCGAGTATAAGATTTGTAGAATATTAAGAATTTTGGTGAGAGGGAAATATTTTGTAGCTAGATAGGAACCAAAGCTGATAATGCTTGCAGACAACACGTGCCCCATGCAAAAGCTTTTAATCTTTTTATTAATTTTCTTTTTTTTAAAGTAAAAATCCAAAATTATTTTTGAAAAATTAAAATATTTCTTACAAAATAAAATTGTGTCTGACGATTTCCTTTTTAATTGCTAAATTAAATTCGTAACGTCTATACGACTAGTGTTGACCTGTTTTTTTAAATATTAATTTAAATGCACGTTTGTAAAAACTGGAAATATGAAGTTTTTAGTTGGTGTATGTATAGTGACATTTAATGCATAAAATATAGACTGTTAGTTCCAAACCATTAATTTGAAGACTATTTGGGATAAAAGAATAATTTTGTTTTTGATGAACAGTTTAATTCGCTATATTTCACAAAACTCTCACAATTTGAGTAACCATTTTTAACAGTGAGGCAATTAGGAACAGAACAACTCCCACATAAAAATTAATAAATACCGTATCGAAGAGCCAACTAACTCCCAAGGCAGGATTTATCCAACTATTGTTATTACACATGTGCATCGTTTTACTTCTCCTAGCAACGGCAAGGCTGCACGTGCGCCTAGAGCCCATTTCCCGGCACGTGCAGGCCGTGGCACGTGCCGTAAGAAAGGCGCATTATGCCGGCATGGTGCTAGTGGATAGCCTACAATAAGCGACACGTGACTTTCTTTCAGAATTCTCCATGATGACTGGATTTACCTTAGAGCATGATAATATTCTATCGTGTTTGGTGGCACAGTCTCCGGTTACTCAGGACGATTTCCGACTTTATGAATGTGGCCTAGGCCTAGAATAATTGAGCCCGCTTTGAGTAATTTTGAAAGCCTTCACGTGTCCCTTTCCCTGCTCGATGTTGTCCTTAGTTCATTAGAGTATTCCTGATCCTGGTGTTTGTGTTTTGTCACCGTGTTTGTTCGGGGCTGAGTCATGGAAGATTACAAACGATGTGTTATTGATTTTCGAAAGCGCAAAAATAGCTTGTATCGATAATAAAGTACAACACGACTTATTTACAGATAAGAGAAGAGATGTGAGAATTAAGGCAGCACTAACATAACTATCTATTTTGTTATAGTAAAAATATTCCGATTTGGGATACATGTTTTAATTTGAGATGTCTTTAAATGATGGAATATAATGGAATATAATAATACAATACAATTTTAAGAGAAAAAATACAGTTAAGTGGTCCTGCATGCTACTGTGGTAAGTCTCTTGGGAAGGTGGTAAGCGTTTATGCCAAAGATGATAGTATAAAACTAACCAACTAATAAATAATATTCCGGAGTTTTAACCTGTAAACTATTAGGAAGTTAAATTTTTTTGCCGACGAAATTAAGCAATAATGAATGACACGGGTTACTATTTGTCCCACTTTTATAAAACTTTTCGTTTAATCTTATGCTAGATAATAAGAAATATAGCTAATGAGCTTTTGAGGTAATTTTTATATAGTTCAAATCTTTCTCTAAAAGATTGATATAACAAATCCACTTATGAAAATATTGTTATGAAATTTGTTTTATCTGGGGATAAAGTAGCCCATGAGTAAGGATAACTTTGTTCTACATCAAGTATTCCTATCTTAAAATACTATAAAACATGCTTGGAGTAATGTAACCACCTGGTTTTGAGGAAATGTATCACATATCAATACAAAAAAAAAAACCACTTTATTTATTCTTAGTTTACACTAGTATTCCTGTATACCTTTGTCAATTTTTTTCACCAATTAATAACGAAAAAAGGTTAAACAGCATCAATCTTACTAGAAGTCTTACATAAGTACCCAAGTGTAATCTTTTATATCAGTCTTTTATAAGTTCGAAAACAACTTCTCTTGTCTATACAATATTTAAGAAAAAAGTCCTCTCTTCGATAATTTTGGTGGCTCGATCACTTGTGCGATATCAGAACATTGGTAGAAAAGGATGTTTTTCTGTTGAACACTTTGAAATCTTTTTTGTAGGTTCCATGTAATCCACAATAGCGTCAGTTTCTGCTGCACTTTATAACCAGTCCTGAAAAATGTTTCAACCGGAAGCAACTACTACACAATTTTCTTCTTTTCCACTGATTTTCGTGGAGTTGTTTCCAACGGCTCATTTTCCTTAACAGACTTGTTGTCAGTTTTACTACTACAGGTTCCTGGTGTTAGCTCAAGACTAGGCAGTTGACAAAGTAACCCGTTTTTTGGAGTTACCAGCACTATTTTTTTATCTATATATATAACTATAACCAAAAAACTTTGATAGTTCAACAAAAACCTGTTATAATTTCCTAATCAGGGTGATATTGGCTTTAAAATTTGGTACTTACGTAAACTAAATAGTGTACTGGATTCTTTGCACAAACGGAAGTTTCACATCAACAAAATACGAGTATTTAATAGAGTTATAAAAACAGCATTGTTGTAACCTAGCGACAAATATTAGAACTCAATTGAAGGTGGGCTTGTCTCACAAATAATGTGGCTTAGAGAAATATCCAGTTATTATGCGAGTCTGAAGCAATCAGCTTGTACCACGCATCGTTCAGCCATTTTTCGTTTTGGGACAAAGTAAGATCCCAGGACCAAAGTAATCCGTGTTTACGGTAGTTAATTAATAAACTAAGAAATATAATTATTAAATTATATATTTAATTTTAACGAAAAAACCTCATTGTTATTCTAATTTTAATTATTTTAATTGATATTTTTTTAGCCGTCGACAGCGACATTACAAAGTAATTATTTTGACATGAAAATTGTTTTTTAGCATGAATTCACCAGTTGTTCAATTAAACTTCTATTTTTTAAAACTTTTTTGAACAATTAAATATAATAATTATGATAAATGAATATTACATTTATATATAAATCATGATATTAAAATATAAGACTATATACGGGCTCTTTAGTTTCAAAACCAGATAGATCCTTTTTGACAATTTTTTAAGAGAAATAAAACACTAATTAATTGCATTATTTATGGAAGAATATTCTTCTTCTTTTTTTTACAAATCGGTATTTAGATAGACACAGGTCTTAACCAAATTTTAGCTCTGTATAAGTACTACTTTGAGAAAGATTTATCTGGTTTTGCAACCTCTTTGGATTTGAAGCAAATTTCTGGGATGTATCTCGACTACTGGGTTGTGATCGGTGCGTTGCAGCTTACGCGCATCTTTATCTAACCAGTTTTGAAACTGATTTCTTTATTTATCTGGTTTTGCAACATACCGAAACTTTCACACCCAAAATAATTAGTCTAGCATTTCAATGTTATGACTTCGCTTAATGACATATCTGTAGGAAAACTAAAAATAAATTACATAATTTGAAAACCGAAAAAATGGAGCTATCTGTACTGTAAAAAAAAGGTACTTAAAATAAGTACATGAACATACTTATTTTTCTTTGAGTACAATTGCATCCTAAATGAGCGATGACGTACTCAAATTTAAGTAATCGGAATGGAAACTGAGGTAATACAATTCAATTATCTTACTTCCCATTCTTTTGACACACCTTTTTAATATTTCTTCTATTTATAACTTCTTCACGTCGCCCTGGTAGTACAACGGATTATACACTGGACTGCGGTGCATAACGGTCTGGGTTCGATTCCCGGTAAGTCTTAGATGAAATTGTCTATATTTATTGAAAGTGATTTATGAAGGCAGCCTATGTAAGCAAGCAACTGCGTTTTTTTATTCATGTTAACTCATTTTTGAGTACATGTCTTTTTCAAAATTGAAACTTATGTATTCGGAGCTATGATAAGCATCGAATGTACTCAAGAATGAGTACATTTTACTTATTTTTGAGTACCTATTTTTAACAGGGTGGTTTTGAAAATAGACGGCTCACATGGTCAATAATTACCTCTAAAATCAGGCCCTGTTTTCGCAAAATTTTTGATAACTTTAACATTTATTTTTTACCACATTCATCTATTTTTTTTCACAAAATTTGCGTTCATATCCCTTCCCAAAAATAATTCAATCACGTCCTTGACAAGCAAAGTTGGTTTTGGGAATAGAAAAAATTACAAATTGCTTGAAGTTAGTATATCAATTTTCAAACAAGGCGAATATTCGCGGTTGTATAGTACACAAAACTATAGCTCCCATCACCGCGGTACGCAACCAACACTACATACACTGATCCAGTGGCACCCACTTTCCCCTCTCTACTCAAACCCAACCTTCCCCTGCTGTGAATTGAAGGGTTAAATTTTAATGAATCAGGTGTCCCTTCATTCTAAAACACATTAAACCCAATACTAGTAATGAACCCCAAAAGGGGGGAAATGCAATTATTAGTACGCTTCTGATACTCCAGTCTCCACCAGGGTTCCTGTGTGCGGACCTTCGGGACCAGCGATGCCGCTGAAAATGAAACATGTGGCCGCCCTAGAGCCAGTGTCCCTCGCGTCAAGACCCAATTACCGAGAGCGGGCAGATCGGTCCTAAATGTGTTGACTAAGTCCCCCTATCGCAGATGGGTCCGTACTGCCATCTGCTAACCACCTGCTATTCAGGTCGGTGGTGTACCCGATAGAGAGGTTTGTCTCAGTACTCGTGAATTTTCAAGTGGAGTACTGTGTTGTTTGTATCCGTGCTCGTTGATTTTTGTCGAGTAAGGGTTTGTATATCTGTAATGCACAGTAAATGGGGGTTGAAGGGGAGGAAGGGGGGTATACAGTCTTGTGTTAAAATTGTATTTATTTTAGTGTTTTTCTTCTTTTGATTTTGAATAAATGTAATTGCAAGGCATTGGTGCAAATTGTTGATACTATACTGCAGTAAGCGGCTCCAGAAAAATATTCTGTAGGGGGCACACTACAAGGACGTACTCTAGGAAGGGAAGGGGGATCGGACCTTATCCGAAATAAATAATTTTAATGAAGTAAGTGCTTTCATGAACATTAGGTTATTAATTATTTAATTAAGTCAATATGTATAATTAATTACCTAATTAGCATTAATTTCGTAAAATTCTTAAAATTTTTAGTTTTAATTTTCAATAATAGTTTTATTACATTTTTCTCTCACGAACCAACATTCAACTTTTAAAGAACTAGGAAATTTGATAACACTTTTAAATTAAATAAAAGAATGATTATAAGTGAACGTGAACTACAACTTCATTACAATATTTCCTAATCGACAAAACGCAGAATGATATTATTGAAAAAAAAATATTCATAGTTTTCTAAAGCTTGGTATGTTCAAAATATCATATGGAATTAATTTGTTGCATAAATTATCCTTCTATTCATTAAGAAAAAACAATTACTTACCGTAGCGAGATTTGAAGAACACGTCGTTCGTAATGAATACTTGGAATTTTTGGAAGTTTGACGTAAGATTATAGTTTTTATATGATAAAATTTTATAAGAAATACAATTCAAAATTGTCTCAGAATATAAAAATAAAGAATTTTAACTATCATAATAATGTAAATAGTTTAAATAATAAAATTAGATAAAATGGCTTTGGTTCGAATAACGCGACTGACTTTTAGAATGACAAAATATGGTAACATTTCTATTCTTCCTTCATGTAACATGTGTAGAGTTTTAAAATCGTCTGCTCATAAAAAGTTCTAATTGCAGTTATAAGTTTTTAATTCGAGACGTCATCGCACTGAAAAAGTTACATTTTAGATTACTAAATGCTTTAATTTCAATTAGATTTTAAATGGCTCATTATGCGCCGTTAAATTTAGTTTGTTTAATTGACAAACTGTAATATGAAACAACATTTATAAAATTTAATGCTCGCCAAATCGTTTGCTCGTAAAAAGTATTAATTACTTTTAAAAGTTTTTGAATTGTGACGTTATCACTGTAAATAATTATATTTTAGATTACTAAATGCTTTAATTTCATTTATATTTTAAATAGTTTAATATACATCGCTACATTTAGTTTGTTTAATGGACAAATAATGTAACTATTATATAATATGAAACATAAATTATCAAATTATATGCCTGTCAAAATATCAATTTCTTAACTTATTTTATAAATAAGTAATATGCATTCATCCGTTGGAAAAATACGATAATACAACTTCTTAGTGCTAAGCTAAAATTATAAAATTAAATTAATAGTTGGCATATATATGTTTGTTCATAAGTTCCCGTTATAGGTATAACTTATTTCCAAGTCAACTTACTTAGTAAGTTCATGTAGGAGTTATAGATGCAAACTATATATAATTAATTATTTTAGTAATTAAGTCCTAATAATTTAATTAATTATTGACCATTCATTGTAATTTAACTATGTAAATTAATAGACCATAGTACAAAATAATTGCACTAAATTAGTCGTACTTAACTGTCAACACCAGGCTTGAATTTTCTATTGAAATTATATAAAACTAATAAAAAAAAAGTGGAATAAATAATTAAAAAAAAAAACCGACTAAATTACACTCAACGTAATTTTCTTTTTAATTTTTTTTATCAAACTTCAAAAATGTAAATATTTATTATTACATTACACTTATTACACCATTTTGAAGTATGTGCCTATTAAAAAAAAACTGAATTTTGGCGCCAATTTCAGAAAGTTGTTATAAGTATAAAATTAATATTTAATATTTACATTTTTACTCCATTTTAGAAAACTAAAAAGATTCTTCACTTTAGTGCATTTTTTTCCTTTTTTTAATACTTAATTTAATTTTTTCAAACGAATCTTTAATAAATTAAAATTTAATATATTTCATTAAATTATTAATTAAATAAAAGTTATACGCGTTGATACTATATGGAATACAGTTACCATTTGCTGTAATAAACGAATTAGCATATTCTTTTTAAGAGATGAATGATACTTTTCATTAAAAACTCTTCTTTTGCTTAATTCGCTTTTAAATTTTAATTTTTCACCCCTTTTCTAAATTTCCCTCATGCATGATAATTTCCATTTGAAACCTTTCGCCATTTTGTTCTTTTGCTACAGGGAAAGATGGTGTTTCCATTTCGAAACTCTTATCCTCCATTGATGCCCCCACCCTCTCATGTCCACAAAGTGCGCATCGTGCTCGAACGAGTGTCGAGGGAGATTATATCAAATTATCGGGATGATATCGGGGATCAGAATTAATAGGAAATGGTAGCTCTGCCACCCTTCGTCCTAGAACACCATCTGTTAGCAGTTACGTACACTGCTACATCTTTTTAGATGTCAGTAGAACTTTAAAAAAAAAAATCAGTTGAAAATGGCCATAAATTTGACATTAAAAAAAAATTAAGATATGACATGAAAGGCTAGTTTTATTGATTGGAGATCTATAAATAGTGAAAATTGCAAAAATTTTCATAAATATAAATTATAAAAATGATAGCAAAATATGCAATTATAATTTTTCAATAGATAAAGTTTTTATGCAACATCGGCAAGTTTACAAAGTTAAATTTAAAATAAATAATTTAATTGCTATAATAGCAATTCAAATAAATCCATTGTTTGTGGCATAAAATTTTTGTAATAATACCTCATTAATAATTAAAACTTGTATAATTTTTTAGTAATAAAAGTTATATTAAACTCTATTGAAAGAGCAATAGAGTTAGGGAATGAGCTATGGATTAATTGAATTCTTTTCTCAAATCTAAGGTGGAAATTTGGATAGAATAAATTTGTTAACGAAACATCCTTAATACAATTAGAAATTCTGTTAACTTCATAATTTTAATCTGTATACTACTATCGGAATCTTATACAAACACAGCTATTCCTTGCTGGAGAAAACTTTAAAAAAAATATTCACCAATGAATGACTTAAATTGTGAACATACTTGAAGTTTTCCTCAATAAATACTGCTGATGCAAGAAAATGTTCTTATAATTGAGTAGTATTAAAGAAACGGTAATATTTAATAAATATTATTCACTAAATCAATAACTAACTTCTTTAGGTGACATTAAGAACGTAATTAGGTTTAGTTTTGCTAGTTTGAAACTGATAGAAATGGAAGCGTTTTAAAAGAATCCACCTGATACAAAACTTTTTAAGAATTTGCATCGATCATCGTGGTGATGCATTTTTTTTGTTGCAACATTCAAAAATTTATTTTTGCTTCAAAATAACGATGTACCTTTTGATTTGTAGGTCTTTTTATAGGCAATTATGAATATATATAAATTTTCTATAGTTGGAGGCAGTCAAATTTTTAAAGTGGGTAAGTCGTAAAAGTTTAGTAATAAGGGCTGATAAGTCAGATCCAAAAGATTTATTTATTTCTGAGCCGACACGTTACAGGATCATGGTTAAATTAAAAAATGAGAAAGTGTGTACTCTCGTAAGGACTTTTCATTTTTAAAGACAGGGAATTTTAGGGAATATCTTCAATTATATTGAGCCAGGGAAATCATCTAATTGGTCCAAAATGGTTCGACCCAGGGACTTTTCATGTTAAAAAATCTCTTAAAATGCTCTTAAGTAAAACTTATGTCAAAGTATGTGCGTAGGCAGATGTTATGACTAAATAGAGACTGGAATTGTAGTCGTCAGCAAAAAGTTATGAGAACTCTATTTCAAAAGAAAGAAACTTGAATCCGATAGACAAGTTATATGAGATGGTATGGTAAAAAGAGTTTTATAGACAGGATGGAAGATTTTTACGACACAACTAAATTATAGAACAGGGGTGGTAGTTAAGAAAATTTTGAAATATAGCAATTTAAGGAAAATATATTAAATATATATTTATTCATCGCTTCGGCATGCCCTCTAAACCAGGGCCTGATTACCGAATAGGCCCGTGAAGCCCAAGCTTACAATTTACATTTTTAAGGGGCCCCCAAATCACACATTTTATATAAATATTTAACAGCCCTATCACAGTTTGCTACTGAATTTACCTTTAAAAAAATGCATTACAAAATTTAGTAAAAAAAACTTGCTACTTGTGTTAAATTTCTTCGAATATTGGAAGATAAAAAATACAGAATACTCATTACTTACAAATATATTTTGTTATATTATAATCTTTCAATTTAATGTCATTCAGGTCCAAGAATTTTAACGCATATAACAGTTCAATTTGATGATCTAGATTCTATTTAAGAATGGAGCCCCCATTTAAAGGCTGGCTTCCCTTGCTTCAATGTCTGAATCGGGCCCTGCTCTAAACACCTGGGCCCTCCACATTACTGTGCCTGCGGTCCCGTCCGTTGCACCACTGAGTTCTGTAATCACTTCTTCAAAGACTTACACCACATCTATATCAAAGAATATCAAACTAATTGCAATTTAAATTTCATTCCCACGCCTACACCTATCCCCCCCACTCTCCAATTACTAACCGCACACCTTGAGCAACAAAGCAGAACTCAGAAAGCCATTCCGTGCGGCATCGCAATTTGTTTCTGCAATTTCCGCGATTACCCGCCGAACTGGGAAAAGGCGCATGTGGCGCCGGAATTAATTATTCAGTCCTACTAATGGCGGAGCTTACTGTAACAATATGATTAGAAGCAGCGGCACGCTATGCCGTCATTCCCAACAGCTGAGGACCCGAACAGCGGCTTAAAGTAACGACCTCCTCCAAGTCTTTATTGGCGTGTGAGACCTAAGAAGTAAATCCACAGAGGCCATGCTTTCAGGCCTAATTGCGAGGCTGGTTTAGGCCAGTTCCGCTTCTTGGGGACGTGCCTTCCTTGGCAGTGGATGAGTGGGGATGGGTGATTAATATGTGGGGTGTTTGTTTGAGAATGGGTGATTATTGGACATTTTCGACAAAAAAAAAAACTAACTTGGATACTGTAAATGGGTGGATTTTAGGGATTTTAGATAATTGTTAGACAATGTAATTATGAATGGAATTTAAGCTGGGAAGGGTTATATCGAGATGTAATTAAAGTGTTGTATGTTTGAAGTAGTTTTCATTGTTTTAAAAAATCATAGAGCAGATAAATAAGTTTTCTTATTTTTTTTGTCTATATTTATGTAATTAGTTAACATTTATTGTAGAAAATGTCATTGTGGAATTTCAGTTTTTAAAGCAAATTGAAAAGAAAAAGGCATGAATAAAGGATAAAAATTAAATTACTCTGAAAATATATACCTTAGCAGAAAGAGGGGAGGGCTTGTGTTGTTTCAATACCTTGATATTAACGATAATACAAATAATTTCTATAACTCAAAAATTTTCATAACACATTTTGAAATAACATAAAAAGATTAAATATTTAATTTAATAATTTAAAAACAACAGGAAGGGTTTGGAAGGTTTTCAAAAATATTATATACTTTAAAAGTATGACATTTAATATCTATTTTTTTTATCTCGAATCATTAAACTAATTTGTCTTTTTTAATTAATGCTAAATTTTGCTGTGAATAAGAATAATGTTTTTTTTCTAATGTCTTCATTTTTTCATAACTGCTTATTTTACGAGACTATTTTTTATAAAAGTAAAACTCAAGAGTTTTCCTCAGGCAAATCGACTTTTACATATAAAAATCTTTGCTACCAGTGGCGGCGATTGTATGCCAAGAATGACAGAGAAAGGGTTAAAAACGGAGGACAAATGCTCACTTTCTTTACAATTAACTACGAAAATTTGTGTACATTTTCAAAAAGTGGAGTGGCATTTGCCCCCGCTCGTCTCCATTGTTTGTTACAAAAACAAAGTTTAAAAATATGGATATTAGTATTTTGGATGCAAATCTCTTGGTCATTTAAATATATAATTTTTCGTCATCGAAGTGAGCATATTTTTTACCCTTGGTTGTTGGTGTTTTAATTTTAAAAAAAGCCTATATAGTCATACAAATCCAAACATTCTGTGACGTTTCAAGATGGTTCTGACAAGAATGTCAATTTAAAATATAAAACTTTTTTGTATGTATTATTGTTGCCATTATATTTAAACTGTGGGAACACTCCAACACAATTTTGTATTGCCCTGCAAGATAATCTAATACAAATTCTTGTGTATACCGGAACCCGGAAGAATGATAAGAACATCATTCCCACACATCCGCATTTCTGATTCTATTTTATAACTGCAAACCTTAATGTGAGTTTATGAAAATTTCACAATCCAACATTCATTCACCATTATTTCAAACAAGCAGTCAACGGTCTATCACACCCTGCCCAACCACCCATATAAACGAAATTACTCTTTGCAAAAACTCGCCAAGCAGATATAAAAGGTTTGGCAGATTGGGACTCCCATGACTGCGGATTTCGAAAGCAGACGCTAATGAAGACAAACAGGGTATCCGATGTTCTGTCCCCGAGACTAATGAATAACTTGGACACGTCACGTAGATAGTCCTGATCAAATTTGGGAACCCCCTGCAATCAGGTTGGCGGCTCCCCCGATCCTGCACGTGCGCGCTCCCCCCTTTACCCGGAGAAGTCGATAAATCCAGTAGCCCTCCCCCGGAGAAGAGTTCTTAGGATTACCACCTCTCTGGATTAACAATAGCTAAATCCAAAAAATCCTTCTTGATGAGATAGAGCCACGAATAGTCCAATAGTTTAGTGTTGGATAAGCAGGGACCGACTTAGTTTAGGGGCCCAGGGCAAAAGAAAATTTGGGGGGGGGCCCCGAAAATAAACTACTAAATTTATTAAATTTACGAACGTGAATTTTACCGTATGAATTGTATTTTGAAGGAACCTTTGACAAACGCAATGCGAAATATGAAATGCACCGTGCAAGAAGCATGATCGGGAACTTGATTGGATAGAGTAATAGAAGTTGCGTAAAAAAGTAACGAAAAAAATTAATTAAAAAAAATCATTAGTTAGTATATCTAAAACATTTTTACACATTTTTATTAGTTTTATAAGCATTTTTAGAGGGCCCTTTAAAATGGGGGCCCAGGGAAAGGGCCCAGAATGCCCTGCCGTAAATCAGTCTCTGAATAATAAGATGTGGGTTTCTCAGGAAAATAGCTCATTGATAAAGTTGACATTTATTAACTTCAGCTATTGTTAGTTTTTATTTTATTTGTATTTATTACATTTACATCGTATTTATTGGAAAACCACGAAGCCGTGATACGATTCATTGGTTCGCTATTAGAAAATTTTTTACTTAATAAATGTGCCTAATTGGAATTATGTGATATTTAGGTAAGTCTTTTCTAGTTTTATTAGAGAAGACCTGGGATTGGAGTTTTAAAAATTTAGCATAAAGTGAGGTTTGTTAAACATTTATAATCGTATGTATAATCACGGCTAAATAGGGCAGAATCTTTAGTAAGCTTAACGTGGCTTGTGAAACTAAAAGCAATGAACATCAAAGCATTTACAGCAATTGAACTATGAGTATAATATAACAGAAAAACGATTTAATTAACACTGAAATAATGTATTATTACACTGTAAAAAAAGGTGCTTAAAAAATGAGTACATGATCGTAGTCGTTTTTTTAGCACAATTGCATTTTAAATGCGCGATGACGTACTCTATTCAGGTAATCGTACTTTCGCAAAAATGAGCAGTGTGATTTAATATTGCTCATCTCAACTTCTGTTCAAGCCATCTTAACAAATCGACCTGGTAAACTTAAAATATTTGTTCAGAAGATGGTTTTCCAGAATTTGATGTCGATTGTTTAAATGGAAATGAGTTATTACATTATGACAATATACTTCTGTTTATAACTTCTTCACGTCACCTTGGTAGCTTAACGGATAAGACTCTGGACAGCGGTGTCTGCATATCTGGGTTCGATTCCCGGTAAGTCTTGGTTGTTATTATCGATATTTATTGAAAGTGATTTATGAAGGCAGCCTATGTAGGCAAGTAACTGCTCTTTTTATTCATTTTTACTCATTTTTGAGTACATGTTTTTTTTAAAAATGAGACTTATGTATTCAGATCTATGATATGCATCGAATGTAATCAAAAATGAGTACATTTGACTTATTTTTTAATATTATTTTTAACAGTGTAGATATACAAATAGGTTCTTAAGGGATAGTTTTAGATCTAAGATCCCAAGAAAAGTTTTAAAATGTTCGGTTGACGAAGACGTTATCTGAGCTGGCATAACATCCTCAAAACTTTCACGACACGACTAACGTGAGAACATTTCGACTACGGCAGATCAACCCTATACAAGAACTCTATGACTGATCTTACTCAACCTTGAACTTGTATACCTGCAATCATTGGGTTCGTTACTATAGCAGTAAAACTACCCGCTACCAAAAATTAAAACTCTTTAAATTAAAAAAAAAATACCAATAATTAAATCATTTACATGTAATCTTATCATAGGTTTGAGCATTTGTACACTATCCACATGCAAATGCGTTTCAAATTGTTCAACCGGTATACAAGTTAGTTTTGCGCAACCAGGCGGATAAATGTCGAATAAAAGTTGTTGTTTGAAAGTTGTTTTTTTTCTATCTAAAAAACAAGCCTTCACGGTTTTAAACTATCTCCTGTTTTATATTGTCTACGCTATCTTGATATCTGATCAAGAATAACATATTACACTGCAGAAAATGTTTTTTATACAATTCTTGGTGAAGTAATGTTTTGTAACGCGTCTCGCCTCTACGATTGACTGGTTTCAAATAATACGAAAAAGTTTATTTTGTCTAGGTAAAAGGTATATTTTCGGTAAGATGTTAAAAAAAAAGTAGTCTTCCAAGAAATTAAGAACATTATTTTAACACAAGAAATAAGGCGAAAAGTCAAATTTTCGGCTAAAACAATCAATAGAATATTATTATATTAATTTGTTATTGGAATGCTGATACACAAATAATAGATAGTCTTATATAATTGTCTTCGTATAACTAAGTTTACTCAGACTTTCAAATTTTTATTGTGCTAAAATTCAACTTTGTGATGGACAATAAATTTTTTTGAATCGTTATAAACTGTTAAAAGAGCTTTATAACTCAATTAGCTGCATTGCGCAGTGTGAATAATGGTTACAATTTTTTTTGTGTGTGTCCTTCTTTTAGTGCGATGTTAATCATAATCAATTCAGATATATAGGAAGCCATATATATGCCTTAAAATTGTAAATCTGCACAAGACTGGTTAATAAACAATAACGATTTTTAAAAGCGGAAGAAAAAAATTACAGAATTTTAAGTCCCAATTTTCAGGTTTCATGTACGGCGTAATGGAAATTCGATTAAAATCCGAAATCCGATTAAATAGGTTAATTTAAGTTACAAATGACCATTGTATTACTTTACAAATTGCCATTTGGTTTATTTAGGTTATTCTAAATAGGTCTAGTAGAAGTTAATGACTTTCTAAAATTAAATAGTTTATTTTTTAAAGTAGATTAGTAAATTGCAAACTTATTTTTATTGTTATAAAAAAAATAAAAAAGTATTGACCCACTGTATCTATTTTTACATCCTTTTGAAATAAAGGTGGAAAACTCACAAAACCATTCGTAATTGTTTTAAGATATTAGAGATTTTCTTTTGTTTATTCCTTTTCCAGACTGGTGAGTTTTTCTTAACTGAATTATTTACCATTACATAGAAACATTAATTCATTTATAATTTTTTATGATACTAGTGTAGTATTAATAGATGGATAAACTTACATTTTTATATAATTCATTCTTCTAATTTGAATTATAAGTGGTTAAGACCTGTTAACCTGTTATTTCTTTTTTAGGCAAATTTACACAATAGCTCAGAAACTTAACAAAAATTAAGCTCATTGTATAAGAAAAATGCAATTCGTTAATTTTAAATATATCATTAGTTAATTTAATCTTTACCATAAGTAAATTCTAAATATATCATAAATTAATTTAATCCTTACCATTAGGTAATTTCCAAAATACCATTTGGTTAATGTACAAACTGTTATCAGTAAGTTTAAAAATTATTATTAGTAAGTTTAAAAATGATTAATTACTTAAGTTAACAATTACCATTTAGTAAACAAAAATTACTATTTAGTTGATTTACAAATTACCATTCTGTTAATTTAAAGATTGAAATTTGGTTAATTTACTAACTACCATTTGGTTGATTTACAAATTACAATTTGGTTAATTTACAAATTACCATTTGGTTAATTTACTAACTACCATTTGGTTGATTTACAAATTACAATTTGGTTAATTTACAAATTACCATTTGGTTAATTTACAAATTACCATTTGGTTAATTTACAAATTACCATTTGGTTAATTTACACATTACCATTTGGTTAATTTACAAGCTACCACTGTATTACATTACAAATTGACATTTGATTAATTTACAACTGACCATTTGGTTAATTTGCAACTGAAAATTTGGTTAATTTACAAATTATCATTGTATTACTTTAAAAATGACTATTTGGTTAATTTACAAATGACCATCTGGTTAATTCACAAATGACCATTTGGTTAATTTACAAATTATCATTGTATTACTTTAAAAATTACCATTTGGTTAATTTACAAATGACTATTTGGTTAATTTACAAATGACCATTTGGTTAATTCATAAATTACCATTTGGTTAATTTACAAATGACCATTTGGTTAATTTACAAATAACCATTTGGATAATTTACAAATGACCATTTGGATAATTTACAAATGACCATTTGGGTAATTTACAAATTACCATTAGCTAAATAACCGAATTCATCACTGGCCTAAAATAATGTTACAAGGTGAACACTTTTAACTGGTAACAAGTCAACCCCCCATCACTCCTAATCTCCGCCACTGCTACCACCCAACCAAACCACATTACTCAAGATCGCAAATCCGCGATGACGCAAACCCCAATCAACTCCAACAATGAGGGAGTGCAATCTCACCCGATCTATCTGTGTCCTCACCACCTCGCATTGTACCGTGCAGACTATGAGGCCTAATGAACAGCAGGTGCGACACTTTTCATCTTTTAAATCCGCTCCCTTTTTTGCCATCCCGGCAGATGGAACAGTGAAGCCGCGCTCCCTCGGAGACACGAAAGCGCTTCGCAGATGGCCCCCCCTACCCCACTGTGAAGCTCTAGGGAAATCTCTCGAACATTAAAGTTGGCTTCACTGCCAACCTACGACGCCATCTTTCGTTTCGCGGGCTTTATGGGGATTACATTGAGACCTGCATGTCAGGGAGGGAGACCGTATGTTGGCACATGCCCGCAGTGCTACGAGAGGTGATTTTATCGTCCCCCCATACCCCGCTTTTTTTTGTTGACTTGTTTTGTTCAATTCAAACTCTGAAGGGCTGGTATGGATTTTGTTGCAAAATATACTAGCTTTGTTTGTTTGTTTGTTTGTAAGCACCCACACTCGTATATAAAAACGGAATTAATTTTATTGATCTTCACTTATTTGGGGTCTGTTATCAAAAATACAATCAACAGATTGTTTTATTTTGAAATATCCCTATGAGGAATGAGGAAATTATTTAAGCTGTAAGTTTGTTTTCAATGCAAGAGAGTTTAATTTATATTTCCACCACATCCTTTTTAAGAATATATGTATTTAAAAATTATTTTAATAGAGAAGGACTTCAAAATTTCCGCCAATACTTTAAATTTGAAAATTGTTTAAAATTAGTGATTTTTAGGAAATTTTAAATTAAGTGTATTGCTGGGAAAACCGGGGGTAAAAAAATCGGACATGTTGATAAATAATAACATTTCCCCTTCAAGAACATTTAGTAAATTCGTATAAGGAATGAAAGATTCCACTCTAAGTCTGAAATTTGCATGAACATTCAATCCTTACTTGGGCTTAAACGGAGATGTATTTTGTACCTCAGAGACCTGTCCAAGTCCCATTTGGAAAACTTTATACAGGAGAGCGAAAAAACAGAATCCTACCCTCAACTAAAGTATTGGACTTGGGCTTTTATAGATCTGGCTAATTGCTTAAAAAAATGTGAGTGAATTTTGATGGTATGGTCCGATAGAAACGAACTTCTAAGACATAATCTGTTATAACATTAATGGCCAAATTTAGAGTGAGGCTCGCCTGGAACTGGCGTAGTAGCAGGCTCGTTGGATCTGGAAACCTTAAAAGTTAGGAATTTTGAGTTTTAAAAATCTCTGAGTTGGGAAAATTTATGCCTGAAATAAATTAATATTACTAGCAAATGAAAGCGAGGGAACTTGTATGATTAAACTTAAATTAGACCTCAGAACGGACACTGCATTGGAACATGCATGCAACAAATCAATAATTTCGAGAGAACTTTTTAACCAATATTAAGCAATCTATAAAAAGTTGACTAATGTAGATAAGTTGGAACTGGGAATTTTTAGCACTGTCGAGTTGGGAATTTCGAATCGTCCAGTTTGGTTTGATTAATTTACGTCGCACTAGGGCTGTACATTGGCCTATTGGCATTGGTTCGGGATTTAGCTCGAAGGAAAAACCTGGGAACAATACCTCGTATTTTTGAACCATGTTCAGATAACGAGGACAACACCTGAGCTTGCACCCCGACGCCGTTAAGTTGGCAATTTCAAATCGTTAAGTTAGGTTTGGTTTGGTTTTGTTAATTAACGTCGCACTAGAGCTGCACAGTGGGGTATTGGCGACGGTTCGGGGTCAATCTCGAAGGAAAGACCCCGGAACACATACACATTCACACACACATTCATACATGTACCTCGTTATTTTAGAACCATGGTCAGATGACGAGGAAACACCTGAACTGGCACCCAACGCCTTCAATAGACGTCGGGACTTTGGACCCCGATCAGATTTATCGTGCACCAGTCCCGTATACACGCCAGTATAATTTGTTGGATATTCTGGACGACTTTCTAGTATTTTTGTAGCGAAGCTGGCAACCCTCCGATCGCAAGATCACTACTTTTTTACTTTTCTATGTCAAGTCCATTGCCCGGATTTGAACCACCAATCCTCTGATTAGTAGCTGAACGCCTTGCCAACTGAGCAACTGGGGCTCTTAACTATGGGCAGATATCGAGGACAACACCTGAGCTTGCACCCGATGACATTAAGTTGGCAATTTCAAATCGTTAAGTTAGGAAATTTCTTGTCTTAAGCCCTCCCCCCAAAAAACATTTGTGTGACGGCACTGGGTACTAGACCCAAATTCATTCAGTAGCAATGGCAGGGATTGCCGACTGAAAAACATCTTTACTCTTTAGGATTAAAAAGCTTTATAAACCCAACTCAACAGCGAAACAATTTGGCATTTCCCGTTGCACATCCATCCCGAAAGGATGGCATCCCTGCATCGATCCGCAGCAACGGGAAGTTAGCCAATGAATGTTTTATAGCAACGGGAAAGCTACGCCCTTGCTACTCCAGAATTCCCATTTTCTGCTCCCTTGGGCACCGGCACGCCTAACTCGGGAATTATGAAATATGAACGAGCTCTCGGTTTTCCGCCCAAAATGAAAGCCCTTTAATATATGCAGGGAGTCGGGGTGGGCTCGCAGTCGAATGATTGAATTGGTTTCGTGTGAGAATATGCCACAGACCGATGAGTTGATATGAATGCTTAATTGGGAGGCTGTGATTTATATGAAGGGTCTTGTTTATTTTTGCTTTAGAATTTGATGGTTTGGTTTGATTAATTAACGTAGCTCTAGAGCTACACAGTGGGCTATTGGGGACTGTTCGGGGCCTATCTCGAAGGAAAGACACGGGAATGATGCCTCGTATTTTTGAACCATGGTCAGATGGCGAGGACAACACCTGAGCTGGCACCCACCCAGCAAAAAAAGTCATCATAAAGCCTTCAAAAAAATTTTGAAATTGAAGGATTTATGCAGGAAAACTGCAGGTTTTTTTTTGAAGATCTATAAAAGTCAAGGTTTTTGTTTTAATGTCCTTCATAAAAACTGCAAAAAACCTTCATAAAAACCTGCAAAAAACCTTCAAGTTTTAATCATGAAAGGAAAATGCAGATATTTTAAAGGTTTTCTGCAGGAAAATTAAAAACTTCAAAAAAACTGCAGTTTTTTGTTTCAATATCCTTTATAAAACCTTCAATTTGACAATTTTGATGAAGGTTTCATGCTGACTTTTTTTGCTGGGCAACGCCTTCAATATACGTCGGGACTTTGGACCCCGATTACATTTATCGTGCACCAGTTCCGTATACACGCCGATACTTTTTATGCATGTTCTGGACGACATTTCTAGTATTTTATAGCGAAGCTGGCAACCCTTTGAACACAAGATCACTACTTTTTTGCTTTTCTTTGTCAAGTCGGTCGCACAGGATCAAACCAGGAATCCCGATTGCCAACTGACGCCTTTATCCACTGGGCCACGGAGGCCTCTTATATTTTGATGGATATTGGAGTTGTTAATACGATGCTTTCATATCTGGTGTTAGGTGTCTTAAAACTTTTCAAATTTTTTTTTAACAAATTTTTATACAAATTGTACAAAATTTATACTTTTATTTCTTACCCTCACACACTTTTAACACACGATTGGGGCTAAAGACTTTTACAATACATAAAAATATCATCAATTTTGTACCTCAGATCAAATGTATAAAAATACCAAGCCTTTAATGTATACTTTACATGAAAAACATTAAGTTTTAATATACACAGTAATGTTTAAAGGCATTTTTAAAAATAGGTAAAAAGATTTTTTTTTGTGTGCAAAAACGTAGTTTTATTTTCCTAAAAATGTTGGAAAATAAAAAATAAAATAAAAAAATGAAGATTTAAATAAGATTTTCCCAAGATAAGTTACAATGTATTAAAGCGTATGATTGATTTTCAATACTTCAAATAACCATTAAAAATATTTTAAGTATTGAACATTTTACCTTAAATATAATGTCTAACATAAAATTGAAACAAAACAGCAAAGTTTTCCAATTTTGTATTATGTTTTTAAATGGTCACGAGCTTTAAAGCTCTAATTAAAGCTTCTCTATCAAACACTCATATAGACATGTACAAACACATTACATTCTGTTAAATCGATGAACAGTGGCATCATTTTTATATTTAGTTTACAAACAATTGGCTTATAAAAAAAATTAAATTAAAATTAAGTTTAAATTAGTAAATTTCATGAGGAAAATATTGATATTTTTTACTGCAAACGAATAATTTATATTTTTGAAGATGTTTAAATTTTTACATCAAAAAAGTTATAAATGATCTTTTACATCAAAATACATATATAAATTTTTATTGTTAACATTTATAAGTGCATAAATAAATTACATAATGCTGCAAGAAAAATTGAAAATACAAATGTTTCAAATGAAATTAAACAATTATCGCTTTACAATGCTGCTTGTTAAGTTTCCCAGCAATGCCCTTTTTCTCCGTTGATCTTAACCTCAGTCCTTTTCGACGAATTTATATCAGTCTTGATTTCTTTTTATCTAGGTTTTTTGTATGCCGAAGGATTTTCTTATTTTCTTTTATTCGTTAGACTCCATTGTGTAACGCCTTTTTATTTTGTGTTTGTTTATGGCGTGTGTACGGACAACGACAGTTGCTGCGCTTCGCTGCACACTGATTTAAAGTTTGCGTTTTAAGAAAAGAAAGCGATGAGATTGTTTCTAAGAACGAAAGTTACCCAATGCCCTTCAAAGTTTGTGATGGAACATTAATTTCCAGGTTTGCCTTTTGTTTAAAGAACTTTCTCTGCCTCTGGCTTTCTTGGAAATGTTATTTAATGGATAGAAAGGCCCATTTCTACATGGACGAGATAAACGCGCGAGCTTTTGCAGAAACGTCTGCGATTAGTGCATAACACAACGTGGTTTGAATGCACCAATCACAGAAGCTTCTTCAAAATGCAACACCCGTTTATTACGTCCGTGTAAGATCTATCTATATCTATATATATATATATATATATATATATATAGTACGCTAAAGCTAGCCGCGCACGAGCGATAATTACACTGCAACTTTTAATCAACTGAGTGATTAAAAAATCTCTTAGCAACTGTTTGGCGATTTTATAAATGGTATTTGACTCGGGGCTGCCACGTTTCAGAGTTCAAAAGCGCCAAAGTGAAGATGAAAAATCGTCAAATTCGTATTAACACAATCCATACAAAATCGGCGAATTGTCGTTTATTTGCCAAAGTTGTATCGCGGTATCGAGCGAAAGGATATTTTGTCCGATAGTTGCATGTCCCCGACAATTGTTGAATGAACGAATAGAATTTGAGTTTTTCAGTTGCATGCAACTAAATAGTTCAGTTGCATGACCGATAGTGGCCAGCGCGCTGCTTGCCTTACAGACATCCAATAGTGGATCCAGGAGGGTATAAATGTTTGGAAAATTTACGAGTTTAATTTACATATTATATTAAACTAGCATGCCCGTGCGATAGTTATGGCATGAACAACCGCCCACTCTGCAATATTGGTCTCTGGCTTACGGCCTCCGACTACTCAGGATCAAAGCTGGTACCTCCTTCGAGTAGTCGATTATGGTGCTAACAGGCAATCCTTCGAGCAATTGATTATAGAGAATGCAATTAATCAATATAAAGGTAAATTCTTAGTACACAGTACGTACCCTCAATCCAGTTAGTGTGCGCGACGGTGACCCTTTAAGTTGACACTCGTTTACAGTGAAGTAGTAGAATCCCTCACCCTTTAAGTACTTATAAGTATACCTGCGAACCGAAACAAAAACAGTTCTGGTCAAAAACATCTTCTTCAGCACGTTTCACATAATGTGCTTCGTGCCTCTATCTACTAAAAATATTTACTATTCAGATATACTTCTGCAGTGAACGCATCCATAGATCAATTAAAAACACAACAGCATTTAAAAGCCAGGCATTAAATGACCAAACAACTTTACAAACACTGAGAATAAAATGTAGTGTTGCCAAAATGTAAACTTTATCGTTCATCAATCCGAACCGTTGCCAATAGCCCACTGTGCAGCTGTAGTGTGACGTTATTTAACCAACCAGCCATGTCGAATCAGAGCCCACGCCAATAGTCAAGTGTTGGAGCTCTAGTGCGATGCTACTGAAACAATTAACCATTATTATCCGCCGTTTTAACTTGATTAAAATGTTAACTTTATCGCTCACCAAATATTTCAATTGGCGGGAGGCACCGCAGGCTAGGTTTTGGTTTGTTTAATTAACGTCGCACTAGAGCTGCACAGTGGGCCATTGGCGACGGTTCGGGGCCTATCTCGAAGGAAAGACCCGGGAACGATGCCTTGTATTTTTGAACCATGGTCAGATGACGAGGACAACACTTGAGCTGGCACCCGACGCAACCTCAATAGGCGTCAGGACATTGGCAGCAGATTTATTGTGCACCAGTCCCGTATACACGCCAGTATAATTTGTTGGATGTTCTGGAAGACTTTCTAGTATTTTTGTAGCGAAGCCGGCAACCCTCCGATCGCAAGATCACTACTTTTTTACTTTTATTTGTCAAGTCCATCGCACGGATTCGAAACACCAATCCTCTGATTAGTAGCTGAACGCCTTATCCACTGAGCAACTGAGGCTCAACCGCAGACTAGGAATAGACCCATTGTTTTTTTTTTAACCTCATTTTCGAATTCCGTTTCTAACTTTTATTTTCGAATTTTTATACAGAGATAAAAAATTTCTTAATTTTAATTAAAATTCTGTCATTTTAATAAAATTCACGAGTTTTTAATAAAAATTGGCTTTTATAAACTCTATTTAGAAAACCATTGATTCTGATTTTGGGGTCTTATTTTAATTTTTAATTGGGAAACATTTTTTGGATGCTTTGATTCTGGTAAATATGAGGATTTCGGCCGTGTAAGAAAATAAAGGTTAAACCTCAAATATCAAATGAAATCATTATTAAAATCTAATTTTAAAATAAAATTTGCTAGTTTTAAACAGAAAATTAAATTATGAAAATAAAAAGTGAAAAGCATAAATGGTCATTGCGCGAAATTAAAAAATATAAAATGCGGAAAAAAAGGCGCAAGCGGCAAAGGAGCGCGGGGCCTTTTTTCTAAATTTTATATTTTTTAATTTCGCGCCATGGCCATTTATGCTACTTGGACTTTTAATTTCTAAAATTTAAATCAGGTGTTTAAAATAAGCAAATTTAAATAAATATTTAAAAATAATTTAAATTTCAAATTTTAAATTCAAACTTTAAAAAGCATCAGACATTTTTAGATGCACGCAAATTTTAAAAATAGAGTACAAATTAAAATTTAAAAAAATAAAATAAGTTATTTAAAATCTTTTAAGGGTAGTCACACGTTAAAACATAGAAAATTTCAAATGAAATGAGCAGATCTTAAATGAAATACATCAGCCCTATTATTAAAATTTATTATAAATATATTTTAGCGATTCGTCTAAAAACGAGTGGTATTTCACTTTAAATACTTTTTATAAAGTCGGTTTTATACCGCAATTTTAATAAGAAATTTGCAATTCAGTAATTCATCTGTATATATGTAGTGTTTCAGTTTGAAAACGTGATTATATAGGTATCGCCACGCCGCACTTTAGAGCTGCGGAAATTTAATTATATTTCCATTCACCAATAATTCTGTGTAGAGTTGCAGTTTGAAAACGGGAATGATGCGAATTTTAATAAGAATATTTCTATTTAGACATTCAGCGAATCATATCTAAATCTATGACATGAAAACGTGAATGCTTAAAACTAACAAATAACTATAAATAAAATACAAATTAATATAATTTAAATTTCAAATTTGAAATTCAAACTTTAAAAATGAAGCATTATAATCATTTCCGATTGCATGTGAATGTTGAAAATCAAGATTTTAGATCAAAATTAAAATAAAACCTGTCATTTTTGATAATTTTTCAAAATTAAAATTTATACTCTAAATTTTAATTTGAAAATTAAAATTGAAAGAATAAATGCAAGCCGCGATCATTTATGTTACTTAAAACTGCTAATTAAAATTCCATCTTTAAAAATTATAGTAAAATCATTTAATTATCAAATTTGAAGCATGTAAATAGTTTTTTTTACATGCTTCATTTATTGATCATTGCTTATTTTAATATTCATGATTTGAATACGGGTCCGGTGTTTGGATATTTTTCCAACACACTGCACCATAGATTTTTTTTTTTGCAAGCCAATTGAAAGCTGCTAAAAACCTGCAGTTTTTGTAAGGAATAACGCCGATTCTCCTATATTCCTTGTAAAGAATACCAATACTAAAACCTCCTACAAAGGATATAAAACCTCCTTTAAAGCAAAGAGGATACTAGAGTAGAAATATAAAGTATTTTGGTATGAAATTTCATTAAAAACCATGATACCAATCAAAGAGTAATAAATACATTAAATAAATTTTATTTTAAAATATATATTCATAAAATGTCAAATATACGCACTTTGTCAATGGTAAAACATAAAATACCACAGTACTTGTATAAGCACCAAGATCATTTTCTTTTCAGTCTGTTATTACACGAAGAATAAAATATAACATAGTAAAGTATATCAATTAATATTTTCAAGAATATCAGTTGCCCGGTTCCGTCTGTGGACAGATATACGTATATCTTCAGGTATAAGATGTACATTGTCTATAAAATTTTTATTTTCTATGTAATTTCGATTTTAAAACCATATTGTTAATGTATCTCCGATAAGCACCATGACTTGGATCAGCACCACTTGAATCGGCACCATATTTCGGACTGGGATCGGCACCTTATTTCGGGGTTGGATTGACACTATAATTCGCTCTTAGTTGGATACCAATACCGGGCGATAGACTGGAATGAGGATAGAAATTTGAAGCGACCTCCTCTAAAGACCAGAAATTTCGATACAAACTATTAACCCTGTCCAATGCGGGACCCATGCGGGGTGGTTCTGGTTGCAAATAACAGGAGTTTTCAATTTCTGGAACTTGTGTATCGAGCGATATAAAATTATTTTCAGGCTCAATGTTAACTTTTAAAGTAGTATTTGATGGATCAACTGGTAAATAGTCTGGATGACTGGCTTGCGAAGAAATACCAACCCTATTGCCTAGGTTGTTTGTATTGAGTACAGAGGCTTTTATATAATCTAGCACATCTAAGGGCAAGGAAAATTCCGTATTAGAAAAGTATTTTACATTAAGTTCCGGAGCTGTATTATCCGAAGTTGACGATACAACTGTACCCGTGTCGATAGATTCATTCACATGTGTACGAGATGTGTTTTCTATCTCAAACGTGCTCGGTTTTGTCACTATCGTCTCTATGGATCTAGTTTTGTCGTCATTCTGGGCTCTAGTTCCATCGATGCAGACGTTTTTCAAGGAATGGTTGGATTCTGAACTCAAACTGCTTAACGAGGATATCTCACTGTCTGTTGGACTGTTCAAGGGTGCATAGTAAAACAAAGGTACCCAGCAAACTGCGATTGGATACCGGGGTCCAACCAGAACTTGAGACTCGCCCAAAAAGCAAGAGCAAAATGTCTTGAGGTAGTCATCAGGTTTAAGGCGACTCTCCACGTTAAACGGCAGGTCGCAGAGTCGACAATGTTCCTTGGGGCATAATTGGTAATCGCATCTTGGTTCTGAACAAAGACAAAGAATTCCACAAGGAGATTCTGTATCTGTAGAAAAATGAAAATTTATTAGAATATCAGACAAACTTTTTATAAATATATTTTCGTTATGTTCCTTTTTATGTAAATACAGTGGGTAATTATTTAAATGCCATCCGTTAAGTAATAAGTTCAAATGAATATCTTTAGAATATATCTTTATCTAAGAAACTACTTACTTTCCAAAGAACAAGCCATAGTAGTGGATTAAATTAAGCAGAAGACAGATAATATATTTTATTACAGAACTCTTTGAAATCTTATACGTATTAAGAAAGTAATGGGTAGAATTTTCTTAAAATTAATCTTCAACGAATGCGGGAAGTTGAATGACAGAAACAGTTAAGCCGCGTTCTCCAAAGAGGGACAAAAGGTACCCCGGTTGGTTGACTGGTTTGGTTAATTAACGTTGCACTAGAGCTGCACAGTGGCCTATTGGCGACGGTTCGGGGTCAATCTCGAAGGAAAACCCGGGAACACATACACATTCACACACACATTCATACATGCACCTCGTTATTTTAGAACCATGGTCAGATGACGTGGAAACACCTGAACTGGCACCCAACGCCTTCAATAGACGTCGGGACTTTGGACCCCGATCAGATTTATCGTGCACCAGTCCCGTATACACGCCGTTAATTTTTGTGGATGTTCTGGTTGGTTTGGTTAATTAACGTCGCACTAGAGCTGCACAGTGGGCTATTGTCGCCGGTTCGGGACCTATCTCGAAGGAAAGACCCGGGAACGATGCTTCGTATTTTTGAACTGAACGACTTGAGTTCTGGACGACTTTTCTAGTATAAGTCCAGAACATCCGCAAAAATTAACGGCGTGTATACGGGACTGGTGCACGATAAATCTGATCGGGTCCAAAGTCCCGACGTCTATTGAAGGCGTTGGGTGCCAGTTCAGGTGTTTCCTCGTCATCTGACCATGGTTCTAAAATAACGAGGTGCATGTATGAATGAGTGTGTATGTGTTCCCGGGTCTTTCCTTCGAGATAAACCCCGAACCGTCGCCAATAGCCCACTGTGCAGCTCTAGTGCGACGTTAATTAACCAAACCAAACCTTTGAGATTGGCCCCGAACCGTCGCTAATAGCCCAATCTGCTGCTATAGTGCGTTGTTAATTCAACCAACCACAGCAATTTGAAAATCTTTTCAGTTGGTTGGTGTTCCCGAGTCTTTCCTTCGACCCCGAACCGTTGCCAATAACCAACTGTTCAGTTCTAGTGCGACGTTAATTAACCAAACCAGTTGGAGATAACCAATAGCTATGTCCACACTTGTGCTTTTTACCCTGGTTTGAAGCATAGACATTAAGAACGAACTAGACTGCTCATCTGAGAACTTTCGTCGAAGCAAATTGAAAAGAGGAAAATTCACCAATACACCCTACTTGTTAAGTTTCTTCTTCTGTAATGCACGGGATGGAGCTATTCGTGTACTAATCGAAATCTTTGTCATTATTAAAGGATTTTATTTGGCTTGAAATTATTGTTAAGATACTTCAAAGGGGGAAAAAAAGTTTACTTTAAATATTTTTTTTTTTTTAAAGATCACTAAACATTCCGAAAGGAAATGTTTTTATTTATTTAAATTAGTAAACGTTATTTTATAATTAGCACTGATGAATTAATAAAATACACAAAATAAAATTATATTAATTTTTGACGTAAATACGTTTTTAATGATGATACGGGTAAATAGTTTCACGGAGTTTAGTCGCACTGTGAAAAATCGCATTTTTAAAATCCTTTTAGTTCCATTTGAAATCAGCTTATAAATGAGTATCCCAAATGCAAAAGCAGTTATATCCTAATATTCGGAAAATGAGATTTTGGTGTAGGTACTTAACTTTGGATTCAAAACCTTAAAAATACAATACAGCAACAAAAACAATTAATTTATAGCAAAAAATATCTAAAAAAAAGTCCCATCAGAAACCAAAGTACGCTAACCAGTTTATTCAGATGCAAAAGCAGTTGTATCCAGCAAATGTGAGCGTGTGCGTCAGTGAACGCGTTATTTTGATCGTTTGGGAAATGTAGCTTATTTTTTTTTTTTAAATAAAACTAAATGGCAGATCATACATTTGCATACAAATTAAATCCTTATTCCAGTTGCGAAATAAGTTATGTGAAAATTTAAATTATAAAATATTCAATAATCGGAGAACTTGCATATTTTAATGAAAAATAGTATTTTTCTTAATTCTTACAGTAAATAATATATTATTGTGTTAACAATAAATAAGTTTTGGCAGTTTTACGCGATTTACAACAAAAAGCTTTTCGTGAATATATCTACTTCTGCAATTGGCCTACTCAAATGACATACCATCGTGTAGAGCAAAGCCAGACGTTTCGAACAGGCCGATTATTACATTTCTTTCTCTGACATTTGTACCGAGTGGAGGGGAACGTCGCCCTTGGCTGCATGTACTTCCTCCCCCATAACTCCTTAGAGATAAATGACATGAAGTTTGCCGCGTTGACCAGGTTGGCCATTTATCCACTTCCTCATGTGACCAATATACCGCATGGGGCCAAAAGGATTCACGAACTAAACTTTAAGGTACCGTGCGACCTGTACCTACCCGATTTATTCTTAAAAGATTAAAATGTATCAATATGTTTGTTAAAAAAATAATGTATAGTTTATTTCAAAGCGAAATTTAATATTAATAGTAAGTTATAATATTGTTTCATATTTATCGCCTACTGAGGTTGCGTCGGGTGCCACCTCAGGGTTGTCCTCGTCATCTCACCATGGTTCAAAAACACGAAGCATTGTTCCCGAGTCTTTCCTTCGAGAGGGACCCCGAACCGTTGCCAATAGCCAACTGTGCCGCTCTAATGCGACGTTAATTAATCAAACCACACCGACTAACATTAACCAAAACTAAAATCAAATTAACCAATCAACCATATTTATTATATGAACCTAGCTTTTTTTTTATCACTTTTTGATATTCTTTAGAAAAATAAGATCGTAAGTTTTCAATTTTTTTATTTTAACTTGTTTAAGACAAGCTATAAGAATTCTACAAATATTCTAACGCGTATTTTTTAAAAAAAATTTATTATTAACGTGTCACAATTCTACTCTGATGTATATTGAGGTTGCGTCGTGGCCATCTCAGGTGTTGTCCTCGTCATCTGACCATGGTTAAAAAATACGAGACATTCTTCCCGGAGTTTTCCTTGATTGGTTTGGTTTTGTTAATTAACGTCTGACTAGAGCTGCACAGTGGGCTTTTGGCGACGGTTCGGGGCCCATCTCGAAGGAAAGACTCGGGAACGATGCCTCGTATTTTTGAACCATGGTCAGATGACGAGGACAACACCTGAACTGGCACCCAACTCCTTCAATAGACGTCGGGACTTTGGACCCCGATCAGATGTATCGTGCACCAGTCCCGTATACACGCCGTTAATTTTTGCGGATGTTCTGTACGACTTTTTTAGTATTTTGTAGCGAAGCTGGCAACCCTCCGATCACAAGATCCACTACTTTTTTTTGCTTTTCTTTGTCTAGTCCATCGCCTAGGCCCGAACCATTAATCCTCGGATTCCCTTCTGACGCCTTTAACCGCTCGGCCACGGGGGCCTTATCAAACCAAAAGAAAATCCACTATTCTACAAATTATCTGTAATCTTCAATAAAATTTAGGAGCCCCAGTTGCTCAGTTGGTAAGGCGTTCAGCTTTTAATCAGAGGATTGGTGGTTCGAATCCGTGCAATGGACTTGACATAGAAAAGTAAAAAAGTAGTGATCTTGCGATCGGAGGGTTGCCAGCTTCACTACAAAAATACTAGAAAGTCGTCCAGAATATCCAACAAATTATACTGGCGTGTATACGGGACTGGTGCACGATAAATCTGATCGGGGTCCAAAGTCCCGACGTCTATTGAAGGCGTTGGGTGCCAGTTCAGGTGTTTCCTCGTCATCTGACCATGGTTCTAAAATAACGAGGTGCATGTATGAATGTGTGTGTGAATGTGCATGTGTTCCCGGGTCTTTCCTTCGAGATTGACCCCGAACCGTCGCCAATAGCCCACTGTGCAGCTCTAGTGCGACGTTAATTAACAAAACCAAACCAAACCAATCAATAAAATGTAGTTAAAATGTGATCGGAAAACATATTTGTATAACAACAAATAAAAGTAGAATGCTTTGTCATCCCAAAAATCCACATTTGCTGGATCTACGAGATTTGCAGCATGCTTTGGGGTTAGTTGAATTAACGTCAAGCTAGAATCCAGAAATATTGCCTCGTAATTTGGAACCATGGTCGGCGAGGACAACACAAGCGTTGGCACCTCACGAAACCTGAATAGAGATTAATACTAGATCGTCTGAGATTTTACGTAGGTCAGTGCCAGTTCCTTATTTCCGACAGGTCCTTTTATGGATCGTATTTTGACAAAGAGGAACGAAACTGGCAACGCTTCGATCACGAGCTCGTTAGTTATAGTCAAAGTTCACGTCGATATTCGAACTAAAAATCGACAGATTACAAACTGAATATTTTACCACAGGACCATTATGCACCCGCAGCAATCATTGCTGTTTTCGAACCTTTTGATAATTGATAACAGTATTTATATAATTATTAGTTTTTATAATTTATTAATTATTATAACTACTTCATTATTATAATTGTTAATTTGATAATTAATAATAGCAAATTAATTATCAATTATTAATGGTCAATTATCAATGATCAATTATCAATGATCAATTATCAATGATCAATTATCAATGATCAATTATCAATGATCAATTATCAATGATCAATTATCAATGATCTATTATTAATGATCAATTATCAATAATTAATTATCAATTATTGTATTAATTATTAATGATCAATTATCAATGATCAATTATCAATGATAAATTATCAATTATTGTATTAATTATTAATGATAAATTATCAATTATCAATAATTAATTATCAATTATCAATAATTAATTATCAATTATTTATTAAATTATGAATTATCGATTATCAAATATTTTCTAATTAAATCTAAAATATTAGAAACAAATTAAATAAAAACAAGCAACTATCAAAATAATAAACACCTATTAATGAATCCGTAACCACTTTAATATAATTTTTCTAAAAATAGATCAAGCACGAAAAATCGCACAGAAATCCACAGCAGTTGGATCCATGGGATTTGCAGCATGCTTTGCTGTTTTCGAATCTTTACGTCACATTTTATGCATGCGATATTGTATGCTTACTTTTATAACATAAGCTGAAAGCTTAATCGCAAAGAGCATGCTGAATCGCACGCGTGTTGACATAACTATTTGCGCATAACTTCTGGGAATTGTAATTGTGGGTTTTGGGAAATGCGAAAATGCGTACTCTAGTTAGTTTTTAACGTCCATGCTGCGAAGTGCGATTAAAAGCACAAGTGTGGACATAGCTATTGAAATAACATCACAATAGAGCTTCACAGTGGGCAATTGGCGACAGTTCGGGGTCTATCTCAAGTTTGGTTTGGTTTTGTTAATTAACGTCGCACTAGAGGGCTATTGGCGACAGTTCGGGGTCAATCTCGAAGGAAAACCCGGGAACACATACACATTCACACACACATTCATACATGCACCTCGTTATTTTAGAACCATGGTCAGATGACGTGGAAACACCTGAACTGGCACCCAACGCCTTCAATAGACGTCGGGACTTTGGACCCCGATCAGATTTATCGTGCACCAGTCCCGTATACACGCCAGTATAATTTGTTGGATATTCTGGACGACTTTCTAGTATTTTTGAGGGGTCTATCTCAAAGGAAACCAGGTTGGTTGGTTGATTAACGTCGCACTACAGCTGCACAGTGGGCAATTGGCAAATCAAAAGAAATATCCGGAACAATGGCTCGTATTTTTGAGGAGGACAACACCTGAAGAGGTTTGGTTTGGTATGGTTAATTATCGTCGCACTAGAGCTGCACAACGTGCTATTAGCGACGGTTCGGGGCCAATCTCGAAGGAAAGACCTGGGAACGATGTATCGTATTTTTCAATCATGGTAAGATGACGAGAACAACACCTGATCTGGTACCCGGCGCAAACTCAATAGGCGTCAGGACTTTGGACAATTGGACCTCGATCAGATTTAATCCCGTATACACGTCGATATAATTTATTGGATGTTCTGGACGATTTTGTAATATTTTTGTAGCGAAGCTGGCAACCCACCGATCACAAGATCACTACTTTTTTACTTTTCTTTGTCAAGTCCATCTCACGGGCTCGAACTAGCAATCCTCTGAATACCAGCTGAACGCCACACCTGAGTAGGACAACACCTGAGCTGGCACCCAACGCAACCTCAATAGGCACAAGTCCCGTTACTCTGGCGTATATTATTATATATTTTAGTAGCGAATCTTGCAACCCTCCGATCGCAAGTTCACTACATTGTAATTTTTCACAAGTCCACTCAGTCGGGTTCGAACTAGCAATCCTCTGACTGCTAGCCGAACGCGAATCCAATGCAGTGGAGGATCTATTTAGCTATAAGGCACTTAGGGCACTCCGCTCCTGGGGCTAAAGACGAACTTTCATTTTTACGATTACTATCCGGAGACTTTACCCCTGGGTCACTGGGCCCTCTACGCTTGTCAGTGCATTCCTGCAATATTACACACCACATCCAATAAAATCCATCACGATCCAAAACCGAAAGCAGAAGACGCAATGGGTTCTTTATTGACCTACCTACAGTCACGCACCTCCCCACCAAGGCCAATATTACTAAAAATATGAGCAATTCATACAGAGAAGATACCCCCCCCCCCCCCCCCCCCCCACCCACACAAACTCCATTGAACCGAAAAAGTTTAATTATGTGCAACGCAGGAAACGCCGGGCCCCTCTGTGTCACGCTATCGGGCTGCCCGGGGCACAGAGCGCACGCGGCCGGCACGCGGCTCCGCGCGCTCCGAAGTGTCGAAAGGGCACGTGCGTCCACAAGACGCGATGTTGCGGCGGTTTTTGAAGGAGTGTGACTCACTGATCTTGGGCAGATTCGGTCGCTAATGCATCGGCACTGAATCACAATCACGGCAGACAACACCTGTCAAGGACTGCAGAAATGGAAGTTGCGGATCACGCTGAGTGATCCGATTGTTATTGTCGATGATTGAATGAACGTTGCACTGGAGCTACACAGAGATTTATTGGCGATTGTTTGGTTTGGTTAAATAACGTCGCACTAGAGCTGCACAGTGGGCTATTGGCGACGGTTCGGGGTCTATCTCGAAGAGAAGACCCGGGAACACATACACATTCACACACACATTCATACATGCACCTCGTTATTTTAGAACCATGGTCAGATGACGAGGAAACACTTGAACTGGCACCCAACGCCTTCAATAGACGTCGGGACAGATCAGATTTATCGTGCACCAGTCCCGTATACACGCCAGTATAATTTTGTTGGATATTCTGGAGGACTTTCTAGTATTTTTGTAGCGAAGCTGGCAACCCTCCGATCGCAAGATCACTACTTTTTTAATTTTCTATGTCAAGTCCATTGCACGGATTCGAACCACCAATCCTGTGATTAGTAGCTGAACGCCTTACCAACTGAGCAACTGGGGCTCCTGGAGCTACACAGAGATTTATCGGCGATTGTTTGGAATCTTTCTCGAAGGAATGACTGGGCCTCTAGTGACCCAGTGGATAAAGACGTTCAGCTAGTAATCAGAGGATTGCTAGATGGAATCCATGTGTCGTCATCTGACCATGGTTCAAAAATACGAGGCATCGTTCCCGGGTCTTTCCTTCGAGATAGGCCCCGAACCGTCGCCAATAGCTTACTGTGCAGCTCTAGTGCGACGTTAATTAACCAAATTAAACCAAACCATCGAATCCGTGTGAGGAACTTGACAAGAAAAAGTATAAAAGCAGTGATCTTGCGATCGGAGGGTTGTCAGCTTCCTACAAAAATACTAGTAAGTCGTCCAGAACATCCAACAAAATTTTACTGGCGTGTATATGGGACTGGTGCACGTTAAATGTGATTGGGATCTAATGTCCTAACGCCTATTGAGGTTGCGTCGGGAGCCAGCTCAGGTGTTGTCCTCGTCATCTGACCATGGTTAAAAAATACGAGGTATCTTTCCCGGGTTTTTCCTTCGAGATAGGCTCCGAACCGTCGCCAATAGCCTACTGTGCAGCTATAGTGCGACGCTAATTAATCAACCCAAACCAAACTGAAGGAAAGACTCGGGAACATTCCCTCGTAATTTTGTATCACGGTTAGATGACGAGGACGACACCTGAGTTGGCATCTCACTCTCCAAACTCGTACACCACAATGAACGTGAGGGTATTTGATCCATTACAGTTTTGACGTTTTGTTTTGTTAATTAACGTCGCACTAGAGCTGCACAGTCGGCTATTGGCGATGGTTCGGGGTCAATCTCAAAGGAAAGACCCGGGAACACATACACATTCACACATACATTCATACACTTATTCATACATGCACCTCATTATTTTATAACCATGGTCAGATAACGAGGAAACACCTGAACTGTCCCCCAACGCCTTCAATAGACGTCGGGACTTTGGACCCCGAGCAGATTTTTCGTGCACCAGTCCCGTATACACGTCAGTATAATTTGTGGGATATTCTGGACGACTTTCTAGTACTTTTGTAGCGAAGCTGGCAACCCTCCGATCGCAAGATCACTACTTTTTTAATTTTCTATGTCAAGTCCATTGCACGGATTCGAACCACCAATCCTGTGATTAGTAGCTGAACGCCTTACCAACTGAGCAACTGGGGCTCGCATGTATATGGGACTGGTGGACATTAAATCTAATCGGGGATTAAATCCAATGCTGACGCCTATTGAGTTTGGGCCTGGTGCCAGCTCAGGTGTTGTTTTCGTCATCTGACCTTGGTTCAAAAATACGAGGCATTGCTCCCGTGTCTTTCCTACGAGATTGACCCCGAACCGTCACTAATAGCCCACTGTGCAGCTCTAGTGCGGCGTTTTTTCAACCAACAAACTTTTCCGTCCCAACTGGTATTCAAAACATTCTGCAGGGGCCCCCGTGGCTCAGTGGATAAAGGTGTCAGCTAGGAAACAGAGGATTCCTAGTTCGATCCTGTGCGACGGACTTTACATGGAAAAGTAAAAAAGCAGTGATCTTGTGATCGGAGGGTTGCCAGCTTCGCTACAAAATACTAAAAAAGTCGTCCAGAACATCCACAAAAATAATCGGCGTCTATACGGGACACGATAAATCTGATCGGGGTCCAAAGTTCCGACGTCTATTGAAGGCGTTGGGTGCCAGCTCAGGTGTTGCCCTCGCCGTCTGACCATGGTTCAAAAATATGAGGCATCCTTCCCGGGTCTTTCCTTCGAGATAGGCCCCGAACCGTCGCCAATATCCCACTGTGCAGCTCTAGTGCGACGTTAATTAACAAAAACCAAATCTATTGACAAACAAGTTTACAAAACAAACTCAGTATCTTTTGACTGCCTCATCACCAGGTTTGTTTCAATTACACTACACTTCATAATAGACTTCACGATAAATCTGATCGGGGTCCAAAGTCCCGACGTCTATTGAAGGCGTTGGGTGCCAGCTCAGGTGTTGCCCTCGCCATCTGACCATGGTTCAAAAATATGAGGCATCCTTCCCGGGTCTTTCCTTCGAGATAGGCCCCGAACCGTCGCCAATATCCCACTGTGCAGCTCTAGTGCGACGTTAATTAACAAAAACCAAATCTATTGACAACAAGTTTACGAAACAAACTCAGTATCTTTTGACTGCCTCCTCACCAGGTTTGTTTCAATTACACTACACTTCATAATAGACTTCACGATAAATCTGATCGGGGTCCAAAGTCCCGACGTCTATTGAAGGCGTTGGGTGCCAGTTCAGGTGTTTCCTCGTCATCTGACCATGGTTCTAAAAATAACGAGGAGCATGTATGAATGTGTGTAAGAATGGGTGTGTGAATGTGTATGTGTTCCCGGGTCTTTCCTTCGAGATTGACCCCGAACCGTCGCCAATAGCCCACTGTGCAGCTCTAGTGCGACGTTAATTAACAAAACCAAACCAAAACAATCATAATAGACTTTGTTTACTATAGACATTTCGAAATGTTTCCAAAGCAATTTACACCGTTGAGGACAAAGTCTATTCAAAGAAATAAGCTCTTCAAGATGACATGTGAATACACACACAAACAATCGCAGTCGTGTTTCTCGTCGTCCTGAAAATAAATACGAATGTGTGATTAGACGGAACGAACAATGCTTCGTATCAGCTGTTAGAAAAACGGAAAACGGGCAATATTTAAAGTTTTCTTATCTCAGTTTCACTATGAGAGATTACATATCTGAAGAACTTACAACTTCAAAAGAATGCAAGTTGAAAGTGATTTTAGGGTGTAAGATTATCTTTAATAGAATTGTCATTATTAAAGATAATGCGTTGGGATTGGTGAAATAAATATGTCGTCGTTGTAGTGCGAAAAAAATCACTATCATTTGTGATATTAGTGATATACGATAATATTTTATACTAGCATGGCCCGCCGTTGCTCATGTCAATTTACGAAAAAGGGCTGTGCTATTTTTTTTTTTAGCTATTTCTTCAATCAGCGTAAATATTTAGTCTTTCACAATATTTGTTTTTCATGTATAACAGTAGTTGGAAAATGCTCCTTCATCCACTTATCCATTCAATACTTCAGATAGAACGCTTTGTTCAGTTTACTTTTCAAACTGAACAAGAAAAATCATGAATGCTTCCTCATTCGATATGAATTATTTATGCATATTTATTTGCTACAAATTATCACTCATGACTCAATGCAGCCTTTTAATAGTGAAAAACTTATTTTTATAAACTTATAATCAGTAATAATGTTACATAGACATCCGCGACAGTGAAAGTGAGAAAGCCGTGCATGTACATATTTACTAGTGACTCTGCAGATATACTGATTTGTTCAGTAAAAGTGCAGAATCATCTACAAAATAAGAGTTTTCCGCACTTTCACTAGGGAATCTGCAGATTTACGTAACCCGAATCGTATAAGTGCGAAACGCTCTATCCCAACTTTATTCAACGTAACCACCGCTCACCGATTATAAGATATCAATTTATATAGTTAATTAATTACGTTACATAGACGCTTATTTTGGTTTTTGTTAATTAGCGTCGCACTAGAGCTGAACAGTGGGCTATTGGCGACGGTTCGGGACCTATCTCGAAGGAAAGACACGGGAACGATGCCTCGTATTTTTAAACCATGGTCAGATGACGAGGGCAACACCTGAACTGCCACCCAATGCCTTCAATAGACTTCGGAACTTTTTTGTGTGGATGTTCTGGACGACATTCCTAGTCTTTTGTAGTGAAGCTGGCAACCCTCCGATCCCAAGATCACTACTTTTTTACTTTTCTTAGTCAAGTCCGTCGCACAGGATCGAACTAGGAATCCTCTGATTCTCAGCTGACGCCTTTATCCACTGGGCCACGGAGGCCCTTGTCCAACCCATAGGAGAGACCCTTTTTTACATGCTTTTTTTGTCTTTATGATAAAGTTGCAACTCTGAAATATTTGTGCATTTCATCGAGTAAAATTGCAATACTTAAAAACACTGGTTACATGAAAATAGGAAGAAATATATTGATGCCGCAGTGCATAGATGTAGTAAGTGACAATTTACTAATTTTTCAGGACAACAATTTGAAAATATATAATGTTATATTATAAAGGATATCAAACAACAATCGTCATTGTTTATGCCAATTTTTTTTTTTTTTCACGTACGACCTATCGACTACAACAGTGGTTTCCAAAAGGTGGGCTGTCCGCGGACCCCTGGGGGTCCACGAGTCGATGTACGGGGTCCGCGGGGTCACAAAAATAAGTGGTTAAAATGCAAATGAACGGTCATTCTTTTAAAATCAAAAGAAATTATAAAAAATAAAAGAAAAATGTAAAATAAAAGAAATTATAAAATTAATTTCAGAATTTTTTACCCTCCATTTTCATTTTCAAACAATATTAAAACGTATACACTCAGAAAGCGGGGAGACTACCATGAACATATTTGAAATAAGGGGTCCGCTGGTCCTATTTCATTTTTAGATATGGGTCGTGGCTCAATGATAATTGGGAACCACTGGAATACTTTATAAGGATTGAAATGAGCTTTTAAAACCAAATTCACGAAAAATGCATTTACATTTGTGAACTAAATCATCAATATCTTATAAATAAATTATATATATAAATAAGAAATATCTAATGTTTACAATTCATCTCTAAATTTCACCACTTTTGCAAATGTCAAAAAAGCTATAAAAAAAACCGGCAGAGACTGAGAGCACGTGAAAATGCCATGGTTTCATTAGTCACTTCAAACAGACAAATGATGTCAAACAAGCACGATCAATGCACTTTATTACCGAATATAACCGTATTCATTCGTGGAATCCGCACATCAGAAATATTCACTTAACCAAATACCGGTCTCCTAACAATTTATGACAGACACAAAATTTATGATCGCAGACAGCACGCAAACGTACCAAATTGTTTACGTTACGATATCCCATGATGTTAAATGAATCCAACAGATGGTGTAATTTGTTGAGCATCATCATGAAATAACCGCTTTTACAAAAGAGAAAGGATCAATATAACATTCTTCTTCAAATTCCTCGCTTGTATATCTTTCTTCATAAATGTATCATTTCAATCTCAAGTGTGCCTGTCGCTCAGCGGTTTACTCGAAGGAATTTAATTGCTATACTTATTCGTTGATGTATGCTTTAGGAATGTGTGTGCTGTTGGCATGGCAACGCTGAAAAAACCAAAAGGGGGGATACAATGATGATCTCCATGTTGGTATGCTGCTGAGTTGATGAAAGAAGGATGATGAGATGGATAACTTGAAGAAAGAGGATTACCATTGTCTTTGTGGGACGGTATGATATTCTGGTTTTGAAGATAAAAACTTGAACATATACAAACTTTAGAACTTATTATTCTGTTTTGAAAGATTAATTAAGAACTGAAAGCAGCGATGTTAAATTTTAAACCGAATAAATCTTTTTTTTGTTGTTGAAAAAACAACTTGATTAATCTGCAACAGAGTTTTTTTTTTAATATACTTTTATTACATTTTCGTTTTTTTACTTACAATTTTACTTTTATTATTTATGTCTATGGTTTTAGTTAATATGTGTCAATTTCATTGAAGTTACCAACGAATGCTGAAAGACAGTTTTCACAACTTTTCTGAAATAATGCTGTCAAATGTTATTAAAAAACCAGCCTGTTTTGGTGATACAACAATGTATTGTTATGAAGGTTGTAAATAGTTTAGTTTAGAGTATTTCGACACGACATTTACCGAAAAGCTCCAGTGATATTAAGTTTAACTACTCTCAAATATGAAGTTATAAAACTTAATAAAAGCTCTAAATATAAAAAAAAGTTCAGTGTTTTAATGTTTGATTTTCCGTATAACAATCCAAATTTAGATATTTTTAATTGGGTTACCAAAGAGAAATTATTCATATGCCGTTTCCGAAAGTTTTTAATTGATTATTTACCAATATATTATTAATTCTTGAACTTCTAGAAAAGAAAAGCATGGTTACAATATTGATAATTAACTAAAATAGTATTTTAATTTTAATTGGTTTCCATTAATTAACATAGTATTTTAATACAAATCATGCAGCCAATTCTAAAATAAATAGACTAAGATTTCAAACAAAATAAATAGATTAACATAATTGAAAATGATGAGGTATAGTTTTGTTTAGGCTATTTAGGTACACGAGTTGAACCGCTTCAGTGACCTGAAATTAAGTTAATTTTTAAATATCAATATATGGAAACTGGATACAAATTTCATATAAAAAATGCATGTAAAAGTTGTATTATTTCACACCTTTACACGTACCTTACGCTTTGTTTGATATTTGACATAAATATAATGCGTAAACCGGATTGGTTTGATATTTCACAAAAATTTGTTTATACAATTGAAGATTTGGGTACATGAATAAGGCATCTAAAGTTTACAAAATAGTTCAGGAAGGACAAAAAGCACTTAACGTTTCTTGCATCGTATAAATACAAAAGTACAGCTCCTTTTCTTTTATATATCATATAGCCATTGTTTACAGCTGACTGGTTCTTGCACTAATCGATAGAGAATTTTTTTTCATTATAGGAATAAGGGAAAAAGTATAAATCAGAAAAAAAGTGGAGCTGTCTTGTTCTTGCATCCACGTCTTCAATTGGGTTCAGGTATATTTTACTAATTAAATAGTGTAAAAATACTTTTAGTTATAATTTAAACAATAACTAATTTTTTTTAAAACTAAATTTTTTAAAACTATAACTAAATTTTTTTTAAACTATAACTAAATTTTTTAAAACTATAACTGAATTTTTTAAAACTATAACTGAATTTTTTAAAACTATAACTAATTTTTCTAAAACTATAACTAAATTTTAATAAACAATGTTTCGAATATGCAGAAGGAACATTTGAAAAAGAGCTTCCTTGCAAATTAATTTTTTTCTATTGTAAGTACAAATATCTTTGAAATTCTTCATAAGTTGAAGTAAAAAAAATCTTTACAAAATTTAAATACAAATTGGCGCAATCGGTGATTCAAATAAATACCACTCCTAACTCAATGCTAAGTGATTATTATCTCCAGAACAACAAGATTGCCCCTAGCCCTAGGGAAAACATTTTTCGAGTTTAACACCCACCAAACACAAAGAATCTCAAGATTACCACCCGAGTACAAGGGGAGGGGGCATCAGCTTGTAAAAACACTAAACAGCGGTTTACTCTGTAAGTAATAAACACTTCACTCTTCTTTCCTTCACCGGGTCCCAGACAAGTTTATACTCGGCAGGAGAACCCCCACCCCATGAAGACATCAACACCGAACAATCCCCATGGAAAAGAATCCAGAGACCGTCCACACTCGAAATTTATTCGAAAAAGCAGGTGGTGGAAAATGGGAAAATGCAGTGACCCTGCAGTTATCTGTCAACCCTTGGCAAGTGTGCTTGCTCCGCAGGGGGTATTGGAAACCTTTGACTTGACGCCTTTGAGCTAAATTATGTGTAGAAGGATAATAAACACCCCTACACCCCCCTGCACGAAAACAGGGATCTTTCCGAGAATTTCGGAAAAATCGGAATGCCAGATCTCATCTCCGGTGGTCGGAGAAGAATTCTGCAGAGATGAAATCGGAGAGGGTGGACTTAGTTGTGCAAATTTATGTGACAGAGTTGGAACCTTTGGCCGTGCTGTTCGAGCAAAAACTGTCTTACAAATAACGTCACTTTCACTCCCCTTGCAAAAGAAACAGCTATAAATTGCTGGAGTAGGGGCGGGGTTTTCTCCAGCTTGGGTTGGCTTTATCTCGAGATTTCCACAAACAAAAACAAATTCCTCGGCACCCGTTCATATGGTAATACATACAGAATGTATGGGATGTTGGCTGAAAAAGTAAGCATCTACAAAAGATCTCTTTATAAAAAAAGTATACTCTTCTGTTTAGGTTTCTTTCTTGTTTTTGTTAGAACAACCTATTTAGATAGTATAGGACTATAAGCACAACTTGACTGATGGGTAACCAATTTCTTTTTTAAATTTTTTTTCTGAATATTAATTATTTATAAGATATAAAATTATTGTTAAACTCTTCACTGCATGGCGAGCCTCAGGAGACCTAGACCAAAAAATGCCAACTAAAAATAGCTAAAACATAACCATCCTTAACTATAGATAATTTCATTAAATCATATTAATTTATTATTATCGTATCAATTGAATGATTTACGGCAGGGTATTCGGGGCACTTACCCAGGGTCCTAATTTAAGCCCCCCCCCCTCCTTAAAAAAAATGCTTATCAGATAAAAAAATGAAAAAGTTAAAAATAAATTTACTAACAAATGCTATTTTTTTAAGCAATAGTTTTTTGTTATTTTTTTTACAAAACTGCTACTATTTTATTCAATCAATCACTTTCAAGTTTTATGCACGTCCATAATGCATTTCATCTTTCGAATTGCGTTCTTCAAAGGAATGCCCTTTGGATCACTTCCAAAATTAAATTCATGACGAAGACCATAAACAAAATGTTTATAGTGCTTTGTAATTGCATGGGGATTTGTCGTTTACGGATGTATTTTTCCTTTCAAAATTTTCTAATATTGTAATCATTACGAATTTGATATAAAATAAGTAGAACATACCCATCTGGCTCAACTAAAAGAAATATAAAAGGGTAGAAAGTATAAAAATTGAAACGTACAAATTTTTTTTTGAAGTACTGCACAATAAACGTTAATTCGAATTGTAAAAAAAATTAGTAATTTAAAAAAAGTTAGTAATTTTAAAAAAATTAGTAATTTTAAAAAAATTAGTAATTTTAAAAAAATTAGTAATTTTAAAAAAATTAGTAATTTAAAAAAAAATAGTAATTTAAAAAAAATTAGTAATTAAAAAAAATTAGTAATTTTAAAAGAATTAGTAATTTTAAAAGAATTAGTAATTTTAAAAAAATTAGTAATTTAAAAAAAATTAGTAACTTTTAAAAAATAGTAATTTTAAATATATAAGTTTTTTGCGGTATTTACAATTTCATGAAAGCTGATTGATTATTGCTATTTTGCATTGTGTGCTTATACATAAATTTAGCAGTTTTATTTTAAGGTACGTTGAGGGGCCCCCAAACATGCTTTTGCGCTGGACCCTTAAACTTGGTAAGTCGGTCCCTGATAAAAGACACGATTTTACTAACCGCAATATTACTACAAAATAAGACTTAACACAAATAAAATTGCATAAATTAGTCTTAAATCTAATTAACATTTGAAATTACACTACGTCCACTCCAACTATAAGGGGATGTGCCCCAGGGGCGGATCCAAAATTTCATCTCGAGGGTGAGTGCAATCACGGAAATATATATATATATATATATATATATATATATAACTTTTATATATAACTTATATATAACTAACTTTTTTAATATTGCACTTTTTAATAATAAAACTTAACCCCTCCCACCCCCCCCCACTTCTACAGACAGTGGACGCAAACCCATTCCACCCTCTGACTTTTTTGTACCAAGTAGGGGCGAGGAGTCGGAGTCGGTAACTGCAGTATACGATTCCGCCCCCATAAATATCCTTAGAATTATTTTATGGGGATAAATAGCCTACCATCATGTAGAGACGGTGGGCCGCGTCGACCAGACCTATTATTAACCCATTATGCCCTCTGACTTTCGTGAGTAGAAAGTCGCTCTTAACTGCAGTATACAATTCCACCTTCATAACTCCACGGGTTTAATGGCAGATCAGGATATGGGAATCTACTATCGTGTAGGGGATAGTGGGTGCATCGACTAGGCCGATTGTTAACCCATTCCCCTATTACTATTAGAGCTTTGCACCGTCTGTAGAGAGTTGTTGCCTATGGCTGCACTATACGCTTCCTCCCCCCCCCCTGCCATAACTCACAGGGATTCAGCCTTTGTGGATAAAAGACCTATCATCGTGTAGAGGAAGGTAAGCCACATCAATCAGGCTGGCCATTAATCCACTCCCCCTTTGACCTTTATACGGCGGCTCAAAAGTATTCACGAGCACAGTTTTAAGACAATGATTACTATAATTTTTATTTCAACATTAAAAAGGATGGTCAAAATATTTACTCCCCTTCCTTCCCCCACACACTGTGTATATATATATATATATATATATATATATATATATATATATATATATATATATATATATATATATATATATATATATATATATATATATATATATATAACATAAAGTACCGAAAGCTTCCATTAAAATCTCACGGGGGGGATGGAAGCAATTGCCCCAAATGCTAGCTAGATCCGCCACTGTGTACGCCCCGTTCCTTCTTTATTATCTCCTCTTATGCACGCAATCCCTTTGTTTATGAGAATAAAGCAAACAGTTGAAGCAAGCGTTTACAAGAAAAACTTCTTGCAATCGAAACAACAACAATATCACTCGCAACGATGGGGGAATACATGAATTGCATTTCTTCGAGGTATCTATTTCCCTTTCATCTTTTTATCCGCTTACCCGGGCAAAAAAAAAACCAAGAAAAAGATACACAAATGTAGGAAATCAGCGATCTCTCGGTGAATGAGAATCGTATGGTAATAGCCGGGGGCGCTTCGACGAAGGCAGTCTTGTATCTTAATTGACGAACTTGGGGGTGGGTGGGAGGACGGATTTGGAACGGTGCCAACCCTATTTCCATAGTAACCATGCCACGCCTCCATTTTATAGAGAGATGTAGCATTCCAAGGAAAAAGTCAAAATCTTTCTATTTATAGTAACAGGAGAAATCTGTTGGTAAAGGAAATTACGTCATTCGGATTCAATCCAGTGTGAATTTTGAAGGATGCTCGGTGCATTTTTCGATCAATTGATGGTTTTATAAAAAGTTTTATCTTAGTTTTAGGATTCTTGCTCAATCCTAAAACGTATTTTTTTTTATTTTTATTGACCCGTTGTCGCTTCAGTTTATGTTTACGATTTAAGTATATTATCAGGGTCTGGTTACCGAATAGGTCCTTGATGCCCGGGCTTACACTTGAGATTTCTGAGGAGCACCTAAATCACTCAGACCATAAAAATACTTTACATCTCTTAATTTTTTTTATACTAAATTCTAAAAAAAAATTACATACTTTAGTAAAAAAAATCATCAATTCAATCTGTGGTTTAATCTGCTCGTAAATTAGGAAAGAGAAAACTTAATAAATACTAAAAGATTAGGAATACTCAATAGTTTTTAATGTGTTTCAATATATTTTTAGTGCAAGTAAAAGTTCTATTTATTAAAATACAAATGCAATGTTAAAACTACGCAATATATTGCGTAGTTTTAACATTGCAGACCGAAGAATTGAGTCATTTTCAGACATATTTTAAATGAAGTGATATTCAAAGACGCACTGCAAATAAATACTACCTAATATTTTTTTTACATAAATACGAAAAATTTATATTCAGAGAGTTTATAGTAGAAATGCGGATTCGATATAAAAGATAACAATTTCAAAAACCCGTCACTTCTTTCATTCAAAACAAACACTCGATCCCACAAACAATAACATTCAGCAGAAGCACTGACTTTTAAAACAAGCGTAGAATGTATAAACAGGATTTTAAATAAAAACAACGCTCGAAACAAGTATCTCGCTATTTTTGTTTTGTCCCTATTACTACAAACATAAAAGGTTAAAATTGAAAAAAATAATAATAATAAAATTGATAGACTTTTTGGAACGAATGTTTAAATTATAATTGTTGTAGCATTAAATAGAATACGAAAATAATTTAGAGCAATTTTCCAGGATATTTGTACTTGAAATGTTTTCTAGAATTTCCGTTTGTATCCATTTGACTCAATAAATAGTTGAAATGTTTATAAGTTACCTTGTTTTCTATACTCGTTTTGAATGAAAAACATCCTGTGAAATGATAAGAAAGTTTGATTCACGGAGTTAAAACAGTCGTTATTTCAGTAATTTTTTTAAAGTTACGACTAAAACTGCGAGAAATAACTTTCTGAATCTTTTAAGTCACACAACTTTAAGGATTGTAGGTGGAAAATATAAATATTATATATTTCCCGTAAATTATTGAATCACGAAGAAAAAAGTTATCAAAATAGGTTTACATAGTAAAAAGTTGTCAGGACAAAATATGAAAAAAGGTTTGACAAAGAAAAAGAAGTACGAGAACCAAGCTGCAATAATTCAGCTACTTTTTTAAATATATCGGCATAGAATAAAATGAAAAACTTTCTTCTGGAGTACTATTTTAAACTTGTCAAGTTTCATTAAAATTGGTTGAAGAAAAGCTGAGATTATGACTTGCGTCAATTGGAAAAATATACTTTTATATGTATATCTCAAAATCGCACTGTTAAAAATAGATGCCCATTTTTGAAGAAATTTTTTAACAGTTGTCTGCGAAATGTTGCGATTAAATACTTTGTCAAATTAAGAACATTTATTTCGTTAATGTTAATTCAAATAATATTTTTTTTGTAAAAAATGTAGAAAAAGTACACCAATTTTTCATTAAAATGTGTAAGTTATCAGATTACTGAATATGTTATAATCTAAATTTTAATTTTCTCATAACTTGTTTTGCAACTGAGAGAAGGATTTAACTGGTTTTTCAAATGTATGCGTTGTCATCTAATTTCTGTTGAAGCCAAATCCGTTCTATTCACATTCCGGAAACAGGTAAATTTGAAGGATCGGTGAGGGGTAACAGGTAAATTTGAAGGATCGGTGAGGGGTCGTCCGTATATTGCATAACGAACAAGTAGAATTTCTGTCCTGCATGGATTTATGTTAATTGTAGGTCCTGGTTAATTCCGAGTTTACGTTACCCCCGATATCTGGTAACATATGGTAAGCGATAAAGCTCAAAGGTTTGCCTGTTAACACCATAATCAATTGCTCGAATGGGGTACCAGCTGCTATCCTGAATAGTCGGAGGCAGTAGGCTGAAGACTACAATTGCCGACGTTACCATAAACGAGGTACCATAAACGACGTTAGAAATCTGTGACATTAGCGCACAGTATGTGCTTGCGCTTCAAACTGTTGTCGAGATACCGTATAAGATGCAATACTTACAGAAAGAAAAGCATTACCTTGGCACCAAATTTCAGACATTAAACATAAATTCATGCTGGGCACAGAACAAATCTCTCTTCCCCTACATGTGCGTTATGCAATATTCCAATATATCGCGCTTTGTCAATTCTTTGTTCGATACGCCCAATTTTACCGTGACCAAATTTACCTACATTCCCACATTTCAATCTATCAGAAATCGCATTAGCTAACACTCACATTTTCTGGATCCCGAATATAGCTATTTTTGCATCTGTATAAAGCGTGTATATAGCTACTTTTGTTTCTGGGTGACTTCCATTTTGAATTTTTATTGGTAAATAACGATTTTTGATCCTTTATTATATTTTATGATTGAATCCGAAGTTATGAAGTACCTATTGATACCAAAATCTCATTTTTCGAATTTTTGGATAAAACTGCTTTTGCATATTCTTATCTTAAATCCTCCCCCCTTTAAATTAAGTTGGGCAATCGTATCTATTTTGTAATTTTTTTTTCTCCGAACTTTTCGTCATGATTTTGTGTGGATACTGTAAACCTAAACGGGACAATTGTGTCAACGAGCCACATCCTAACACAATAAAAAATTAATCTATGTCTATATTCAAAACCACCTTTCGAGTTTAAACAAACGATATAACCAAATCTCACCAAAATCAGACCATTACTTTCCAAGATATGAACGAACCAACACAGATCCCTCTATACACTTCTCCGCAATACTCGGGCTTATAGTCACGAAGCCAACTTCGCACTTCCCAACCCCGTTGATCCAGTAAAACGTTGACTCCGGGCAACTCCGGGACTGCAGATGGCAGACGAAGGGCTTCTCCCACCCAAAGAACCCCCAACTCTATCAATTCGTGGTGACACCAATATTCTGCAGCTGCGTCTCCAGGGGACGACACCACACAACCCCCCTCCCAGTGAGTGTGGGCGTTAATGATTCGGATCCAGAGCTGTAACCACTCGCTGCTTTGATGGTATGCGACTCATGACTAAGCGGTGGGGATTTTACGATTCATATTGGGGATTCACGTCTCCCCCTTAAATTTTTATAGGAGTGGTCTCATGCATGTATAATGGCATTCTTTGAATTTCAATGATATTGGTAATTGTAATTGGATTTTTTTGTTTAGTTTAACGTAGTGTGTAGCTTTCATCGGGCATGTCTGCCCTTTGAAAGTGAAAGAGCATTAACAAAATTCTTTATTTGTCATGCGTGAATTTTTTTCCCCCTTCATTTTTTAGAATTGACAATATAAAGGATCTTATATGGGTCTTTTTCCAGAAAGCGCAACATATTTGTCACAGATAATTCATTTAATAAATAATAAAATACAAATCTGTAAACAAGGTGTTGTGTAGGTTAAAATTATCCCCTTTCACATAAGACATCATGGCTGAAAGTTGTCGGCGACCGCCCGTTAGAGAGGACACATTGGATGCGAGTTCGAATCCTTACCGGGGCGAATTTTAACATTCACGTTCTGTATACTCGGATTTCTCCTTTCCAACACAAATGAGGTTTTATCGTTTCTGCCGTTACATAAACAGCGCATAGGATTGCTTTACTAATGGTAGATGCGATCTGCGCAAGCGCACTACATACTTCCGTTTCCTGCGGTTTTACATAAAGAAAAGTAAAAAGTAGTGATCTTGTGATCGGAGGGTTGCCAGCTTCGCTACAAAATACTAGAAAAGTCGTCTAGAACATCCGCAAAAATTAACGGCGTGTATACGGGACTAGCGCACGATAAATCTGATCGGGGTCCAAAGCCCCGATGTCTATTGAAAGCGTTGGGTTGGGTGCCAGTTCAGGTGTTTCCTCGTCATCTGACCATGGTTCAAAAATACGAGGCATCGTTCCCGAGTATTTCCTTCGAGATAGGCCCCGAACCGTCGCCAATAGCCCACTGCGCAGCTCTAGTGCGACGTTTATTAATAAAAACCAAAAACGAAACCTGCGGTTTTACCAAGCGATACCCTAAAGACTGATCATCCAGTTTCAAAACAAGATATGTGAAAACTAAAATTTTAAATAATAACTTATTCAGTAATCTGAGAATATATACATTTGAGTGATTTTTCCCTTCCTTTTTCCAAAATAAATAGAGCCCCAGTTGCTCAGTTGGTAAGGCGTTCAGCTACTAATCAGAGGATTGGTGGTTCAAATCCGTGAAATGGACTTGACATAGAAAAGTAAAAAGGTCTTAAAAAAAGGTAAAAGTAAAAAATCTTGCGATCGGAGGGTTGCCGGCTTCGCTACAAAAATACTAGAAAGTCGTCCAGAATATCCAATAAATTACACTGGCGTGTATACGGGACTGGTGCACGATAAATCTGATTGGGGACCAAAGTCCCGACGTCTATTGAAGGTGTTGGGTGCCAGTTCAGGTGTTTCCTCGTCATCTGACCATGGTTCTATAATAACGAGGTGCATGTATGAATGTGTGTGTGTGAATGTGTATGTGTTCCCGGGTCTTTCCTTCGAGATTGACCCCGAACCGTCGCCAATAGCTCACTGTGCAGCTCTAGTGCGACGTTAATTAACAAAACCAAACCAAACCAAAATAAATAAATTATTATTGTATTAACAATAGTTGCGCCCGACATAAAAGCTTAATTTTGCCTTTTTATTTAAATGACTGGTCAAGTCCTCTGAAAAGACTCCCTCGGATATGGAATGTCACCTTTAAATGACCGCTGTATGTAAAGGATGTTCGGTTTCATTTCACTGACTCTAGGATTTACACGCTGATGGACACTACAGCAACAAGTATCGCATTCATTCATGTGAATTGTGTAAAAACTGATATTTTTAATGATATTTATATTGTACAATACTTATATTACACAAGTTATTTATGTTGAATCACTAAAGAGCAGAATGTTTTAAAAGAATTGTTTTCCAAATGTAAGCACAGAGCAAAACCACATAGTTTAAAAAACTACTTATCGTATAATAATTTCAATTTGTTAATTATTTTTTGTTTATATATTATTCCTACATTTACAATACTAAATACGTTTTAAATAATAAATTCGTGCATTTTCAATACTAAATACGTTTTAAATAATAAATTCGTGCATTTTCAATACTAAATGTTTCAATAGAAAAATAAGACATATGAATTAATTGTACAATATATATTTGGCAAACTACCAAGCGTTTTATTGACAATTTTGAAAGAGAAATGACGCATAACTTTTTTTTCTAAAAATGCATAAACGTTTACTGAAAAATTCCTATTATGTAATACATGTTTCAATATAATATAAGATGACATAAAATCTGATATTTAAAAAAAAAAGTATTATTTAAAATTTGTTTAAATTTTACTTATTAAAGTTCAACAAATTGTAATTAATGAAATGATATTTTCTATAAAACATCTAAAATAATACCCAGAAAATCCAATAGTAATATTGATGTCCGCGGAAAATCAATTATGAGCGGACTTTTCTAATGATGTCACAAATCCGCGCACGTGTTTTCTTATATAGAAGGTATTGGCGACATATCGGAGTCTACCTCGAAGGAAAGACCCGGGAATATTGCCTTGTAATTTTTACCATGGTCAGATGACGAGGACTGCACCTGAACTGCGGTGACGTTACAAGGGGGGGGGGGGGGCTTGGTAGGCTATAAACCTTAGTTAAATAATGTAAGTGTGGCAAATTTTGTTAAAATATTTATATTTAAAATATATCGAACATATTCGAAAACTCTTTCATCACCAACAAGCTTTTCATATCATCTATAAGCAAACCTGTGATAGGTTGTCATATTTTCTGCATGCACCTTAAAGACCATATCTATTCCGAAAGGTGTTTATTTAAAATATTAGTGTTGTTTTTAATGAGTTGTCTAATTTATGTGTAATGAATTATTACACTAGTAGTTCTGGGAACAATAGACTAAAAAAATCTTTAAAAATGAAACATATACGTTGTTTTCAATTACTTTAAGGAACATTCATGTCAAATTTGAAGAAGATCGAACAATGCGTTTGGTCGTAACTACTTTACAAACATGATGAAATGCCGAAAGGTCGAGTTAATACAGGGACCTCGCTAACGCTCAGTCAACTAAATAAAAAAGGAACAGTTTTATATATTTATCTGAATAAAAGGGCGTCAAAATGTATGTAGCCCTTAGTGGAAAATTTATAAATCCGGATTCTCTGCTGAACTGGCACCCCTTTCTTCAACTTTCACCCTGCGAACAACACGGGGATATTTGGAACACGGCGGATTTAACATGCACCAGTTCTCTCTCTCTACGCGACAAATGATTTAGTCTGATATATATTTTCATCTGACATATATTATACTGGTCTATTATTTATTATACGTCTGATATATATTATACGAGGTAATATACTGAGCGTTAGCGAGGTCTCTGTTTTAACTCGACATTTTAACAATTCGTCTGTTTGTAAATTTGGTTGTTATGCAGTTACGACCAAACGCGTTGTTCGATTTTCTTCAAATTTGGCACAAATGTTCCTTGAATCTATTAAAAACGATGTATATGTTGGCTTCTTTTTGGTCGCGGAGTCTACTGTTCCCACAGCTACCAGTTAAATGTTTAGAGTTACTTAGTGTTCTTTTCACTTTTTAGAAATCGAATCCGCCATGTTTCAAATTAATAATCATATTATTAGTAATTGAGGGGTTTGCTGTAAAAAGGAGGTAGTTCCAATTATTCAAGTTTGCAGAAAGCCGTAAGAAACGTTTGAAAATTCAAAATTCCAAGTTGTGTGAATATATTCTTTTTGATCAATCTTCTTAATTGTTCCTACATATTATGACAGTATTTTCACTCAAAAATATATATTCCAGATGACGTGGCACATGTTGGATTGTTGGAGCTACCTCTGTCTTGCAACCAAATATGTGCTCTATCTACCTCTATGAAAAATATTTCACAAAAAAAAATACAATTTACTATAATATTATTTTATTTACAGAAAACTTCAATTGAATATAGCATATAACTTGGCTTTAAAAACAGAAAATTATATTTTTAATCTTTCACACTCCCCCTCTGTAACGTCCGGCTCATCTGCTGCGTTGTCATTTATTGAGTAACGCGAGAACTAACGATTGGAGCTACATCTTTTTTGGACCAAACGAACAATTTTTTTTTAACACAAGATAGCACATGTAACTCCAAATTCCTATAGGTTGGAGCTACATCCTTTTTGCAGCAAACCCTCAATTGGAAGGAGAGGTCCAAGTTATTAAAAACCTTTGATTCATTTTCTATTTGACCGTCACCAATAACCCACTGTGCAGCTCTAGTGTGAAGTTAATTAATCAAAACCAAACCTTTTCTATTTGAAAGCCGATGTCATAGTCCATAGGTAAGAGGAACGGTAGAAACTAAGAGTAAAATGCTTCCCTTTACTTGTGAAGCAAAGAAATGTGTGCAGCTAACTAGCTAGAGCTGCATTGTTTTATCCACTGCTTGCGAAAGATTTATCACGCTTAGCTGCTTTTTCGAGATATGTATTGTTTAAATTCGTTGACCTTGCTAAACCTTTGAAAGAAAAGTCGTCTCACAAGAGTTATTTTTGTTACGGAACATTAATTAGCATTTAAATTTCTGTCTCTTTAATTCTAGACTGACCATATCCCATTCCTTTGCTTTAAAAGAGTAGTCTTCAGTTTATGGTTTATAACCACCAAGAGTTTCCAAAAATGTCTACATCTATAAAGGGGGAGCCAGTAAATTTGGCGGAATTATGCTAGGGGTCGACCATATATTGCATAACACACATGTAAGGGAAAAGATTTTCTTTTCTGCATGAAATTTTGTTATTTATAGGTCCTTTCTTTACTATAATTATAATTTAAGCTAAAACTCAATTGAAGTAAGAAAAAAATACTAATTTCTTTTTTGTGCGTGAACACAGTAGTTCGACACACATTGCTCTTTACAAGGCAAAGAATTTGAGTGCGATTTGAGCATTTGAATCGACTGCTCAAAGGTTTGCCTGTAAGCACAGTAATCGACTGCTCGAAGGGGGTACCAGCTGCTATCCTGAGTAGTCGGAGGACGAAGGGCGGAGATCGCCTTATATCGACGTTAGGAGTCTGTGACATTAGCGCACGGTACGTTCGTTATGAACGTACCGTTCGTTACGTACGTTACACAATTGAAACAAAGAGAAAATCATGGGCTTTGGCGCAAATTTTCAGGATCGTGACAAAAAATAGAAAAATCGTAACATAAAATAATCGCGATAAAGAGTTAGGAATTGAATAAAAATCCATGCTGGACAGAAAATATCTTCCCTTTATTTGCGTTTTGCAATATATGGACGACCCCTCTCACGATTCCGCCAAATTTATCTACATCCCTATAAAGGGTACGATTAAGCAGGAGCGTACAGCGTTAAAAATAGGTAGTCAAAAATAAGTAAAATCTACTAATTTTTGAGTACATTCGATGCTTATCATGACTGCGATGACATAGGTTTCTCTTTTAAAAAACACATGTACTCAAAAATGAGTTTAATGAGTAAAAATGAATAAAAAGAGCCGTTGCTTGCCTGCATAGACTGCCTTCATAAACCACTTTCTATAAATATCGACAATTACAACCAAGACTTACCGGCAATCGAACTCAGATTCTCAAGCACCGCAGTCCAGTGCATTATCCGTTAACATATTAGGGCGACTTAAAGAAGTTATAAATAGAAGAAATGTTAAAAAGTTGTGCCAAAAGAATAAGAAGTAAGATAATTAAGTTGTAATGACTCAGTTTTCATTTAAACAATTGACAAACCATCTTCTAAACAACTATTTTAAGTTTGTCAGGTGGCTTTGCTAAGATGGCTTGAACCGAAGATGAAATTAGCAGTATTAAATCACACTGCTGATTTTTGAGAAAGCACGATTACTTAAATTTGAGCACGTCATCGCTCATTTACAATGAAATTGTACTTAAAGAAAAAAAAAGAGTAGGTTAACATAGGCGTAAAGTTATCAAAAATATTGGGGAGCTCAAAATTTTAACATAATACATACAACAAGTGTAACAGTGACAATAGCGACGCCGTGTATGTGTGTTGGGGGGGGGGGGAGGAGGAGGAGGAGCAAGACTATACAGTGTAGATTAACTCTTTGTATAATACATATAACAACCCAAAAATGTTTTTTTAGAAAAAAATGTAATTTTCCCAAAAAAAGATTTTATATTTGCAAATTTCTAAACAAATTATTGAATATGTTTTCAAGAATAAACAGAAAGCTATGGTGTGTCATGTCATTGTAATTAATCTATTGCTAAGAACGGGTGGATTTGTTAATATTTTATTTTTTAAATATTAACAAATATATATAAATATTTATATGAAATATATTATATATATTTGAATATTTAAAAAAAAGTGTAGACATTTTTATTTCGCAATACAACTTAGAGCAAGTTTTATCAGTACTATTGGAGGGGGGGGGGGGGCTAGCCCAGTTTTCAATATATTGGGGGGGGGAGGGGGCTCGGGTCCATGGACCCAGTACACAAGTTTATGCCTATGTAGGTTCAGGTACTCATATTTAAGTACCTTTTTTTTTACAGTGTGGTCAGCATGTGTCTTTATAATAATGGGAACGTACTTAACAGCCAGGATTGTATTGATGGTACTGGCGCGACAATGTACCGGAATGCAACGGAAGTAGTCATTTGGAATTTCTCAGAAGGGGAAGGTCATTTGTGCTTTTTTCCTTTAGTTTCGCGTCTTCCTTACTCGGACATTATTTGCGGTACCTGATCCCTGGCTGATAAGAATTGACATTTTACGACACATTGGCCTTAAGGTTTTCTATTCAACCCTATTCCAATCCATCACTGCTCTTATAGAAATCGAGTTTTGTGTCCCGGCCAGGTCCTCAGGCAATGTAGTCTCCTGTTCTACGAACTAGAAGAGGAAAATTAGTACACCAAATAAGATAAGGATTTCAACTTATTTAGTGCTTTTTATGATTATTTGAAACTAAGCAAAGTAGGGAGAGAGACTGAGCTACTTCAAAATATTTCCCTAAGGATTTTTACGGATTTAAAAAAAAAAAATTATCACATTTTCGCGATTTAGACAAAATTGTAAACCCCCCCCCCCCCCCTTCCCGTCCCACACACACACCCGTCAGGGTCGGTCGTTTTTTTAAGGGAGGGGGGGGGGGGCATGCACCCATGGCCCACCCTCTTGGATCCGCTCCTGTATGCGATTAAGACATCTTTTTAAGCCTGCCCACGTAATCAAAAGCATAGCTTTTATTTCAAATCTACATTTTATATGCATTAAAAATATTACCCCTATATGTCAGTAACGTAAAGTACATTTTAAAAATGTATATAAATACCTTAAAAATTATTGAATATTTATGAATCATTTGAGTTTTGCTTTTTCGCAACTTTCGAATTATAGATTAAACAACCAGTCATTAAGTTACATAGTTATAAGTATCGGATATAATACTTCGTGCAAAAAGTCTATTTATTTAAGATATTCTGAAGAAAATTCAGTAGCAAAGTAACTTTGGAACTGGAATGTTAAATATTTTTTTAGAATTGTTTGTTTTGGGTCCACTTACAAATATTATATGAGCCTGCGCTTCATTGGCCTATTTGGTAATCAAACCCTGAATCGAATCCATATTTTCGTATTTGCAAGAAAGGTATAAAACTGTTGCCAAAATACCACGTATGACGCAATACTTGTAGGGGAAAAAGCATGGCCTTGGGGTACCAAAAACTAGGAATTAAACATAAAAATCCATGTAGGACAGAAAATATCTTCCCCTACAGGTGCGTTATGAAATATATAGACGACCCCTCGCTTGATCCGGTCAAGTGTATAACCTTAGAAAATGTCAAGGTTCTGATAAAAAAAGTTAAATACAACATAGGTTATAAAAGTTTTCATGATATCTATTATTTAAAGATAATTCAGAATGCGACCTAGCAAGGAAAAAATCAGAATAAAAACTTCAGAAGAGAATCAGAATATACAAATAAATACAAATAATGTCGACCAACTACAGGCTCTAGGCCCAGCAAGGTTGGTTCTGTCAATCCATCATCCTCACGATTCCCCAATGCCGATCCAACTGCTTTTTAAAACTACCCACTCCTGAAGAATTAACAATAATATAAAACTGATGAAGTGTTTATTCTGATTTTAGTTCATCAAAGTTGTGAAAATAAAGAGTTTATGCAGGAAAACTTTAAAATATACAGTTAATGAAGGTTTTTGTTCCAAATTCCGTTATAAAACCTGCAAAAAACTACAATTTCACAACTTTGATAAAGGTTGTTTTTTTCCTGTTGAGGAGCAAAAGGTCAAATTCACCTAAATAGAATTGGTTCCTTCAAGTCTTCAACACAGATTTGTCCTTGAACTAAAGCAAAGAGTCAACTTAACTTAAGCATAGCAACCGTTAACATAATTACTTCATAAAAACCCTTATGATTAATTATTTTGAAATTTACAAAATTATTTTTTAGCAGGTAAATACACCTAATTGATGACATTATACTTCAAACGAAAGTAATACAGAAATTTAATTGTACATCACACACTATGCTTCACCCCATGCACGTAGGTAAGGGGGTGGTTCAGGGGGTTCAAACCCCTCCCATTGAAAGTGAAGGGGGAAAAAATTAAAAATCGAAGAACTGTAAAAATCATAAAAATACTTTAAAAAACTAGAAAAATCTCCATTTCTAGTATAATACTTCTTGTTGAGTTGTATGAGGGAAAGCCTGGTATTTTCTTAGGGCCTATCCCGGAAAATAGCTTTCAAAAGGCTTCAAAAACATATTTTGAGGTTATTTTTATCTCAAACTAAGCGTAACATGACGTCATCGTGTTGCATTTATATAGCATTTGAATTTCGGCGACGAAGGGAAAAGATTTTAAAACGGTGACCATATATTATTTTAAACAAGGAATCTCAAAATTTAAACTTGTTCTCTAAATTTATTTCATAATTAGGGAGTGATATTTACTAATTTTAAAAATATTTAATGACTGATATTGGTAACGATTTCATGCAAAATAAATGATAAATGTAGCTGTTTCGATATTTACATATCAACGTATACCTGTTTACTTAAATAAAAATTAATAAGTTTTAAAAAATGGGGGGGGGGGGTATTTTTTTTTGAGGAGGGGAGTGTAAGTTACTCAGTCACTGAACCACCCCCATGAAAAATCTATACCTACGTGTCTGCTTCACCCTAATAATTACTTGCAGGTTGCACAGATGTTTCAGGATAACACTAATTGAGATATACTAATGCTGTTCATGAGTAACCTAACCAACCAATGACCCAGATGTCCGACTCTAAAGATAGAGATAGGATAGTTTAGCCGCGAGCATGAATTACTGATGTCTGCGAACTAGGGACATTGACTGGTGGGAATAGTGAAGGATAATTTCTTATCTATCTGGAATTTAGTTAGGGGATTTTCCACTATATTAAAAATCGTTTTTTTTTATTTAACTAAAAATATATCGTAAAGAAAAGAAAATATCGCCAGAAAATTGTATTAAAGTTAAAAAATTCGCAAAAGCGAGGCGCCAAACTCTGCATTTCTCATAGATAACCCCAACTTCCCAACAACATATTGCCAAACTGTTGAAAAATTGTCAAACCTGATTTTATACGAAAGCGCAAATATATAATGAGGAAAATTAGTGGCGCCATCTGTTGCGAACAAATAAAACATAAAAAGAGGTTGGACAAAACATTTCAGATATTTATTGATATATTTAATTTGTTAGTTTTACCGTAACGAATGGGAAGGAGAAGAGAGTGGCGTAACGGAGAACCGTTCAAGGACCGCAAATAGGGGAGGTTCATGTTTACAATACAAACCCTTCGATGTTTTAACAACCTATTTAATAATTTAAATTACTGACAATTTCAAAGTTGAAAAAATGAGTAGCTGCTGTTGCTTCTCAAAGAAAGCTTTTAAATGTTACAAAGCGAACTAAATTGCACGTTCAGTATCATTAACCTTCTCAAAAAGTTTTATTTTTGTTTGATAATTTTAAAACTCTTTCACTTTAGCCGAGCTTTTTTTTCCTCTATCTAATCGTGGAAGACTTACGTAGGGAAAAAATAACACAGTTTTTGTCCTACGAAATCAGGAACAATATCACAAGCACAACGTCTTTACATAAATGCCTTCCTACATAGTAGTGATTGCCATCAAGTTTTGGGGTAGATAGACCGGCGTGCGTTACTAACGTCTTTACAATAGGTCTTACGTATTATGTCTATGTCTGTTTGACTAATGACTTTCAAAATTAACAATTCCGTATTTGATCGGTAATGTTACCATACACAAAAGAAATTTTTTGGTAAAATTTAAATTTATTTCGAAAGACAAACGTGAAAAATTTAATAAAACTATTAATTATTGAAAATTAAAGCTAAAAATGTTAATTAAATAAATGTTTTTAAAAAGATGAGGGGTGGAGGAGGGGGGTGTATAGTGCGGGAGTTTCACGTGACGTATCAACATGGAAACTTACTAATAGTTTCGATTTCTTCCATACAGCAGACAACTCTGCTTTTGTTTGTTTAGTCTCTTTGCTCGTAATTATGGGAAAGCTTGTTTAAAATATTATTTTTTAACAAATAAGTAATATTTTTATTCTATATATGAAAAAATTTAAATAAAGAAATACTTACATTTTATCTGTATATAAGTTGCTTATAATTAGAATTACAACGAAATACGGAAAAATACTTTTAATTCAATACAAGAAATGTTTAATAAACGATTAGTACAATCTATCTCAGTGTATTAAGTAAATGTTTCTATATTGAGGTATTATTTAAAAACTAAAACTTAAAATTATAGTACAGGAACTAAAGCTTCATGCTAACTCTACGGAACTTCTTCGGCGTCGCGGATTTTTCTCCATGTTCACAGCGGACTTCTTCTTCTGGGCGTGAAGCTCCCCCGTTACAGTAGCGTACGCAGAAAATGTGTATGGGAGGGGTTATGGGGAGGGGTGGGTGGAAGTCATTACACTCACCCATCTTTATTAGTATAAATTGTAAAAATTTATCAAATATATGTAATATATCCACAATTCCTTTCGACTCTTATTTCCTGATTCATTCCTAAATCACTTCTTTTCCAATACTGTATTTCACATCCAAATATGGTCACTAGAATCAATGAGAACCGAAACTTTCTCTCGCGATGGCAACCTATCTTGTGCAGACCTGCGAATTCATAGCATTCCTAACCATCAGTTATGTAGGATGTGTTTCTGCGTCCTCGGCTCTTCTGCCGCTATCCCCAACAGAAGCCGAATAAACTATTTTGGAAACTAACAATATGGATCCTGAACTTTATCACGTAAGTTTAAAAAATGCTGTACTACATATATAAGGTAATATATTTACTTTACAAGACAATAGGAGGGGTTCTGAACCCCTCTCCCCCCCCCCCCCCTTGCGTACGCCACTGGTTGGTTATGTGTTATTTTTTTGAAAAATTTTATATATAATTCTCTTACGCGGCGATTGAAAAACGTTGTTTTTCTCTACGCGGAATGGCAACTGTTAGTTTGTTATAACAAAATTCTGCTGCGCCCGCATTTTTATTTTGCCATTATGTAAGCCCTTTCGACGATTAACCCCTTCAATTCATTGGTAAATAATTTGACGATGTCAACTTAAATTAGGAAGAATATAAGCCTTATTAAATTAAAAATAGAAGTTTTGAAAAACGCTTTTCTAAACTTAAATGACCAGAAAATTGAGGTGGCGCCGTCTGTTGGCAATTTTGAAAACTAGATTTCTATTAAATAGTTTTCCGGAAAGAAGTTTACTGAGAACATTCGCGCACTAAGATTTATTGCCCAAAGTATTGCTGCGACCTATTATAAATTACAATGATGCAACTAGTATTGATAAAATGATGGCTAAACTGGAGGATGAAGGCTCTTTAAACCGCACAACTAAGTTATGGACCGAATGTTACATCAAATCTGTCCAGTTAATAATTAATTTTATGAGATCTGAAAGGGAAGTTAATTAGTGCCTTATTCTTTGGACCATAGGTTATAGACTTATCTTTAGACAGTAGGCCATATTTTTCATCTGCAGTCTCTTATAATTATTTAAAGTATGCCACTGTTTATGGATGTTCTTGGAAAAGATGTCACAAAGATGTTTAGAACATTTTTTGAAAGAACATGGGATGAAACATATAACTCGTTATTGTCCGATACGATGGTCCGATACGATGATAGAGAACACTATTATGCGATGTGGACATGTAGCAAAAGGATCTTCTTTGACGGGTCTTGCACTAAACAGTGCTGGAGTCAAGTGATGGGTTTCAAGTATACTTGTGAGGAATCAACCAGAGAATGATTTTTATAAAGTGGCAGAGCTGGAATTATGCATGCAGCTTTTAAATCCATCAGAGAATCAAAACGGCTTAGTACACATTGTGACTGGAAATATTGCACCAAGAAAAATTAACGTTGACAATGCTTTAGAAATGGGTGGTAAATGTGTACTGAAGTTTAAAAACTTCCTTCCAAGTGGTTTCTATGACAGTTTACAGAAATGTGTTGTCATCAGTAATAGTCCTTCAGGCAATCAAATGCATACCATAGGTCGACATATTAAAATACGAATTTGCTTATGTGCCCACGTTTATGTTTAGAGAGAGACAGACAGGAAATCTGCTTTATTGAGATTTCTAATTGAAACGCATTCAGACACAGCGAGTAGAATACCTAACCTAATTTTGGCGGATGGTTGTGCTTTGCAGTGGGTTAAGCATTGATCCCCACGAGGAAAAATAGCTAATTTCATGGAAAACTTCTTAAAAACACAACTGTCAAATAATGATAATAAACGACATCTCTTTGAACTTATTATGCACGTACATTTCTAAAAATTTCACTAGTATCCCATCCCGAAAAACGTTTGGTGGTAACAGGGCCGGATCGTATACCTTACGAAATTCTAGGTGAACATGTATCAAATGCTGCCATGCTCCATCTGGTTGTGACATTGTGGCCTCATACTACTGAACGTTAAAGAAAAGAATTCTCTTCATTCCGGGATAGAATTAAATATATTAGATCAGAGATTCTCAACCTTTCAGTATTCGCGGCCCAGTTTTCAATAATAATTTTCATCGCGCCCCCCCTACAATAAAATGTATACAACAATAATGTATATTGAGTATTTTGGATTCTGTTTTCAAATTATTTTTAACTAACTGCCAAAACAAGAGTAAAAGCAAGCCAACGTTAGCGAAAAACCACACCTGGCATTTTGCCAAGCGGGCGGTAAACAGATGAAGCGAAAGCGGAGAAAATTTAAATATTATATTTGAAATGAAAGCCAAACAGGGAGTCACTTTACTTGTCATTCGGGCCCAATTAATTTTCATACTTACGAATCTGCCATTGTTTTTCACATACATTAAAAAAAATTGCATATGTTTGCACAAAATATAAGTCATTTGTATTTTAGCAATTGAATTTTAAAGTAAAAGCAGTACAAATGTTATAATTCTTCTGAATTAGTATGCATGGGAACTGACAATAGGAATGAAGTCTTTTAAAAACACATTTGGAATAATCTCACTTTTCCTGATTAATCGTTGGGTTGTCTTTTCCTTCGCTTTTTCTTAAGGGGGTCCGATACCTTCGACATTTTTTACTTTATTTTTATACTTGTACAATCCAATTTTTTTTCTTTTTCTAAATATGCATAAAAAACCATTTTAAGACGCTCAAATTTTTTTTTAAATTGCACATTTATTTTTAAATTAAAATTTTAGTCATTTTTTTAACAATTTTAAAATTCCTACTCCTTTTTTGTTTTTCAATATTTTGAAGCAATTTTTTTTATTTAAGATCTTGAATAATATGTAAATAGATGTATGCATTCAAATTTTGATTCAGATACATCACTTTAAAAAAATAAAATATATTAGAAATTTTGGAAAAAAAATTGACGAAAAAAAATAAAATTCCATTTTAAGTGGTTTTAAAAAAACAAATTATGGTAAAAATAGGAAATCTGAATGCATACATCTATTTAAAATATATTTATCTTGCTATACACACAAAAATTATGATTTTAAGTATAATAGTAAAAAAGCCTTAGCATTTTTAGTGTTCATTAAATTTCAAAACCACGAACAGAGATATTTGCTTTTAAAGTTTACATATGATACAACTATGTTATAGGAACACATCATTAAAACATTCATAACTAAAAAAGTAATAGGAATTTTTTGAAGCAGTTTTTTGTGAGTTATTAAGATAAGTTTGAATATTATTTTTTAAATATAAAAAAAAAATTACTTTTTTTGCGAATTTTGGGTATCGGACCCCCTTAAAAGAAAAAAACAACTAAACTGGATTGTTATTGCCTCAGCTTTCTTCTAGAAAATAATTTAACACAATCATCTGATACATGTTTCATTTTGGCTTTAAAAGGCAAAACAAAGCACCATAACTTTCAGAAATACTAAACAAATAAAAGGCCTCAAAAACTAAAGTCCAATTTTTAGGAGTACAAAAAGTAGAAACTGTTCAAAACATCTTTTCATTTGACCTTTATTTTTGACCTGAATATTTTAGTAAGTTGCGGCGATTGGGTGGTAAAAGTGGGGGGGGGGGGCAAGATCAAGATGAAACAAGTGTGTGTGGAGCGCGGGGGGGGGGGTGTAATAAAAATATTGACCACCAAAACAATGAATATTGCATATTTATATTTACTCTTTGTTTTGAATTATTTAAAGAAAGGATACTATCTTAAAATAGGTACGAGACGCCCAGGTCGATTATTAACTGACCCTTTTACGATTATTTCCCCCCACCACCATTTTTTTATGGAAGGGTATGGACTGTTGCAAAGAATCTAATTAATATACTTGTTGACCGACCTGCAAAGGGATAGGTATCCTTTCCATTTGTGTCAGTGTTGAAAAAGAAATGAGGAAAATTTTATCTTCTCACCCTTCCAATTCCCAGAAAATTTCCTGCAGTATTTGCAATTCTGCATTTGTGGTGCGGCTTTTCGAACAATGAGAAAAATAATTACAGTTTCAAACTGTAAAATAGTGCAAGCACGTAGGTATAGATTTTATAGGGGTTCAGTGGAATTCTTAACCCCACAAAATCCTCACCCAACCCACCACCAAATCTATAACAAATTTTTTTTCTCAAAAAAATTATTAATTTTCATTAGTAAAAAGAAATACGTTGGCATTTGAATATCGAGGAAGCAACAGTTGTCACTGTCATTAACTACTTTTAATAGTTGTCAATAACTATGTATTCTTAAAATTAGTAAATCACCCCTAATTCTGAAATAAATTTAGAGAACAAATTTAAAGTTTGAGAATCCTTATAATATATGCGTGGGAACGATTAGTTAGATAATTTATAGTTATGGTAATTTAAAGATGTAATAAGCGTTTTATTTGATCAAAAATGTAAAGAATAATATAAAGGCTACATGAGCTAAAGAAATGTGGGAGTCAAAAAACTTGACTTGCATGGTATTGTGCAACACAATCGACACTGCTGATTTTAAATTAAACGTTAAATATACATAATTTATGTCAAAAGAAATTATTTACTTATTACCAATAAATGTTAACTTCCATTAATTAAATTAAAATTATAAAGGTAATTTTAATTCAAAGATCTAAAAGAAACAAGAAATTTACCAACTTAACAGCGCCAGGTGTTGTTCTCGTTATCTGACCATGGTTCAAATATATGAGGCATTCTTCACGGGTCTTTCCTTCAAGATGGGCCCCGAACCGTCGCCAATAGTCCAATATGCTGTACTGCGGCAACGTCCAATGAGAGGTCCATTCAGAGGTCTATTTTAAGTTTAAGGCAAGTTGGGTGATTTAACCTTCCCTCGCTTTCTTTTGCTATTTCTTGGGCTTACATTTTCATAAATCAGGGATTTTTTGACGGATGACGAAATTCCCAACTTTTAAGGATTCCAGATTAGTTGGGAAGGAGGGAGGGGGGAAGGGAAAACCGCAAATCACATGCACAAACAGTAATAAAACAAGAATTATTACCCTTATAACGTCAAATGCTCAAACGTTCGGCGCCTATAGATTGCGCAATACTACATTTTAATGTAAGAAGTTTCATACAGTCGCTTGATAAAAAAAAGGGTGTCTGATCTTGAACTATATTTAGAACTAAATAAAAAAAAAGAAGATATTTATATTTTCTTTTTATTTCCTGTCAAACGATGAATATTTTGTAATGACGGAAATGGGAAGGCGCCTAAACTTGTGTTAGCTGTCTGCCTGTTGGGAAAAGAGACCCCCCCCCCCACACTTTTAAATAAAAAAACCGTTTGTATTTTTCTAAACTTTTTGTTTTGTTTTGGAAATTTTTATTAATTGGGGAAAAAAGCATTATTTTTGTATTATTTTTTTTTAAACCTTCATACCGATGGGGGGGGGGGGGGGGGCTGCGTACGCCACTGTCTCGAGCATGCGCAGCAGTCAGTTAATCAATTTTTTTAAATAATATTTTCTCTTGGATATTCTCGCGCCCCCCTAGGGGGGCGCGCCCCACAGGTTGAGAACCGCTGTATTAGATCATGCAGAAAACAGAATGCTCGAAGTAATGCACCACATTTATGGCTTCAGTCTACGGAGTAGATGACGTATAGCATACATGGCAGTAGCTAGAACTCTTCTCTGAAGAAAGCCAAACTTTGAACTTGTATCTATACATATACCTAACATAATCGGGTTTATACCAGATCGATGGTGAAAGTGGTGCTCCTAAAGACCTAACGAAACTTGCTCAGAAATAAGATGTGGCTGTCATTATAGCAACAACATTATAGTATGAAGAAAATGTTCTTCATGCCAATATGTTTCTGAATTCTATATTTAATTATTGCCAATTTATATCTTATTTGGTTCTTCATTGCGTAGGTCTTCGATTCAATGCGTACCTGATTTTGTTTAAAAGGGAAAAGTCATTGTAACTTACAATTAGTTCGAGAAACAAATGTGATTTTATATAGTTTGTTACATTATTTTTTATATTATCTTAATTATTTTATAAATAAACTATTTGGAGTTCATTTTTTCAACAGTTGCACGCCGTTTGTTGAGAACATAAAAAACTACTATGGTGGTACCACACTCCACATGGTGGTTACCACACTCCAATGGGAATGGGAACATTTTTAAAGCGGCCATTTTGGTCGTGATCTTTGGGGGGGGGGGGGGGGATCATCATGGGTGCCATCTTGGAATACAATCCTAATTAGTTCCAACAATTTTTTTAAGTAAAAAATAACAGTATATTCAGTTTCCTAGACCCAAAAACATTTAAAATGATGTCTGACATGCCACTATTACTACACTCTAAAGTGGACATCTTTTTAATGTCTATCATGGCCGCCATCTTGGATTTATCAAAATGCTCAAGATTTACAGAGTGGCATCAATCTGTGTGTGTTAATTAGACCATACTTTATTAATTAGATTCATTTATAAATTAGAGTAAGAATAAGAATTATTAAATAATTATCAATAAGCGAATTTACAAATAATTACGATAACGTCGGCCTTATAAGTCGGTCTGTAGTATAATCAATAAATATACTTTTGTAATACAATGCAAAAAGTAATCCTTATTGCAATTTTACCGGAGTAAAACAAATTTACTCACTATTTTTTAGTTTAAATATAGTGTTTTTATGAAACTCTTAATTTAAAATTATAATATAATTACTTTTACAACGTAATTAAACATTTTAGTAACTTTTCAAAAACATCATAAAAGGAAATTTTATGTGATTAATGATTTATTAAATTTCTCTTTAAAAAATCCGTATCTAACGTCTAAACCCGTTAAATACTATAATCCAATTATTAGGTAAAATGGCTGGCAGCCATGTGCTTAACTCGACCCAGTTTCTCGCCCATGCAGACTTCATCTGTGGGAACAATTTCTATGATTGTCCCCCAGGGCGGCTGTCTAACGAAAAACAGGCCAATAAAAAGTCCTTTCTTTTCAAAAGCGACACTTTGTAGAAATTCGTCCACAATATTCTCAATTATTGGCGCGGCGTGTTTACGGGACTGCTGCACGTTAAACCTGATCGGTGTTCAATGTCCTAACGTCTATTGTAGTTGCGTCGGGTGCTCTCTCAGGTAATGTTCTCGTCATCCGACCATGGTTTAAAATACGAGGCAGTGTTCCCGGGTCTTTCCTTCGAGATAGACCCGAACCATCATTAATAACCAGTCATAAATAACCATTAATTTCCTCTATTTTTGATAATAATATTTCCCAAGAAAATAAGTATAACAAACATTTCAACCAAACAGAAGAACAGACAAATGAAATGAAATGAGTGTGTAATCTGTTCAAAACACGTTCAAAATGGTTCAAAATGAAAGACATGTTGTTCTAACCCGAAGTACTCTTTGCTAAAAACCACCTGAAAAAATTAGCTCGAAAGAAAGTTATTATCAAACATTTCGCGGTCGCAGTACCGAATGTCCACCGTTTCGCGCCAAATGGAAATTACTCTTTCAGACAAGATGTATAAATGTGAAGTTAGCAACAAACAATTATCTGAAAGGATATATATCAAAAAGCCAATCCAAGGCAACACAGAAGAAAAGCCACACAAATGTGAACTGTGTGACAAGCGATTTGCTGAAAAGAAAGCTCGCGATAGGCATCAGTTTAACCACACAGGAGAAAAACATGTATGTGAAATATGCAACAAACAATTCGTCCATAAAAGCAGTCTCAAGAAGCATCTCTTCATCCATACAGGAAGAAAACATGTATGTGAAATATGCAACAAACAATTCACCCAGAAAAGCAGTCTCAAGACTCATCTCTTCATCCATACAGGAGAAACACACAAATGTGAAGTGTGCCACAAACAATTTGCTGACAAAGGATACCTCAATAATAGGCACCGCCTCGTCCACACAGGAGAAAAGCCATACAAATGTGAATTGTGTGACAAGCGATTTGCTGAAAAGAAAGCTTGCGATAGGCACCAGGTCTACCACACAGGAAAAAAACATGGATGTGAAATATGCCACAAACAATTTGCTGAAAAAGAATATCTCAATAGGCACCGCCTTGTCCACACAGGAGAAAAGCCATACAAATGTGAATTGTGTGACAAGCAATTTGCTGATAAGAAAGCTCGCAATAGTCACCAGATCAACCACACAAGAGAAAAACATGGATGTGAAATATGCCACAAACAATTTGCTCAAAAAGAATACCTCAATAGGCACCGCCTTGTCCACACAGGAGAAAAGCCATACAAATGTGAATTGTGTGACAAGCAATTTGCTGATAAGAAAGCTCGCAATAGTCACCAGATCAACCACACAAGAGAAAAACATGGATGTGAAATATGCCACAAACAATTTGCTCAAAAAGAATACCTCAATAGGCACCGCCTTGTCCACACAGGAGAAAAGCCATACAAATGTGAATTGTGTGACAAGCAATTTGCTGATAAGAAAGCTCGCAATAGTCACCAGATCAACCACACAAGAGAAAAATATGTATGTGAAATATGCAACAAACAATTCGAACAGAATAGAAGTCTCAAGAAGCATCTCTTCATCCATACAGGAGGAAAACATGTATGTGAAATATGCAACAAACAATTCACCCAGAAAAGCTGTCTCAAGAAGCATCTCTTCATCCATACAGGAGGAACACACAAATGTGAAGTGTGCCACAAACAATTTGCTGACAAAGGATACCTCAATAGGCACCGCCTCGTCCATACAGGAGAAAAGCCATACAAATGTGAATTGTGTGACAAGCGATTTGCTGAAAAGAAAGCTTGCGATAGGCACCAGGTCTACCACACAGGAAAAAAACATGGATGTGAAATATGCCACAAACAATTTGCTGAAAAAGAATACCTCAATAGGCACCGCCTTGTCCACACAGGAGAAAAGCCATACAAATGTGAATTGTGTGACAAGCAATTTGCTGATAAGAAAGCTCGCAATAGGCACCAGGTCAACCACACAAGAGAAAAATATGTATGTGAAATATGCAACAAACAATTCGTCCAGAATAGAAGTCTCAAGAAGCATCTCTTCATCCATACAGGAGGAAAACAATCTAAAAGAACACACAAATGTTAAATGTGCCACAAACAATTTGCTGAAAAAGAATGTCTCAATCGGCATTACATCGTCCACACAGGAGAAAAACCATACGAATGTGAAATATGCAACAAACGATTCCCACAAATTGATATCTTAAGACACACATCTTATTGCACACAGGACAAAAACAACACGTTTGTGAAATTTGCAACAAACAATTCGCCCTGAAATGGAATCTCCGGAAGCATCTCTTTATCCAAACAGGAGAAAAACCACACAGATGTGAAGTGTGCAACAAAGAATTCGCTCAAACAGATGCTCTCAGTATTCACCACCTTGTCCACACAGGAGAAAAGCCATACGAGCGTGAAATATGCAACAAAGGATTCTCACGAAAGGGACATCTTAATACACACCTCTTCTGCCACGCAGGACAAACACCACATGAATGTGAAGTGTGCAAAAAACAATTCTCTCTAAAAAAAGTTCTCAAAAAGCACCTCCTCCTCCACACAAGAGAAAAGCCCACACAAATGTGAAGTGTGCGAAAAATATTTCGTTGAAAAGTGCTACCTCAAGAAGCACCTCCAGTTCCACACAGCAGAAAAACTACATGATGTGAAATATACAAGGAACTCGTTAGTAGAGATGAAACGGATATCCGGTATCCAGCTGATTTTTAACTATCCAGAAGTAAAGTTTTTTATATCCGATTTACCAATCCGGATGAATAAAACATCGAAGATTTTTTTTTTGTGGCGATCAATTATCTTTGTTCTTGCTTTAAGTATTTTCCTGAAAATTCTACCAATGTATTCACAGTGTGCAGATTCTCCCTTGAATTTTTCTTGGGCTATTCAGGTGGGTAAGGAGTGTGTTTCAGACTTGGACGAGGTGAGTCACAGAGAATAGATAGCAAGGAAAATGTGCTGCAGACATTCGAAACATGCCACTATAGTGGAGTATCTTCGAGTGTGAACAATTTACATTGGTGGTGGTGTGTAGAGTGCATAGCTACATCTCTGTTCCCTTGTATATTAGAAATTGTTTTATTCTCCAGTCTTAAAGTTAGTTTCAGCATTTAAGTATGGCGCAATTTAGATCAACAATTTGGAAATATTTCAAAATTACATTTTCAAACGCATTGTACAATACAGATCTGGCCGTTTCAAAATCTGTATAAATATCAACAGTTTATTAAAGTACTGTTAAGGTGTACGTACACACTTGAACATTTATAAATTTAAAATTCTAGTTATAAAAACACTTTAAAAATCACGATTATAAAAAAAAAACCTGAATTAAGTCAAATGCTAATTATCATTTTTTTTTTAAACACAATTATGCAAGTTGTAATTCATCTAGAAGCATAATTTTTGTTGGAATTACTTGAAGTATCTTTCTTAAAGTTATGACCCTCCAAAAAGTTTATAGCACAAAAAGTTTTTTTATATATATAATTTTTTTACCTCGAGAGTCCTTAAAAAAAACCATTTAAAAAAAAAATTAACTTTAAAATTCTATTTCATTTTTTTTAACGAATCGTTATGGTAGAGAGTCATGACATCTCACAACTAATATAGAGAATTTAAAAATAAATTTCTCAATATTTTAAGCAAACTTGAGTTTTTATGTTTGGAATGAAAGAGCATATGGTAAAAATACAATTATTCAGAAATTCAGTTTAAAGTGTACAAAACATACGCCCATTGCTAGTAGCACCCTAGAATAACCCTTTGTAAATAAAAAAGTTTTTTTAATGTTTATTCAATCTTGGTATCACCTTAAAGGTAAGAAATTGGGGAATATTATAAAATTAAAAAATATTTTGTAATTTTTGACCGATTTCCCTTTTTTTCTAGTGAGTATGAGAAGATAATTTCATAAAAAAAGAAACTGCCGGATATCTGGCAAAATCCAGTTCAGATATCCTGTGTTGGTTCGTAATGTGCACCGGGTATCCAGCAAAACCGCTATCCGGTTTATTCCTACTCGATAGGCGATATTTGAAGGAAGAAGAATTTTCATATTTAAAAATAATTTTGTGTAATTATTCAGATATATTTTTTATATTTGAATAATTACACAAAATTTATTTTTAAACATGAAATATCTTCTTCCTTCAAATATTCTCACGTACTTGGTTCATTCTTATTTATAAGTATATATTCTCTTTTAATATATAATTTAACTTTAAAATAAATTAGATTAATTTTAAAGTTTTAAAATATCAGTAGATTTTCAATTGGTATCGCTTTTTAAATATGTTGCTAACTTTACCCGGAGACTGATTTACGGCAGGGTATTCGGGGCACTTGCCCAGACCCCCATTTTAAGAGGCTGCTAAAAATGTTTATAAAGCTAAAAAATGTGTAAAAGTTATAGATAAATATACTAACTAATGAATTTTTTTAATTTTTGACTTTGGAGAGCCCCTAAATGTTCTTTTGCCCTGGGCTCCTAAACTTCTAAGTCTGTCCCTGACTACACCCCCAATTGTGAAATCCTGGTTGCCCCCTATGCTTGCAACAAATACATAAGCCGATTTTATTTGTTGAAATAGTGGTTCTTTGCTGTGTTTCTTAAATTGCCTCTAAAATGCTTCTGGGGCACTGAACTCTGAATGTAGTTTAAAGAGGACAGTCTATTGATTTGTGTTATATTTAACTCTTAATTTTTTTTAATTGAAAGGGATGGTCTTAAAAACATATGTCAGAAAGGATATCAGTAAGGAGTTGTAAGTAATAAACTTTTTGAATGTAAAATGCAAGTTTGTATTTCAATATATCTATGTATAATAAATACTATGATGTAATTGAGCGTTTTACTACAATTCTTTTGATTTCCAAGGACACTAAATTTAACATGCATCCTTGAAACTACTAAATATTTCCATGTACTTCTTCGTTTATTATTTTTTTTTATTTAACGTTTTTCAGCAATTTAGTTAGTGTTTTGAGTTTCCTCTTTCAAAATAGAAATTTCAAAACTATTTGGATAATTAGAAGGTGTAACTAGTTTGCTTGTAAAGTCCCCAGTCTCAATTTTCTAAATGAGTTACAGTTCCAAAGAATCGGTTTCCAGTAGAATCTGTGTTCTCGAGTTTGATCTGCTTTAAGATGATAACCCATACCAATTGGGCAATTTTATGTTTTCAGGTTCACTTCAGAGAGTATTCATTCTAAATTTAAAATAATATTCCAATATATGGCATTGATACAAACTTCAATTAACTCTTTCTTTCCAACAAATTTTTTATTTTTGCTCATTCAAAGCAGAAAATGCGCCTGTTTTCAATATTTTATTTAATATAGTTGTTTTTTCCCTTGATAAAAATGTCACATAGTTATTAAAATTATAAGTTAAAATAATTTGTGAAACACTTATAGGGCTTTGAAAAAACTTTTTAAGTAAAAATTTAAATATTTACTTTCCTTACCACTTTAAAAGTAGTGTTCTTATTGATTACTGCTATAATAACTACCTATTAAACTGAAAAAATAAAACAGCATTTGAAATCCTATTAATGAGGGAACCTCAAAATCATTTGATTGTCAACTTGGCTTAATTTAAATATTTCAAAATTATCAAAAATCTTTATTTCAAATATCCATTTAAAATCTTTCGAAACATTTTTGTTGCAAACTAATGATATAAATCATAAAAAATTTCGGAGATAAAAGATGATTTTTTTAAATACTATTTAATTTGATGGATAAAATATTTATATTTAAATAAAAAAAAAAACATAAAATACAGCTACTACTAGTTATTGGGAGAAAATTTAAGTTTTTATTATATTGTTTTTTTTGTTTTAGAATTTATTTTATACTGTAAGGTAAGTGATTTAATATATTCAATAGTTTTTTACTTTTTTTGTGTACTAATCTAATCAATTTAAAAAAAGTTGGATGTAATTTATTATTTTAAAACCACATAAAACCCTTCAAAAAGTTATTACTGTGCAATTTAAAAATTATATAGATACAAGTTTTAAAGTATCATACATATAAATGCATATGTGTTACCTATATTCTAATTAAACATGATGAATTATATTGTTGACTATCTCTCTAGAAATGTGCAATGGGTTATAATGCTATTATTAGTTGATATCCAAGGCCCTCCAAATATATTTATTTATGGAAAATATAATTGAATTCTTGAACCACAAAACACCTGATCAATGTGAAATCTGCAAATGTTAGGTCACTTGATATAAATTATTCCGGAAAAATCCATTTCAGATGCCGTCGCTAATAGCCAATACCACCTTAACTGTGACTCAAGGCCTGCGCACGCTGTCGATCAGAAAGCTATGAGTCATCAAAAGAAGACCCACCGAAAGACACAACGCCATTCAATTCAACGGCTGAATCGGTTCGTTGCAAATATAAACAAGGTTGTTTTCGAAGCGCGAAAAGTTAATTTTATTTATATATTTTATTAATTATTCTGCAGTTTTAGGAACGTCAATTACATAAGATACCTTCTCGGTGCTGCGTGCCTAATTGCAAAGGGAATTATGATAGAGTTTTAGAACGCGTGACTATTTTAAAATATCCCGAAAATGTCGGAACTCGAAAAAAATGGATAACAGCGATACCTAGAAAGGATTTCATACCTTCCAAGTCTTCTAGGGTAAGTTGTATTTTTGTAATTACTTATAAATAACAAAGAATTAAAAATGGTTCTTGAAATTTGAATCTATTTCCTGCATATTTACTTCAATACAGTGTGAAATGTTCGTCATTATTTTCATGCATTACTAATGTAGAAATCATTCCACATAAAATAATTATTTATTTTTTATAGCAATATTTGGGAGTTAAGGTAATATTTAATAATGCTCTTATTGTTACAGAAACAAGGTTTATATTTGTATCTGTATCGATTCAATAAACAGAAGTGAATTTAAGCTTTTCATAAAGTTTGTATAAACATATTTTTTTGAAAATCTTTCTTCGGCCTATCAATTTGAGAACAAAATAAAAACTTCAATAATTCTTAATTGTATGTTTAGAATAGGCCCTGCTCATTCCAGAACATTCTTCATTTATCTATAGAACAATTTATTGTACCTCACCCAATAATATTTTACACTTTACGAGTTAACGTTTTACTAGCTGAACCAAACATGTTAGAATGAGATGGAATTGCAACAACCTCTGTATTGAAAATTCATTGGAGCTGACGCACGGGTTAAATTTGTTGCCCAGTTTCATTTAAAATAGAACTGCCCCATTAAACAGTCCTAAATATGTATTTTATTCAATAATATTTTTCTTATTTGCTGATATTGATAGTAACAAGCTTTAATTTATTTTTTTAAAGGTTCAATCTTACCATCAACCCGATACTTCAAGATCTCCAGGAGGTGGGCGAAGAATACAAAGTCCTTGCATTTGCCGATGGCATCCAGTCAAGAAGAGCTCCAGTCCATACTCGACCGTCTCTACACCCTGACAGAGGCTCTAAGCCTAAAAGTCAACGCGAGCAAATGCTCATCGATCCACCTGTCAGGGAAGAAGCCGGCGGGCCTGCGCCCAACTGAGTTCTTCATCAACGGAGAAGCCATTGAAGTGATTCCAGACAACATCCCGACAGCCTTCCTGGGTAACCCCATCGGCTACAACCTGCTCGAGAATTCCCCGGAGATTGCGAAGATCATCCACCTAGGAGAAAAGATCGGTGGATCCAGCCTCGCCCCGTGGCAGAGGATAGACGCTTTGAAGGCATTTTTCTACCCCTCCCTGTCCTTTGCCATGAGAGGTCACCAATACACCAAGCAGCAGCTGCGTCAGGTCGACAATCACATGAGGGCCCACATCAAAGGGACCCTCAATCTGACTGGCGTGGCTTCAAACCCTTCTAATGATTAGACGAACTGTCTTACTGTACGTTATTTACTTGCTGTTCAACGTGTCATCTTTTATAATTTATCTGTTCCTCATCGTGTATCCTCCACCTGCATATTTACATGTAGAAGACGAACTGTCTTACTGTACATTATTTACTTGCTGCTCAATATCATATGGCTCTCATTCATACAGAAAAAGGTTTGGGCTAGAATTTATTCTGCTCTTGCCTCGGGTTGGCCTGTTATAGCACTTAACTAACAGGAACCGACCCGCCTTATCAAATATTGGAATCACTACACTCACATGCACCTTTTTTGCCGTATTCGTGATTAATTGCATACATTGTCTTTTTTTATATTGATTAATTGCATAATTTTTATGTTTTCAATCTTTAATGTGGGCATTTTTAAGCAGTCGATTGACTTCACGACAAATACGTCATTTTGGCCTTAGTGTCAAGTCATAGCGATCAATTTTATTGATTTCTTTAAAAAATTTGAAAGGTTAAAAAAATATTTAAATAAATAAAAATTAGGGCAAGATCATCCAGTTTATTCAATTCTTCCAAAAAGTGACTTGTTTATAATTTAAATAATCAGCCCATTCAGCCACTTATTTCATGTAATTTATATTGTACCAAGTAATCTTTTATAAAATGTATAAATTTATAAAAAAAAAAATATTTGCACATGTGTTTTGACAGTTCACTTGTGACTAAAAGCAAGCGAATGTAAAGTTTACAATAAAAGTTTGAATTGAGTAATAAAACTCAAGTAAAATTATTTAAATAAATAAAAAAAATTAATACAAAAATATCCAGTTTATTCAATTCTAGCTGAAAGTAATTTGTTTATTATAATTTAAGTAAAAAGCCCATTCAGCCACTTTCAGATAATTTTAATTGATATTGTACCAAGTGAACTTTTATAAAGTATTTTTCATTTGCACATGTTTTTTGAAGGCTCATTTTTAACTAAAAGCAAGCAATTGTAAAGTTCACAATAAAAGTTTGAATTCTGTAATAAAATGTAAGTAAAATTATTTAAATAAATAAGAAAATTAATGCAAAAAAAGTCCAGTTTATTCAATTCTACGAAAAAGTGACTTGTTTATTGTATTTTATGTAAACGGCCCATTCAGCCACTTATTTAGGATAATTTTATTGATATTTTACCAAGTAAACTTCTATAAAATGTATAAATTTATATAAAAAAAGTATTCTTTATTTGCACATGTTTTTTGAAGGTTCATTTTTAACTAAAAAGTTTGAACTGAGAAATAAAAATTTAGTTTTTTATTTACTTAAATTAGTGAACTTGTGTAATAAAATAATATCGTTTTTTTATATTATTTTGACCAAAAAAAAAGGACATGTTTCTGAGCTAAATAAACAGTCCATTCACTCAAGATAAAAACTCGTCTTATAGAACATTGCGTTAAGAATATTAAAATACAAATGCAACGTTAAAATACGCAATAAAAGTCCGTAATAATCCGGACATGTTTCGGGAGATACATCACCCTTCATCAGCGGAAAATGTAAAGTCTGTGTGTAATGAAATATAAATAAACCCAAGCAATCTAAAATGTTGCCAAAGACCAAAAAACTAACTAAAAACATTACAAACGGTTGGAGTTAACTATTGTGTGCCAACAAGCGGGAAACATTGGGACCGCAAACGTTTCATTGACAACCGAATCAATATTACTAAAAATATGAAACGTCTCCAGGAAGTCAAGTTCAAATGGAGATTTAGGTTTGACTCAAGAGTTAAATTGATTTGCATTGTTTCTCAGTTCATGAACATTGATAAAACAAATTAAATAACTTTGGTTTATTAAACAGGTTCTGACTTCTGAAAATAGACATTGACCTTTCACCGTTAGGCACTACGCGAAGTGTGCAAGAAAGTAAAATATACTCGAACTTTAAAAAACTTGTCCGAAAATTATTTCGAAAAGTGCCATTCCCTTCTTCTTTGATACCGGTCTTCTGGTGATGACTCATCGGAAGCGCGCTCAGGCCTCGAGTCAGTTACGGTGGTGTTGCAATAGCGCACTGTGCAGCTCTAGTGCGACATTAATTAACAAAACCAAAACAGATGCAACCCATCTACAATTAACGGAAATCAATTGGATTAAATAATAAATTAGATAATTACAATGTTAAATTGAAAATGCAGAAAAAATATTAATTGCCTTCTAGTAGATTTGTGGTTATTTAATACATTTATGAATGCCAACGAGCGTCAAATTTTTTACTGTCCAGCGATAATATGGGCATTTATTATTACTGAAACACTTTAAAAGGTTGTAAAGTTTTTTTACATAAGAAGCAAGCAGGCACGTAGTTCAGGGGGTTCAAACACCTCCCATTGAAAGTCAAGAAAAAAAATTAAAAATCAAATTACTGTAAAAATACTTTAAAAAACTAGAAATTTTTTAATTTCTAGTATAATACCTCTTGTTGAGTTAGTTGCATGAGGTACTTTTATGCCAACATATTTCTGTTTACTTGAATAAAAAATATTAAGTTTTAAAAAAATGGGGGGGAGGGGGAGAATCAGTCACTGAACCACCCCTATGAAAAATCTATACCTACGTGCCTGGAAGCAAGAGTTAAATTTGCAATTGCAATACATATTGTTAAAGGGATCCAAATGGAGGAAAGTTTTTATCAACAAAGTGTTCCTTGGTTTAGATCATATCCTTAAAAAAAAATTGACACTCTGATTACGAAGTTAATTACTTTACAGAATATATGAATTTTAAATTCCTTTTTACATCTCCCAGATAGTTGTTTTTCTTTAAAGAAATATGGCAACAGAAGTTGTATAAAATACTAACATTTATTTTTAAATCAAATTGGCATAACTTGCAAAGAATAATTTTAATATAATTTTTTTATATTATACTTAATTACATTTGCATTTATAAAAAATCTTGTCACTTCTAAATTTTTGAAAATAATATAGCACTCCTGTTTATATCATACAAAGTAAAAATTATTATAAGCAATTTAATTCAAGAATTATTTTATTATAAAGTTCTGCACTCCCTCTAATTTTTGTTCTGGATCGAATCCTCCTTGGAATAAAATTGCAGCTGTTAAATGACTTTTTATATAATATGCTTAATTTTTTTTTCTTCTTCCTCTCTCTTTCCATATATATCTCCGTACACATAAATTTTGTTTCTTAAAAAAATCATTCAAAAGTTTTTTTTAAATTAACTAAAACAAACATATAGTGTACTGTTTTAAGTTGAATTCATTAGATGGTGTAGTTTGAATTATGAATACAAAGTATCAGATTTAACTGCATACATTTCAAAGTGATTAGATCTTCCAAATCGTTTAATGAAGTACTTACTTGTGTATAAGAAAGAAAATAAATTAGATAATGCTAAATAATTACTAAATCTGTATTTACTCTAATAGAATTAGAACGGCTAATCAATTATTTGTAATTAAAAAAAATTAGTTGTTAAATATTAATTTAATGATTGAACAATTGTGAAAAATGTTTATTTTTTCTAAAAAAAATTTTAACTAAAATTTATCAAATAAACATTTTATACTACAGTAACAGACTAAACATGGAATTAGAAAAAAATCATCAGGACATAATTTCGACTGTTTAGGGGAAGTGTTAGTTTATATATCTTGCACTTGAGAACCACTTGATATTTGTGAGACTTTTACTGGAGAATAAATTAGAAACAAACTTAAAAAAATAATAAGATGCTTTATATTTGGGTAACAGCTAATGGGATTTATAATTTTAAACTAGATTTTCGATGTGGAAGAGCTAAGGGCAAAAGCTAGTATATAATACAATTCTAAATAAATTTACTTACTTCAATATTGAGTTGCATCAGTAGTAGAGTATCAGTAGTTTCCTTTCAACTTTTCTGATAAACATAATAAGTTTTTGCATTATGATTATATATATATTTTTTCAGTTTAAGCAATGTAACTGCATTTTTAAGAAATATTCCCCCATTTAATAATATTTTGCAAATCTACGGTTTATTTCTTATATATTAAATATCAAGTCTAAAGGACCACCAAACTATTTTAAGAGAGGGATTTTTTTTTTAAATTCAGGCTATAGCTTCTACCAAGAGGCTCCGCCCCCCGGCTCTACCAACACCTGGAAGTTTGGTTTAGTTAATTAAAGTTGTACTAGAGCTGCACAGTGGGCTATTGGCGACAGCCAACACCTGGAAGATTGTTACACAATCCTCCTAGGTTTGCTTCTCAAACCAATTCTCACTTTGCTCGCTGTAAGGTAGAACATAATAACAATGTATCCTAGTAATAATACTTTTAATTATAAAAATCAATACTGAAAACTTGAAACCGACTTTTTCAATTACAATTCACTTTGGGATCAATTGGATTTCGCCATGTAAATCAATATAAAAACATTTAAACTAAAATTTTTTTTTTTCTATAAATGGAAAACAATAGTACCAGTGACATGTATATCATTATTTATTATTTTCCACATTATGTCCATGCCTTTTAGTTAAATTTCTAACATTATTGGCATTTTGTTTTGGATATAATTGATATTAAGTCATAATTTTTCCCAACAGAATTGTTTAATTTACAGAGTTGTAACATCTTACGGAAGGGGTTTATCGAGAATGTAGTTTGATAAACTACCAACAGATGGCATGATCCCAATTTTTTTGTTCGTTTGCAGTTTAGATATGCATTTTACAAAACTTTTTTAAATATAATAAAGCTTATATTCTTTCTAATTTAAGTAGTATTAAATTAAGTATTTCTAATTTAAATAGACATCAAAATAATTATTCATCTATAATATATGAATTGAAGGGGTTAATAGTCAAAATGGCTTCATAACGGCAAAATACAAATGTAATAACAAATGTCATTCCACAAAGAAATCCGAGTTTACCGATCACCATCTAAGGGAATTATACATATAGATTGATGGTTTAGCAATTTATTCAGCTAGTAGATAATGAATTGATTTCTAAATTATTTTATAAACCTTTTCTTGGCTCATTGTGGGTTTATGTTCAATCAAAACATTTAAACATAATTTAACCAATCAAGGTTTATTGCTATAATACAATTCAGTGATGTCTTATATGACAAGTGAGGGGAGGGGCTAAATTACGAAAGAATTCAGGCACATTGGTGCAATTCAATATGAATAAACTGCTAAAAATTACAAGCTTTTCTTGTAAATTTTCAAACATAAATAAGACAGGATTTAATCCCAATTTAAACAAATACTAATTGAAAAATAAAATACACAAAACATTAACAGAAGGAAAAAAAAAATTTACAATGGATAACATAAAAAATTCAATAAAAATTAGAAAAATGTATGTAACTAGTAAAAAAAATTTTAAAAAAATTGATGACCCTTTTTTATTAATAAATAGGCATTAACTTCTTTTCGACATGTTTAATTTCTTCTTCTGAAAATAGAACAAAAAATTTGGTCACTGAGCCCATAGCATTTCCCACATTTTTAATTAGAAGAACGTTTAGTTATTGAAGATGTTTGGATAAACAGTTATTTTATAAAGTTTTTAAAAAAGATCCGTTCTACAAAGTAAATTCTAGTAGGAACTATAACTGGATTGTAAATTTTAAAAAATCACGAAGTGTCAATTTTTTTTTAATAACTGCATAAATGCTTTTATTATGCACCACTATTACATTTTAGAAATATACTCAGTTAAAATATTGTAGCATTAAAAGAACATCTTAACTATGTGTGGCAGATTGATCGGCTCTCAATAAAGTTTAAATTGTTTTCCATTAGAATTAGTGCACAGAGAGTACATATTTAAAAAAAAAAACTTGTACTAAATTTCAAATACATGAGAAAAAAAACATTTTGAGATAGTATTGTATTTGAACAGAATTGATAGGTATTTTCATTCAATAAAACAATGTATTATTTAAATATGGTATAAAAATTGACTTTCAAAAACGTAGTTTGGGTATAAATATTTATTTATATACTTTCATAAATGAAACAAATAACTGCATAAAAGTCACATAGTTACAGGATTTTAAAAATATATTTCAGAAATGTAATAGGAAGGCACAATTTACTTAATCCTTGCTATTATTTCTTCATAATAAAACATAAGAATAATGAAACCAACTGAAATTCCAATAACTTGAATAAAAAAACTTGGATACAATGAAATCATTTTCTTTTATTATTTTAAAAACCCTTCTTTTACAAATTTTGAGTTTCCTAATTTCTATTGTTCGTTAATAAATTGCAAATATCACTAATGGTATGCCTGTACACCAACTGCAGCTGCATGTGCGAGTAAAGCTTTTACGGCTAACTGTGTTTCTAATAGAAGCCTAACCTCATTCATCCAGTCCTTAGCTACTTCTCGGGGTTCACCTTTTAATTGATTGGCATAACGAAGTGCTAATTCTAAGTCATTAATTTTGAGACTATAACATATTCTACCAAGAATATCAAATGTATCCCACTTAGTTGGATCAACTGCCACTTTGCCTTCTAATTCTTCTTTCGGGATGGATACTGAATCAACAATTAAAAGAGATTGTAGGTACGATAAAAAGTATCTATACAAGCTGTCATTGTTTTCATCAATTAATGCAACTCTTTTACACACTTTTTTAACTTCGTGAAATCGCTCTTTAAGTACTTCATTATTATAGACTCCCCTTTCAACAGCTTCAACAGGAATTCCAGCTAGAATGGCATTTATAAATTCGCTGTCTTCATCAGCAGCAATTTTCACAGCAGCAACATCTTTTCCCAGAGGATATGGTTTGCCAGCATTATCTGCAGTGATTTTGTGGCTCATTGCTTGACAAGCAAGCCACAAGGTTTGTGCTTTTTTGGAAGCAATATCAAACTCACTTTTAGCTAAAAATAAAATGTAAATTTTTTAAAAATTTAATTTCATAAAGTTCAGTTCTTATAAATAATCTTTTTCTAAATGTAATTATATAAGTCTTAAAGAAAACAGAAATATAATTAATTTCATACAAGATTTAAAAAACATATATTCTTCTGGGGATAAAAACACCACCACGCCTCATGTTTAAGAGTCCAAATAATGCAATATCAAATTAATATGGAAAGAAAACTTAAAATTTAATTGTTTGTTTGTTGTACATCCAAAGAAATTAAAAACTTTTCTTTTTTATATATAAAAAATCCATTGTAATCAAATTCTTTCGATAATATGTACCTCAAAGATTAAACTTCCAATATACACTTAAGCTTCATGTACATCAAAAGAAAAAGCTTAATGCATCATTAAATAAACTTCCAATGTATTTAATTATCAAAATTCTAAAACATCTACCAGTCCAATGTGCACTCAAAATAGACAAAAGCTGAATGCAATCAAATAAAGTCTTAATATATCCTTAATATGCCATGCAGGTTAATTCCAATGTAAAATACAATGTAGTCCGAATTGTATTTAACTTATGTGGCAGTCAAAGCAGTGGCATATCTAGCAATAGAGCATTAGGGGTAATTGCCTTACCCCTAATCCTAGGGGGTAATTCTCTCAACTTACGCCATCTAAAATGGATATTTTTCGTTTTATAAGGAATTAAAAAAGAAAAATCAAATACTTGGAACTCCCAATGTCTATTATAACAAACTTTTGAAGGACTTTTGGAAATACTGCCTCCTAATTTAAAGCAGATTATATGGACAATATTTGAGTTATCACCATATTTTACAAACTTCCACACTAACATTAGGACAAATAAATACGAAAGATTATAGATGCAACACCTTCCATACACCAAAATACCCAATATGAATTTTTTCTTCTTTATTTAACTCCTTTGTATTTTGTTTTGTTCTGAATAGCTCGCAAGTATAAATATCTTCAAAAAAGATATGCCATTTAAGAGGGACTTGAAAATCATTCCTTTTATACATTTGTATCATAATTATAACCCGAAAATATGAGTAATTTAATAGTTCTATATTAATTAACGATAAAAAAATATTAAATTTAATGGTAGTTTTTATTAGTAACAATTATGTTATAAATCTTGAATTTTTTATTACTTATTCTCCTAATAGTAGCAATTTTTTTTAATAAGAATTGCCCCTCCCGAAAATAGATCCTGGATCTGCCAGAATCAAAGTGTTGGGCCCATTCTACATGAACGAGTAAAACATACATGTGATTCGAGAATTCATACCATGTGGTATGAATTTTCAAATCACATGCACGTTTTACTTGTTCTATAAAAAGTAGGCTTTAAGCTACAACATCCAATCCCAAAGTATCCCTATGATCAAAGTTCTATTAAATTCCTAAACCCAGAATAAGAAATCACATCAACCCCCAATATCAAAATCACTCTTTACCGCAAGAAATAAAGGTATGTGCTATAATTCCGAATATTTAGTATTAAGAGCAATAGTCAATATATACTATTAATTCTAAGAGGTCACTATATCCAAAAAAAAAATTTAATGTTCTTTAAATATAAAAAAAAGTTATTGTTCACCCTATGATCAGTAATTTATTATACCTCTTAAAACAAAAGGAGAATAGTCTATATTACAAAAGTTACAATATTTTAAGATACAAATTCTAATTATATCCCTTAAAGGTAAAACTGTTTAATACACTTCACAATATGGAAATTTTCATTACATCTGTGATCTAAAGTTCAAAATGTACTCATAATAGTATAAAACTAACATAACCTCAAGGTAAATTCTAACTACCTTCTCAGATAAAATATTTATAATCAAGATGGATGAAAAGCCCAGAATATCTTTGAAATTGCCAGTCCAAAGTTATTTAAGAAATAAGCAGATCAAATTATTTGCTCTAAAGTTAAAAGTTAATTGCATCCCAAAGTTTTGAATATAGTTCTTTAATGAACACTATAACAAACTATCTTGTATAGGAGGTCGCATATGGTATTTTACTATAACAAAATATTTTATATGGTTAACACTATTCAGAATTTCAACCAAAATAATGGGCACATACTTTATGCTATGGAACAATTTTGAATGTTCGCCAATGCCCAATAGTCTCTCAAAAACAGTATTTTCTATTGGAGTAGGAATAATATCCTTTCTAGTACTTAGGTTATCCTGAAACATTGACACCCTATTATTGAAAAGAATTATATACTGGATAGAGACCAGTGTCTAGCCTATATAGAGTTGGGGCATTAACTGTAGTAAAAAATTTATGAAAATAACAAAATGCACAATTTATTTTGAGAGCAAAAATCAGTGCAATTGGACCAGGTGAAAAATACCTGTTGGTTCTTCTTGTCTGGATGAGCTTTTTATGCTTTTGTATTCCATGGAAATGTGCATAAAACTCAAACCTTGAATTGCAGACATTTAAAACCACAGGAAAATAATACACAATAGGAATAACTTAAAACACTTATAACTTAATTTTGTTGATTGCATAAATATACAACATATAAATGATAAGAATTGATAATTGCAATAGAATTAAAATTTTATAATTTATAAAATCCTAATAGTCTATAGAAAAAAAATAAACATATCCTATAGACCAAAGTACAAGTAGATCTTTAGAACAACTAGATGTAACAAAATTTAAGTTGTCCTAACAGACTAAGAACTGCTTTTGTCTTTCATTGAAATATTAACTGGAATGTAAATAACATTGAAGGTTAAAAATTATCAATTTTTTCAAAAAAAAATCAGAATTACCTTTTAAAAATGCTAATATGCCTTTTAAACGAGCCATGTTGCCTGACACCTCAGATATAAAAACACCTTTCTGGTGCAAGAGTTTCTCTTCTATTTCCAAACTGAATTTCCTTTCAAGCTCCTGTTCTTGTACTTTCAGAACTTCTTGTATGTGATCTGCATGAGCAGCAGCTTGTCTACGAAGCTGTTTTCGTAGCTCAATTTCAAAATTTTCTTTCAAACTAGCAACCTAAAAAATAAATAAAAATTCAATTAAAATATATCTCCATTTAAACTATTCTACCTATATTGGAATTAGATCATTTTGTGAGTAACTGTTGAATTTTCACACTTTTGTACTTGGAGTGGAAAAGGAATTTACTTTTCACTGTAATATACCAAAACGTTTTACTAAACATAAATTTATTGTATTATAACTACAATATTAGATATACCAAATTAGATATTAAAAATATTATTAGTATTTTTGTTATTTTTAATGCACACAAAAGCTAAGAAATTAATAAATATATGGAAAAAAATGGTTGCTAGAGATTTGATGGTAAAAAAAGGACTAATTGGCAAAACCATTTCAGTAAGTTCATAATTTATAATTGTGATTAATAATGCATGCATATTTTAATAATTAAAGATAAATTTCAAAAAATAAACAAGTTTTCAAATATCCTTAAAATTAGAAAAACCAATAAAAAGTCATGTAAAATACACATGCATTGCATATTATACAATATTAAACAATTTACCCGGTCAGCAATTGCGTTTTCTAAATCAATATGCTTTCTTTCAAGTTCTGCTTCTATTTGCGATGCAGTATTATTACGATCTTTCAATTTTTGAAGATGTACAGCCTCCTCAACTCTGTTTTTTTCAGTTACCTATAAAAATATTTAGCTTAATAAAATATTCAAACACACACATAAAAAAAGAAGAAAATAATTTTTAAAAAATAGCGTACCTGCTGTTTAGCTAATTGCTTTTGTAATTGTTCAATCCTTCTATGAGCATGTGCAATTAGCATATTTAAATCATTTTCAGTCATTGTTTTATCTGTTGAAATTGATAAGATTTTCGTTAACATTTTGCTACAAATGTTGCAGACTAAATAGTTTATTTATAAAACTAAAGACAAAGGAAATATACATGTAATATTGTCTTGTTTTAAAATTACATGTATATACATGTAATATTGACTTGTATAAAAATTATTAACTGAAAAATGTATAATAAACTGTTATTACATAATTTTATACATTTGTTCTATCATAATTTAATATGCATAGTTATTTTTTTAAAGCTACAAAGAAATACATAGCACATTTCTTTCGTTAGACATCAGAGTCGGCCAATAGCTTAATACACCTAGCACAATATATATATATAAATAGCACAATAACAAATTCTTGTTAAGATCCAATGGAAATTTAAGGGATTTTTAAAAAAACCTTAAAATAAAGATAAAGAGTTTCACAAGGTCCTTAAATGGTTTAATACGTAAACAAAGTTTTATCTCTAGAAATATAATTGGACAAAGCCATTTTTAATTCTGTGAAAATAAATTTACTTTAAGCTAAAATCTAATCAGCATGTATACGACTTATTTCAAATAACGATAACACAATATTGAAATATACTTTCTTTAAATTGTTAAAAAATACAAACAAACCTTTATCTCCAGATATATAATTTGGCAAAACAATTTCCAATTCTTTTCGAAATTGCTCCTTACTAGAGTTAACTAGTCTTTGATATTCTGTGGCTGTTTTTGCTTCAGTTTCTACAATTGTAACCTATTGGGAAAACATACAAACATTTAAAGAATGACAATATTCATTTAAAAGATTGAGTTTAAAACAGGTTTGTTATACTTAGAAAAGCATTATTATGGGCAAAAATACTAGTGTTTTTTTGACAAAAACTGCTAAAGCCATGTTGTATCCAAATAAGATTTGACTGAATTCAAACGGTTATAACAATTTCAAAACGATACATGATGGTTATGATTATCAACTTTTTAAATAATATATTTACCACAAATTAATTTGAAATAAGTTAAATTATTAAAATAAATGTGTTGAAGATTTGAAAGTACTTTTCGCTGGAACATACTTCATGCCTGCAATCTTTCCTTATACAATAATTTGTTTAAAAAGTGATATTCACAACACATTAAAAAATAGTAATTCAATAGTATCAAGTACTTAGTAATTATAAAAATATGATGCATACTTTGAATACTAAAAATTGATTAAAACTAAAAGTACATATAAAATAACCTACAACATTGAAATAAATCTAAAATCACTCTGCTCGTCCTTTTAGCATATAAATATGCCAGGATTGATTACAATTGTTGAAAATAAACGCATTTATAGCTTAAATGCGAACTAACCATATAAAAGTAATTATTCAAAGATACCTTTTTTCAGATTGAAAATATGCAAAGTTGGATAGTATATTTTTAGTTAGGCTAAATAATACAAACTTTTACTTTAAAATATATTATGTGAAGTAATAACTTTAATGTATATTTAATGCATCCATCAAAGTGAGCATGAAAAGCAGCTTTAAGTTGACTAAGAAATTAATACACATTCACACATACAAAAAAGAAAACTAGCTTAAAAAGAGTCATTCTATAAAAAAAAATTATGAAACTTTTTTTTTATTATTATTACTTCTATTATTTATTATATTTTTCTCTCATTTATATATTGACATATTAAATAAAGAAGTAAGATTTTAAATTACTTTAGTCTCAGCTTCCCTAAGTTTCTGAGCTGCTTTCTGCATAGATTCTTTAGCTTGTTTCACAAAAGGTTTGTTCTTATCTTCTGGGGTAATTTTTCTCATGTTAACTTTAAGCTTGTCCATTATATCTCTATAAAATGGTTCAATTATATTCAAATATGAAGAATTTACAAGATATTGAAATATTAAAAACCATAAGCTTTCACAATACTGTAAGGAATTACACTCAAATAAAAAACAATTCAAACTGACATTTTAAAAATGACTTTAAAACTTCTTTGAATTTAAACTGGAAAAAAACTATAATATTATTCTGAATCATTATTATAAAAATAAAAAGATAATAATAAATATATAATACAATTAGAATTATTTAAAAATCAATTCTGATTATAATTCTTGTAAATTCTTAATAAGTTAGAATTAGTTTGAAAATGTAATTCAAACTTTAAATTCAGCTGAATTAAAAAATGTCAGCTAAAATTATGTATTGTACTTAAATTCCAAATAGTCAAAATTTAAGGAAATAAGATACAATCTTTTTTACAATAACTACATTAAAAAATGTGAATATTATGTTAGTAACATATCAAAAATCAAGGAACTCAAAAGTTCTTTTATATTAGACTTTTGTAGGTAGAATAAATTTTCATCAACATTGGCGAGAGGTACAACTTCTTTAAAATATGTTTCTTTTTCATGAATTCAGAAAAATCTTTTTGAAATTTAAGACTCAAATTGTGAATATATTTAAAAGAGTTTAATCCATGGGTACTAGTAATATTATAATGAAATTTAACTGATATTTTACCAAACACATTGCTATTTCTACAAAATATATTGTTTTGGGAATATGAATACTTTGACCTTTCATCAAATTGACAATTAAAAAAACATAACTGAAATAACAAAATGGATTACCGAGCTTGTGAAGCTTTTTCTTCAGCTATTTCAAGAGCAAATTTTTTATCAGATGCAGCTTTATTAACATCTTTCCAAACAATATCTCCATCTTTTCCCTATATTTAAAAGAAGTAATACCGAATAAAGAAACAATTATAAAAAAAAATATATTGAGTGTAAATTTGTGTACAATTTTTATTTATTAAGGTAAAAGTAATTTGTTTAAAGAAAATATTTTCTTAAAAATAAATGATTTGATATTATAAAACAAATTTATAGGTACAATTTAAAATTAAAAGATTTTCACAACAGAATCCTTCTAAAATATCCAGTTTTGTAAAAATTACACATTTTTAAAGAAACACAAAATTAGAAACACCACAAAAACTTAAATATATTTTTCTGCAACTTTTTACTATAAAGTGAATATATGCGTTACCAACAATAAAACAAGCATACAAAATTAATACTTGTAGTGTAATTCCATGTTTAATGTAACAGTATGTATCATCATATTTATAAAAACTAATTATCATATGTATTCTTTCTGGTAAAAGTTCAAGGGAAAAAGCTTTTTTTTCAAAAAAATAATTGAAATTTTGTAAAGTATGAAAGGTTCCTGATAAAAAGCAAGAAGTGCTTAAGGAGAAATTTTTTACCACAAAGAGATACTGCAATTGGAAAGGCTACTAGGAAATTAAATTGTCAAGTGCATGTATTAATCGTTATTTAAAAAAATAGTCATTATTCAATTTTATAAGTGAAACTCAAAATTCAGGTGTAAACAGATTACAATAATTTGTAAATAAATGTATTAGCAAAATGTGAAATTTCTCAACAAATTATTTTGATTAATACTTTTGGAGTACAATATCTTGAATTTTTAGTGTTAGTTGTGGTACGAAACAACTTTCCAATTATTTTATATACATACAATTTTTTTCACTCATTTTAATTCAACTTAAAAAATTACATTTTCAAAGAATAAAGAAATACCTCTCCTAAGTCTAAGGCTTCATATATTGTATTAGTATGTTTCTTAACAGCTTTTACAGCTTCTTCATATGCAATATTTGCTTCTTCAGAGCTTTTTTGCAACTTGTTTACCATATCAGAAAAGACGTTTTCATTAGCTGCAATTCAAAATTAATTAGCAAACAAAATCTAGACAAAAATGAGATCTACAGCAAAAGGCAACTAAAAAATGAACCAATAAAAAAATTTAAGTGAAATTAGTTTTATAAAACTAAACATAAAAACTGAAAAATCAAAATTAAAACAAACATGCAGGCTGAGTCTCTGGTTTCTCCAAAGATTCAACTTTCTGTTCAGATGGCTTGATGTCAGATTTTATTGGGTCATTTGAGTCAAAGATTTTAGTATCTAAAAGAAAGGAAAACAAAACATGCACTTTGAATATTTAGAGAAAAAAAAATAACCATGCAAAATAAAAAGTTGCCTGTATTTTTTAAAAAACTTAAAAATAAGCTTAAATGCTCAATAATTAATTTTGAAAATTTGATCATACATACAAACATAACCCTTGATGCAATTAATGAATATTTTTTAAAGCTCTAAACAGTTGTTTAGATTTTAAATAATTAAATAAAATTTTAATGCAAAATTTACAAGAAAATATTAAAAATATACAATATGAATAATTGTACAAGTTCCTTTGAAAACTATTATATTCTACTTTTGTTGAAATATCCTATTTTTATCTCAAATTTACATAAAAATAAGTCCTGAAAGAAAAAAGAACTAACTTATAAGCATGATAGCTTTACAAAGACTAAATATGATAAACGTAAGAAAGTAAATTTGTAAAATTTATAAATGAAAAGAGATAGATTTAGAAAAGAAAAAGAGTGAAATAATAATTTAATTATTTGAAGGAGTACAATAAAAATAAGAAATTTTAAAAAAGTTTATAAACATACATTGTATTAGCATTATATCCAAGTCTTTTTTTAAATAGGGTAAGGTATGATAAAATGGGAATATTGGAAATTAAATATAAATTACAATGTTAAACTTAAGCTTTGACAAAGTTATTTAAAAAAAAAATATATATATATTTATTTTAATGGAGTCAATTTCAGCAAAACAATAAAATTTCTGGGCGATAAAATAGTCTAACAGTCAATTTGTTTGATCCTTGGTACCTTGTGATAAATTAAAACTTCTATATATAAACAAGAAAAGTCAAATTATTTACCAATAATTCCAAGATTTTGTATAGAAAAAGAAATCTATAATGGATATTTAAAAAAAAATCTATTTATTTAGCTTTTTTTCAATGATGTGCAAGGTGGGGTAAAGTGGATAATCGAATTATTAAAGCTACAGAATAGGAAATTCGAAAAAAGTGCTATAATCTACAAAAATATTATTTTGAAATACACATAATTGACAAGAACTATCTACACTATATTTACCATATATATTCGATTTACAGGCCAAGAAAATTAAGTCAACATTTTTATCAAAAAGTAGGAGAGTTGGCTTATAAGCAGGTCAGTAAAATTTATTTCAAAGATAATATATAATAAAAAAAGTTGATTTTTCAAATGGTGGATTATAACTTTCTTAGAAAGACTTACATTAACAGTCCCTTAATAATCAAATATTCTGAGTTTTTAAGAGTTGATGGCTGTTATTTATTCTATTTATTCAAGTAACTAATTTGACTAAAAAATATATTTTAATAATGCCTTTTTATATGAAAAAATCCATGTTTCAACTTACTACCTATTTTACCCCACCTGTGGTGGAAAAGAATATAAAAAAACTTAAAAACATTTAATAATTTTTTTTTTTAAATGTCAAACATATTCAAAGATATCAAGAAACCCATTGCATAAATACACGAAATTTTCATTACAATAACCTTTAAAAAAGTTAAAAAGGCACTTTTCCTACCCATTTTACCATATCTAAATTCAGAATACTTAATATATGCACGGAAAAGTATTAATCCTCCCAAACATCTAATACAACAAAAAGCCTAGGACATTAAAAGGTGGTCAGTAGAATAAGCAAATGAAAACTCAAATTAATTTAACAAAATAATGAAATCGTACAACACAAAATAGAATATAAAATGCAGTATATATTTTTTAATGCACCAATAATGTAGTTAATAGCTTGAAGTCTTGCTAAATCAGCAGATCACCAATTAGCATTAAGCCATGGACCCCCTACCTAATACTAAAATAGGACTGGGGACCAATTTTTCAAATATGTTCATGGAAGTTCCTTGCTTTTGGTGTATGTAAACATTTCAATGTTGATTGAAAATGAAAAGAAGAAAAACTATGAAATTTTATATTTACACAGCTTTCACTAAGAGTATGGATGCAAATTTACACAACAAATACATAGAAAAGATAAGGCCACATTCAGAACATAATTACTTTTAATTTCTTATTTGTACGTTAACATTCATTTAAACTCATGAAAACAAATAGCCACTTAAGTTAGTTATTACACTGATTTTTGAACTGTATGAGACAAGTGAAATCTTTATTTTGGTTTAGAATCTCGTCCAAGTTCAGCTGCAATCTTGATATTTTTACTCTTAAATAAGTGCATTTTAACCAATTTTCTTTGTGACTCCACGGACCCCCTAACATACTCAAGGACCACCTTTTGAGAACCACTGATCTAAGTTACAATGGTTCTCAATAATTGCATAATAGAAACTGGTTACTTTGATAAAGAATTATCTTTCAAATTTTTTTATCAATTTGTATTCCTTTAGAAATTTTTATTTGTTGTTTACCATTGTCTGATTAACTTCAATAAAAAAAATTATTATTTACATGTTAAAAATAATCAAGTAAATATGCTTCAATTACCTGGAGTTCCACTTCCGGTAATTTTGGGTTCAACAGACTTTTGTGCCTTAAATTTAAAAAAGTGTTTTTTTAATAAGATTATATATACAACTACTAAAAATAAACTACCGAATATATTGATCTTGAGTTTATTGCTTATTAAGCTTTAAGTAATTTGTTCTTTAATTACCATCGTAATGGTTCAAAATTGTATAAATTAGGATTAAAATGAATTTTTGTAAGATTTTTGTTAAATAATACTGCGGGGGAAAAAATCCTTAGTCATAATGTAAAAAAATATATAAATAGTAACTATTTAAGAACTATACTTTTGGAAGTTATAAAAATAACTAATTCAAAATTAATAATTTATTTGAGAAGGTTTAGAACAATATAATCAAAATGAGCTTCAAGAATTCCTCGTATGAAAAAAAAAGCATATCAATTGATATGCCACAAATTGCAATTTTAACATTAGTCACTTTATCTTGTGCACATCCAAGACAAAGGTGAATGAAGTAAATAATATTTTTCGAAATAAAAAATAATTTTCATATAAAAAAAATTTAAATTCTAAGATAATAAACTACCTCAAATGTAGAGGCAGCTTTTTCTCGATCAAGCTTCTTTTTCAATAAGCTTTTTTCGTCTATTGAAGTTTTAATGGGTCTGAAAAGAAAATGCATCATTTAAAAAATTTAATCCAAGGAAATTATTAATGAGCGAGTTTGAATATTATAAAGGTTTAAACAGAGTTAATAACAGATACATTAAAAATATTAGATTGAAAACCAAGTAAATTCAGATATTCAATTTAAACTTTATTCACAATTTCTTTTAACGTTTTTTAAACCAAATTGAAATAATTGTAGTGTTAGTAATCAAGTCGACTACATGAATTTCTCAATATTTTCAGTTTATATTTCAAATAGCTGTTTAAAATAACAAGAGAAGTATTGCAAATAAAGAAAAGTGTATAAAAAAGTTGTTGAATAAAAAAATAAGATGAGACATACTAATACTATATTTATCTAAACATATTGATGTTTTTAAAACAAATTGCCTTTTGCCCCTCAATACCACACTTGCTATTTTTAAAAAACGGCTTATTGAAATGGCACAGACAATATATTCAGTAATATCATGTATTTTGTAGTAAAACTATATTTTTCAGCTGTATAAACATGTGGGACCTATATAAAACCTGAGTATTTGTATAAATGTAGAATTATCATATAGGTAGTTTCCCTCTATCGGATATCTGTTAGTATTTGAATTAAACTTGTCTATTAAAATAATTTAAAAGACTACAATGTGTCAGTATGCTATAGATATGAAGGTACTATTACTAAAATTCATCTAGGTTTAGGATGCCAAATCTAAGGTACTCACAAATGTGTTGTGTGAGAATTTACAGTAAACCCCATTATATTGGAAGTATGAGTGCCCCAAGTGTATCCAAATTTCTCCTATAAAGTAAAAATCATAGCAAACTACAATGAATGTTCATATATGAGGATTGTGGACAAACCACATGTTGGTTCCTCTCTCTCTACTCTTATATGCTTCACACACACACATATAAATAAAGGTTAGTGTTGGACCATGCAGTCAATCCATTTGGATGAAAATCATGTTTAAAAAAAATATAAAGTTTCAAATTAAAAACAATTTTTTTTTTACTGATTATATTTTTAAAATAAAGGAAACTTACACTGAAGATTTTTGTTGCTCTCCATCTAACCATTTATAAACAAGGTCTATGTAAGGAACATTTTCTTTCAGGACTTTTCTGAATTTTGGATCATACTTTCCATAGACAACTGCTCCGGCAAATCCAGCACCAGTAGCAGCAAGTAGACCAACTACAAATTTACTTCCACCACCACTGTAATAAAAATGTAACATTTGACAGTAAATGAATGTTCACATAATGGATTAATTTAAAATAGAATTAATAAAAAATAATTTGACATTAAAAGAAATTATATTTTTTTTGTATTGCAAGATTTTACAATAGAAATTTTCACAATTAAGATAGAAAATGTTTAATAATAAAGTGGAAAAGCACCTAATTAAAAACATATATAATATATTATTTTTCAGAAAGTTAGTAACATATACTGATGTAAAAATGAAAAGTTGCGTGTTTAATGATGTCTCTAAAATATTTTATAAAATTATGATGTTTTATTGATAAATTATATTTGGTTTTCTTGCATACTATACAGTATGAATACACTAATTACCGACCAGATAAGACCAATTTCGACGAGTGCCAAATGTGTGACTACTGAACTCACATAAGACTGTAAAATGAAATGTACCTAAATTTTAGTGGCCTTTGAGTAACAATGTTTAGAAGGACTTTTAAAAACATAATGAAATGCAGTTATTTTTAAACATTTTTTCCAAATAGTTGGTAACTGGCACTTGGTTGGTAACCGATGCATTCACATTATTCACTTCATTGCAATAAGAGGAAGAGAGTAAAGATGGTAATTTATTTTTTAAATCTTTCCAAAACAATTCACATTAATAATGTATAACTTTTCAAAATTAGAACAGGTAGAATGATCATTATGTTCTATTTTAATTCTATGTTGTGGCGAGTCACAAAACCAAAAATTCATCTAGAACACTAAACAATTAATCAGGTACTGGTTCAATGACAAAGGAAATCAACAAAACCACACAGCCTTTAACAGCTGATTATATGAAATATTTTAAATGAAAATATTATGTCTGAATTAGAATAACTTTTTTAAAATTACAAATACAGTCAAACCTCGGTATAACGAACCCGGGATATAACGATCCCTTGGTTGTAACGAACTTTTCAATTGGTCCCAACCGAACTCCTATGTCACTAATGTATTTTCAAATGCTTATAACGATCTTCAAAAGTAAGGAATTCGGATGTAGCGAACTAAAATTCACACTTTTCCAGTTTAGTTTCAGGTTTTCCCCAAAAATTTTACTCGCCCCGACCACATTCCTTACCCTTTGTTCTTTTGACAGAAGCCAGGTTCCCCAAAGGTGACAATAGACTACCCTGCTCAGCTCCTCCCCTTCCCCCGTTCAACTGGTTTAGCATGCATTCTTTGCCTATTCCTTTCATTCTATTGCTGAAGATTATCGTTTAACTTGTAGACTTCGCGTAGGTTTAAAATCGCTCCAGTTTGTTAATGCCTTTTCTATTGGGGATAAAGCGAAAATTATTAAGAGAATAGAAAACGGTGATTATCGTTTATCTACAGATATTGCATACGGAGGGGATGTTAGTTCAGGTCCTTCCATTTCTGATGCCAAGGGCCTAAGGCAGTTGCGAATATTTTGCATAATTTCTTTGCAACAGAAACTGTGGATAAGAATGTAATGGACTCTTTGGATGCTTTCAACAAAAAATCAAAACTTCTTTTCATACTTTAGATAAATAAAGTTAAGTAGTAGTAAAATTAATTAAATTGTTTTTTAAGAACAAATATTTCTTTTACTTTATTATTGCCCATTACTAATTGAAATTCAGTGTTCAGTGTAAGTAATTTGTTTCGCACAAAACGTGTTTAAGGACTTTAGGAAGTTTTTATATCTTCAATATTTGAAAATTCGGATATAGTGAACCCTCGGCTATAGCGAACTTCTGAACCAGTCCGTTGAGGGTTCGTTATAACGGGGTTTGACTGTATCTATAATGTAAAACCTCTGTATTTTATAAAACAAAAATAAGCTTAAATTAGAAATACATATTTTTTTTGATAGGATAAAACATTACTAACCTAGAAGATGAACTGGAATAAGGTCTTTGAAATTTTTTAATTGAATGAGAAGGAGAAACCTGTAAAGAAATGCAATACTAAATTGTTTTGATAATGCATTTTATTTCCAATAAAGGCACCAATGTCAAAATATTTTAATTATTACTTTGCACAAATTAACAAAGGGTAATTTTTTTTGTTATAAAAGTAATTTTTTTTATTTCATAACACAACATAACATAAAAGAGGTGTCCCCTTTGATACCAAAAAGGGAAGATCATAGGCAATGTTGCAAATTGCTCTATCATCAGTAGGTTTCATTAGGATTAATTGAAATACACCTGTTAAATTTTATACAACCATTCCTATGGAGTGGTAATTTCAAAATTAGATGGGCGGCCCTATACTACAACCAATTAGAACATAGTGCTGGCAAGGGCATGTCCAGTTTGGTAGAAGGTTCAGATTTTCCAATGAGACAAAATTGTTTGTATAGAAACTTCAATAAGCTTCTCTATTTGCTATAAAACATGCTTGCCAATGGTTAATTTGCAAAGCAATAATTACTTTGCCTACAATTTTGTATGACACACATTATGTGCTCTAGCATTGCAGTTTGTTGTGCAATCAATAAAAATGTGTATTCGGGTCATTCCATGTCAAATCAACACACCCATTTGACCTCACCATCTCGGATTTTGATCAAATTTGGCAAATAAGTAGCCCTCATATAGACTAAGAAAAATAACAAATTTTATTCAAATATATCAACCCGTTTGGAAAATACGGCTGTGCAAAGTTAAAAAAACACACCAAAAATCGCAAGACTTGCATATGTTTAACTTGCCATAGCAGCTTTCCTAATTATGCTAGAAAGGTGGGTGATGTGTCATTTTTCAACATTTTTTATGGCCTTTCTTATGATATGCAACACCATAGTGGTTTGAATAGGAAAAATATTAAAATTTTTAAATAAAAATTTAAATTTTAAATTTCGAAAAAAGCGTATTTTTAAAAAATTTCAAATTTTTTTAGAAAATAGTTTATACTAATGTTAAATGATATGCAAAGTTTCAGAGTGGGCAGATAAAGGGTTCATAGTTAAAATAATTGAAAACCAAAGCAGTTTTTCATCAAAATTCTGACCATATGATAAAGAAATAGCAACAGAAAGCATAATACATGAATTTAAAAAAAAAAAAATTGAAATAAGGAAAATAAATCAAACATACTTGATATTGTATTGTTCAATTATAGTTGATTAATGGTTCATTTTTTTCCAAGGTATCATTTTCAGATAACACATTCCATTGTACAGGATTTACTATACATAATATGTCAGAGGCATCCAAAACACATTTGGCTTCCGTGGATATGAAAGTGATTGGAATGGTCCAGCTGGATGAAGAAATGTTACTTTTAGTTCATCAAGTTCTTCATTTATCTCAAGAACATAAGCTAGCCACCAGTTCTTGTGTTATCCTATAGTACAACAGTGATATAACTATTAATGTCTATTAATTTAAGTTTCTATGGTGATCTTACAATTACTTGTGATGATTGTGTAGCTTCAGAAAATGTTTTCACAATTAATTTTGATGTGTTTAAGTCAATAGGTATAAAGTCATGATATCGTTAAGTCCCTTGGATGGTAATTGCCTGGTTGAAACGATCGTTTAAGAATGTTTCTGACTGTACTTAATCCTCCTGTGTTGTAAAAGTGAAGTTAATAGCAGAAATATTTTCTACTGCTCATTCATAAAGCTGGAGAGTGCATAAGATTAGTTTTCGTTGGGTCGCTGCAATCTAGTTCCAGCTGCTGATTTCTTAAACACTAACTCCATCACAAGGCCTTTTTCCATGTGATGTTGCTGAAAAATGCCATTTGCCCTCAATATTGAAGTCTTGCTTGTGAAAACACAAGTTGGTGAAATTTTTCTTATTTTTATATTGTGAAGCATGCCCATAAGAAAAGTGAAAGATCTCATGGTGAATTTTTTCAAACTTTGCATTCAAAAAGGAAATAAGTTTTCTTTGAAAGGTGTAAACTACAACCGTGTTGAGTTCTAGGCAATCAGAAATTGCAATATAATATATCACAAAAGGGTGAATTGTGGCTTGTCCACTATCCCAGTAGTAACACTGGGACTCATCTTGAACAACCATACTATAGTTTTCTGAAAAGTCGAGAGTAACTGCAAATTTAGATTCTTTTAAATTTTCCTTTATGAGGTTCATGAAAGATGTCTGTTGTTTAATCTATAAAATCTTAATCTATAAATCTTCTGATGATTTCTGAAGAGTCCCTAAATTACAACAGTCGACGGAAATCCACTGCCGAAATGTGATTTTTTGTATTATGTTTTCTTCAAATGACGTTTCAAGGATGGTCCATATTGCAGTATCACCGGGACAAGATGTGCTATTACCCATAGCGCAATCTATTATTGACAGATTGCATATAATTTTTTGATAGGTAATGTTTGTAGGTTTTTAATGCACCATTTGTCAGTACTTCCATTTTCAATCATCAGTTTTACATTTAGATGTAGTATACATACATACACACAGTGTGTATACCACTTGATCTTGCTAAAATACAATGCTAGAGTCTTATATTTGGAAAAGCCAATTTTAAAATCCAAATTTGGAAATTTGTCTTTGAATAATAAGTATGCTGCTTTCAGGTTGCACAAAATAAGTTTTTTTGAAATTTTTATATTGTTTCCTTTGGTTCAATAACTGTTAAACTATCTTTAGAGCCTGGCATCGCTCTACTAATTTTGTCATTTTTGCCAAACAAATTAACAGCTTCAACTACTTTTTCCGAGAGGCTTTTCCCCAGTTTTGGGTTGGGACTTTCTGAAATTTCTCTTCCTCTAAGTTACCATGTAATTTGTAGCTTTAAACTTGCACAGGATTTTTATTATTCCCTAGTTTTCTTGTAGGCAGGATAAAGTCATTCATGAAGTAAAAGTCACATTTATTCACAAGTAATTGTAAGATCACCATAGAAACTTAAATTAATAGAAGTCAATAGCTATTTCACTGTTGTACTATATAACAAGAACTGGTGGCTAGCCTATGTTCTTGAGAGAACTGAAGAACTAAAAGTAACATTTCTTCATCCAGCTGGACCATTCCAATCACTTTCATATCCACGGAAGCCAAATGTGTTTTGGATGCCTCTGACATATTATGTATAGTAAATCCTGTACAATGGAAGAATTTATGTGTTATCTGAAAATGACACGTTGGAAACTAATGAACCATTAATCAACTACAATTGAACAATACAATATCAAGTATGTTTGATTTATTTTCCTTATTTCAATTTTTTTTAAAAAAAATTCATGTATTATGCTTTTTGTTACTATTTCTTTATCATATGGTCAGAATTTTAATGAAAAACTGCTTTGGTTTTCAATTATTTTAACTATGAACCCTTTATCTGCCCACTCTGAAACTTTGCATAGCATTTAACATTAGTATAAACTATTTTCTAAAAAATTTTGAAATTTTTTAAAAATACGCTTTTTTCGAAATTTAAAATTTCATTTAAAATTTTTAATATTTTTCCTTTTCAAATCATTATTGTGTTGCATATCATAAGAAAGACCATAAAAAATGCTGAAAAATGACACATCACCCACCTTTCTAGCATAATTAGGAAAGCTGCTATGGCAAGTTAAACATATGCAAGTCTTGCGATTTTTGGTGTGTTTTTTAAACTTTGCATAGCCGTATTTTCCAAACGGGTTGATATATTTGAATAAAATTTGGTATTTTTCTTAGTCTATATGGGGGCTACCCATGTGCCAAATTTGATCAAAATCCGAGATGGTGAGGTCAAATTTTTATTAAAAGTGTGTTGATTTGACATGGAATGACCCATTCCATTTAAAATTGCAACAACACAAAAAAAATCGAATACTCCTTTTCTGCTTATCCCGGAAGCAGAAACGCTGCGAAGTGCGTCGTATAACGCAGATTTTTTCAAAGGTCTGCAAACAAATTTTTGCAGAAGTCTACCATACAATTTTTTTTTTATGTCTGCACTACTTTAGAATATTTTTGCCAGATTCTTTTTATGTTATAATAACTTTTCTCCCATTTAAGAAAGTCAGGGGTTGGGGGAGAAGTCCCGATAATAGAAAGTCGAAATCGCGATAAGTTACACATGTCTGAACAAATCTCTGCAGATGTTTCTTTGTTGTCGATTCTCTTTTGTCAACTCCATGGTACATTTCAGTAAATGTTCTTTGAAAAGGTAGATTACTAGAAAATAATTAGCAGAACCTTCTTTGAGAAGGGAATTTGCGCTAAACGAAAACGGTATTTTATACAGCTTCCCGACTTAGGCGATAATTTTTTTTCTTTTTTGGATTTAGAGCTGAATTTTTTACTTTAATAGTTCATTTTTTTCTTTCTTTTTACTCATTCTTATCTCATTTATTTGATAGTCAATAGGTAAATCAATGATGCAAGTTTTTCAAAAATCGGCAATTTGACGCCGCGATTACTCCGATGTTGGTGACTTAGTACTTTTTTACTTTCTTGAGTACTTTTTTTAAATGCAGACACTGTATGTAAGCATAAAGAATTTTAGGTTATTATGTGGTATAAAATAGTGTTATGTATTTGGTAGCAGTTTTAAATAAGAAATATATATACAAAACATAGTTTATTTTGTAAAGGATTGTGTATGAATATCACATATTATTAGTTATTTTTAGGGGCACTAATATTATATATCTAACATTATAACATATCTTCAGTGATGAAACATATATACTTAAATAGTGTACAAGATCATATATGGTCTGTGATGCGTATCTGTGATATGTGGACGATCTTGGCGACTTTTTTCAAAATCCTATATTCGCAACGCTAAAACGTTTCTTGGCAACAAAAACTGGTTTGGTTACCAATCAAAGAACGCCATTTTCCCCTTGCATAGACATTTGGCGGTGGATTACCAGATTTGGCAAAAAATCAGGGTAAAAGACAGATTAACCTAAAAGGCTAATGCAGAATCTTAAGAGTACTAAAAACAACCACAAGACAAGTTTTCCATACTTTGGCACATTGTTTTGGTAAATTATCGGTCTTAAAGCTCTTATGAGAGCAAAATCAAGTTTTACATAAATCACAACATTTAGTGCTCATTGTGCTATGTGACGAGTCAACAGAAAGTCATTAATGTATTCTGAATAGTTTTATATGAATATAAAACATAGTTAAACTAAAAATTATTAGGGAGGGTTAAATCTATCGCATGAAAAATACTTTTTTCAAAGAATCGGAGATACAAAACAACCCCAAACTTTTCGTAAACCTAAAGTAAACACTATTTAACAAAATTGACATTGGAAAATAAACTTTAAGTATCGGAAATATAAATATACTTATACAATATGAATAATATTACAGTTTAAATATGAAAATCTGGCGAAAAGTATCGGTTTAACATAGATATTCATCGAGAGTTCGGCACCCATATTTACTCTTTTAGTTCGTAATTTAAAACTATATCAATATAATTTTTTTAAAAATAATTCATACTTTTGACTTAGAAACAGGTAGCCGGAGTGACCGCCACATGACTAGAGAATTTTTTAAGAAATATATAACAAGAAATCTTAAGTCCTTGACTTGAATCGAAAGGAGCCGAAAAGTCGAAACAAAGTGTAGATGCCAAATTGATTTGACAAGTTTTTTTCTTAAATATTTATTATCGAAAAGGAGCAATGACGTCACACGTAAGAAGAACGAGTTGGTTTGGTTAAAACGTCGCACTAGATATGCATATTGGGCTAATGGCGATGGTTCGGAGCCTATCTCGAAGGTTTGGTTTAGTTTGATTAATTTACTTTGCACAAGAGCTGCACAGTGGGCTACTGGCGACGGTTCGGAGCCTATCTCGAAGGAAAGACCCGGGAACGATGCCTCGTATTTTGAATCATGGGCAGATAACGAAGACAACACCTGAGCTGACACCCAACGCATCCTCAATAGGCGTCAGGACACTGGACCCCGATCAGATTTATTGTGCACCAGTATAATTTGTTGGATGTGCTGGACGACTTTCTAGTATTTTTGTAGCGAAGCTGACAACCCTCCTAACGCAAGATGAATACTTTTTTACTTTTCTTTGTTAAGTCCATCGCACAGATTCGAACCGGCAGTCCTCTGATTACTAGCTGAAAGCCTTTATCTACTTATCTACTGGAGGCCCCGCAGAAACTTCTAACACTATCCCGCAAACAAATCGTCTTTGACCGTCATTGTAGGCGTGGTCGTTCTAGTCGTCTATTAGGTAAAATAGTAGACGTTAAGAAAATAACAATTAAAACCTATTAATTAAAATAAAATTAATTAGTTAGTAAATTTATTTGTAACTTTTTCACATTTTTTTAAAAGCTTTTTAACCATTTTGGGGGCGTTATTAAAATGGCGGCCCTGGTCAAGTGCCCCGCCCTGTCGTAAATCAGTCCCTGGTTAAATGTTCTTCTAAATAAAATAACTTCTTATTTTTCATGTGTTTAGTATTAAATCTTTACATGTGATTATAGAAATATATTTTAAGCAAATTTACTGCAACTGTAAATCAGAACTGTGAAACAATTAAAAACACAAAAGTCGCAAAATTTCTAAAACACCGCTTATATTTTATAAAAATTTTATTATAAATTATTAAAAAATGTAGTCTTAATTCCAAAAATATTGTTGTCGAAAAATTACTGTTTCCATAATTCATACAATTTCGCCAATTGTTGATTAACTATATATCAAATTTGTTAGCATAGTGGTGAGTGAAACGACACTTCGATTCTTTTAACTACAAAGTTGCCAAATCAGCCGATATAATTTGTGAATAGCAATTTGTAGGTGATTTAACAGTTTACTTTTTGTTAAAAGAGCAATAGTTGTCAGTGGTTAGCCTTATTCATCCGAACTATTAATTAACCAGACATTTAAAAAATAACTCGTTATTTTTTGCGTTATTTAATGTGAATCTATTTTAAAGAACTAAACATCAAGAAAGATCAATATAATTTTATTTTTTAAACTATGGCTGTGGAATATCCTAGGACACTATTATCCTTGTTCTTTGTGGTTGTAGCTATCCGTTCTCATCATGCACTTAATCTCAATATATTCTCTCTATCAATTCCAGTACACAAGTAAACCAACACCTCAGGTATACTAATTTAAGATTTAATTAAACTTAAGAGGTTACATATTATTATATTACAAATAAAGGCAAGTGCTCCTACGTGATTGACACTGCCTATTCGTGGACCTCGTGGCATAGTTTTTTAGTCTCTGGCTCTCTCTCACAAGATGGCGAACCTCCAGCGTCATCAGAATTCAATTGCGCAGTTTTCTCCGGCCATCCCATTGGACGCTTCACAGGCGTGGGAGTTTTGCCCACGTGATTTCCAACAATGGCAATGTTATCATTACTAAGAACCTATCTCCTTCTTTTCTTTGAGTTTATTACAATTATAGAAATCTTTTTCTGATAAAAATAAAATTAAACCAATAATTAATAACAGTATTTATGCTTATAATTTTTTTGTCCGCAATTGTTAATATAAAAGAACTTTCTGCAAATGAAAATAAGCAAATTTAACAATTTAATTATTTTAAAATCGGCTCGACTCGGGTAAAAAATTCCAGATAAAAGATTCTAATCAACAAAATCAATTTAAGAGTTGAATTCCCACACTTTAAATTGATGATTTTTTTACATTGATTCCGATTTATAAACCACCGCTTGGAATACTAGAAATCACCCGATTTTAACGAAATATCTGTCATAATACTTAGTAGTAAAATAATTTAATATTTTGGGCGCGCAAAATTTTTATATGCGGGTCTTGTGCTTAAGTAAGTGGAGGATATGTAATTTTTTGAAGAGTTATTTTAGCTCATATTTCAGTAGAGAACAGATAATTTGGAATTCAGCATTACATATTGATATGTTCTGAACAGTGCCGTCACATAATTTTTTTTTGGGGGGGGGGGGGTTAAGACAAGAAATTTCCCAACTTAACGATTCGAAATTCCCAACTTAACGGCGTCGGGTGCGGATAACAGCTCAGGTGTTATTCTCGTTATCTGACCATGGTTAAAAAATACGAGGCATTATTCCCATGTCTTTCCTTCGAGATAGACCCGAACCAACGTTGTGGCACACAACATATGTTGCGCGCATGTTCCAGTGCAGTGTCCGTTCCGTTCTAAGGTTTAACGAACAATGTGCAGCTCTAGAGATGTTAATTTACCAAACCAAACTTAACGATTGGAAATTCCGAATTCGACCGTGCTAAAAATTCCTAGTTCCAACTTATCAACATTTGTCAACTTTTTTATATGTAAATATTAAACCAGTTTTCTCGAAAGTATTGATTTGTTGTACGTATGTTCCAGTGCAGTACGCATGTTCCTAAAGGTTTATTTAAGTTTAATCTCTTTCACGTTGGGCAATTTCTGATCTCCCTTCGCTTTCATTTGCTAATAATAGTAATTTTCATGAGGCATACGGGGGGGATGGGGGGGGGGGGTGCGAGACTGGCTTGAGTGAGAGTCAAAGACTCGAAATTGCATGATATTGTGCTATCGTATCTTTACTTATGAACAAAAAATATTAACTTCTATAATTTCGATTTAAATTGTAAAAGTCGTTTTAATTCAAAGTTCTAAAAGATTGAATAACCAAATTTATCTTATTATAAATATTAAATTAAATTCAAAGTATTTTGTCGTAACGACGATAACAAATTTGTTGTGGAAGTCAAAAGGGGGGTTAACAAAAACGGCTATGTTTTGAAAATGGTAACGTGATCTGTAAATAGTGGGGGTCAAAGGGACTCGACAGTTGTGCCAACCCAATAGTCATTGCTAAACTTAACATAAAACATAAATAAAATAATAGTCAAAAACAAAAAGTACCTACATACCAATATAACCATATTTATCAAGCAGTAATTAAATTAAATTCTAATTTTTTTAAATTAATAACTATTTTAATTCAAAATAATCAATGCAGAAAAACTGGAATTTAAATTATTGTAAATAAATTCAATAAACTTAAAAGTATTCAAAGAGAGAGTCCTCCAAAGTTAATGCTAAAACGAAACACGTATCACATAAAATTAGGTAACGAGAATAGGTACTGAAAGATACGTCCTCCGCTCATAAGATTTTTCGTAGCAATCGTATCGAAGTCTGAATGATTTTTTTTAACCGAGGGGTGATTCAAATAAAAGAACCCATCGAAAGTTCAGGAAGTTTCTATTAGGAACCGGTAAAAACTATAAAAAATATTTTTATAGAAAAACACAAAGGAAACGCACTGCGTCAATATTACACAATATGTGAAGATTCAACTAACCAATCACAAAACGAAAAAAAAATCCTAGACACGAGATGATAAATTTATATAGGACTGGCGCGTCGAATATTAGCTCGAAGAAATTTGACATTGCGGAAGGCAAAACCAATAGGGTTATATGAAACAAAAGTGATTTTCAATTAAAAAAATAAAGGATTTTGATTTAGACAATCATCTAACACAATTAAAAGAGAAGTTATTTTAATAAAAAAGAGCACTGTGTGACGTACTACAATATTTATATTATATTGACAATACTACATTTTAATGTAAAAAGGTATTAAAGTATTGTTTGTTTTACCAAAAATAAAAACATAATGAGCAGATGCGAGCATTTATTTGGGCGCCAATGGATAACGGCTGTCTGTCTGGAAATCTGAAAACATTGCTTCTCAATTTAGATAAAGAATTTATTGGACAATTTATAATTTTCCCTTGATAAACTTGTTGTTTTCGCTTTCATTTGTTAAAAATATTAATTTTCTTCAGACATAATTTTTCCCAACTCAGGTATTTTCAAACCTTGAAATTCCTAACTTTTAGAGTTTTCAAATTATTGGGGGGGGGGGGGGGGGGGGGGAGTCCCTGGTTCTGAAGCTTAATTAAGCAGTTTTTGTTTGAAAAATCCATAAATTGAAACGAAATAATATATATTGGTACTATGCATTACTTTTATATTAAAGTGATTACATTTTCAAAAAAAAATTGTGAATGTATATCCCTATATTTTATATATTTTTTTCTGTTTCCGAGGGATGATATATCTGCCATATGGGACTGCCTATGCCTTTTTCTGACTTCGAGAATGGTGTACACAGTGGCGTAACGGACGAACCCATAGGAATACGGAGAGACCCCGGCCTACAACGGCCCGTCGATTTCGTAAAGAAAATGAACATAAATAACACAAAACAAAAAGGGGCACTGCTGCTGCCTGTAACAAAAATATTTTTTTGAGCAAGGAAAATTTATTAATACCACTTGATGTTGAAATCGGTTTTCGAATTTAAAATTCTATTCAAGTTTTCAAGTAAAATATTTAACTGAGATAAAGGTGCAAGATTTACGATAGTTTTTATATTAATACTCTATGGAGGTTCTAAAATATATTTTTGTGGAGGGCACAGGTGAGAAAAAGAAGACATCACATAGTTTGAAAGAGACATACAATTTTTCGAATTGCAAGAAGTGGAATTTCGTAAACGTCATCCTGAGGAATATTTACACTATTATAAGTTAATTTACAATCCATTACAACTATTTAGCCGGACTTGAGGCCATTTTGGAGGAGGACAATTTCAGAGCTATCTGGATTTTATCGGATAGTAGAAGTTCTATACTTGCGAGACTGGAACAACGTCGGTGATCGTACTGGCATCTCCATTTTGAACATGTTGGGACTCCTCAGTCCGGCCCATGAGGTGCACCTCCAATGGATTCCATCCCATGTCGATATCTTTGGAAATGAGAGTGCCGACGACTTGGCGAAGAGAGGCTCGGCGGAACCATTTCGCTCTGACTCCTCCCTCACATTTGATGAACTTTTCTCCATCAGGAAAATCAATGACTTAAAGGTGTGGAGGGTCCCTCCACCCCATGGATGGTATAGGCGGGACAGCCCTGGTGGTTCTATTGGCCTCTCTTGTGATAGAGCCGATCAGTCGGCATTGTCTAGATTTGCTAGTGGCCACTTGCGAGGTTGTTTCTATGAAAACGGCGTTAAGCAGTTTCCGGTATGCTCCAAGTGTGGCGTGGAGAGTGCGACCCCGGAACACATTCTGTCTTGTCTTCAGCTCAACAGGGACTTTTTCGAGACGGATCCTTTGCAGGCCCTGGATTTTTTGAGGGTGTGGGGACTCATGGAAGCTGTCTAGCTGCCGCTAGCCAGCGAAGGACTAGTAACAACAAATACAATTTTAGTTTCCTTATTCTCTATAAAAAGAAAACTGCAAATTGCCAAGCGAGCATCTGGTAGACGACCTTTGGTCTCTGAAGCAGAACGTTTAGTCTAATCCTTAAGTATCGTTTTCAAGTCGTTAGTCAGAGTCCGACACTCCTGGCGGAAATCCTTTTCAAATGATGTGGATTTAAAATAAAATTAGGCTGATATTTACTAAGAACTACAATGAGGCTTGAACTGGTCATGTACTTAAGAAAAGGTTTCACTTTTATAATTACACTAGCTGTTTGGCCACGTGTTGCCGGGGAACGCTACCCTAATGAGTTCCCCCGCAAGCACATTACATTTTAAAGAAAAATGTAGTCTCCTCTTGAATCCGAGATCTAATTTTCCCAGAGTCCCACAAGTTATCGACTTTGCTACAGAGGAATTCTACATCAGTGGTTTACAACCCGTGGTCCGCGGACCACTTATGGTCCACGAGAGGGTCCAAAGTGGTCCGTTTTTCTTTTATAAAAGTAAATAGGTCGGGTTCGATAATGTATTATTAAATTGCTCTATAATGTATTATTTTTTATGCCAAAACAATCTAATGAAAAAATCCTAGTTTTTTTCATATAAAATAAATAATATTTTGTGAATGTCACTCCATTTATATTCCTTTTTCTTTACCTTAATTCCTATGGATTTGAACTAAAATGAATTATTTTTCATATTTTGTTGAAAAAAGTGCAATTTTTTTCTGATTTTGCTATTGTGGATCTATAGTTCTATTATTTTATTAAACATGTCTTTTTGGAATGAAATATGTAAGTGGGATCCTTCCACTTGTAGCTTTAAAAGTGTATTTTAATAGATGTTTAAAAGTATGCCGCGTTACCCAAGAATATAAAAGTTGGTGAAATGATGCAATTTCGTCACCATTATTATTCGAAATCGAAAAAATATACGATTCTATTAATTTCAAAAATAATCTAAATAGACTTCTTTATTAATAACTTTATTGAATCATATAGTATTTAATATCTGAATTTCATGTATATGGTTCCTGAATATTTTTTTACTGCTAATAGCCACTTAAAGGTTGGAAACCACTGCTTTATACATTACTTGGAATATTAAAGATAATAATATTTTATATTTGAAGGCTTCTATACAGGAAGGAAACCAATACATTAATGTAACCTAATTTGACCTTTATTTTAAGGATCTGGACTGGCTAGCATCTATACGAAATTAAAAGCACAGAAAATCATTTTTTATTTTCATTTCAAATGCACTACGATTTTTACCAACTTCACTCTATTACCATAATAGATTCAAACAAATATCATTTGTAGCAAGTTATAATTTTTCCTTATATATTTTTCACTGCATTCTACAAGCAGTCATTTTTTAAAAATTATTTTGTTTTAACAGCTGCGGAAAAAAATCCAGAACATCATTCAGACTCAATAGAAGATTCTTTTTCACTCTATTCATTTAGCTACAAATTTCATATTCGATTTTGAATATTTATTTTGTTAATAATTTTGGCGTTATGTTTATTTTCATACCAGGCAGCGATTTAATTGTGGGATAGAATATTTTATTGAATTCAATTCTTCTATTAGCTGTACGGGATCCTTTGTTATTGATCCCGCCATCCAGCATTCCGGCCCCCAAGTTACATTAATAATTTTCTTTACAACATGCTCAATATAGAGACTTGCCCCTCCCCGTAATGTTGGTCATTGCGGGCCCATATGTTACACCCAGGGCGTCATTAGGGGTGTGCGACGTGTTCCAGCGCACAGGGCCCCGCGTTTTTGGAGGCGCCCCGCTCCCAGGTTATAGAACAATAAAAATATTTTATAGATTTTTATCTATTTTTTTAATTTCCATTAGAATTTTTTTAATTTGTGTTAACTCATTTTCCTAGGTATACATGTTTACTTATCACTTGTGTTGTAGAGCCTTTCTCCGAAAATTCTGCATAAAAATGCCCTCTTCACTCCACTACATCACAATAAAATTTAAAACAACTTGGATGTTTTTGATTTTTTCAAGTTAGGGGGGGGGGGTGCATTTAAAAAATTTAATTATTTAAACTGTTCAAACTAAAGGGATTTGAAGCTAGGTTCGCATAGGGCCACGCGGCAGCTAGGGGCTGCCCATGTTACGCCACTCGGTTACATACACTTTAAAAATGAGTACATGAACGTATTCGTTTTTCTTTGAGAAGAATTGCGTCGTAAATGAGCGATGACGTACTCAAATTTAAGTAATCGTACTTTCTCAAAAATGAGCAGTGTGATTTAATATTGCTAATCTCAGTTGCTGTTCAAGCCATTTTAACAAAGCGACCTGACAGACTTAAAATAGTTGTTCAGAATATGATTGTCAACATTATTTTATGCCGATTGCTTAAATGAAAATAGAGTTATTACCACTCAATTATCTTACTTCCCACTCTTTTGGCACACCTTTTTAACATTTCTTCTGTTTACAACTTCTTCACTTTGCACTGGGCTGCTGTGCCTGAGGATCTGGGTTTGATTCCCGGTAAGTCTTGGTTGTAATTGTTGATATTTATTGAGAGTGAGTTATGAAGACAGATTATGTATGCAAGCAATAACTCTTTTTATTCATTTGAACTCATTGTACTCATTTTTGAGTACACGAGACTGAGACATTTTGAGATATGTACTGTCATTTTCAAAAATAAAACTTATGTATTCGGAGCTATGATAAGCATTGAATGTACTCAGAAATGAGGGCATTTTACTTGTTTTTGGTTTTTGAGTACCTATCTTTAATATTGTGTTTACGCCACTTTGCTACATACTTTTTACAATTTCACACATTTTATTACTAAAACATGTATTTGTATCTTGAATTGTAATTAAAAACACGGAATTTCTTCACAATCAAATCGTGAAGCTTCATTAAAAGCGAAGCATTAACGGTGGCCGTGTCTGTCAAGAGAGAACTACAACATTACCATCTCTCCAAGTGAGTTACGGAGTGTTGATTCTTTAGCGAAAGCGGGCAGACAATACTCCGATAGGGATTAAGAGACACGTCTCGCTGCCACGAAGACAATCACCATCCGGAAAGAAGGAGGGAAGGCCTGCCGAAGAAAGGGATGAGCCAGCAGAATCTCCGGAAGACAACACAGCCCTGATTCAGGGGTTGACCGAGAAGGCTCGCCTAGGCCGTTCAACCTGAAACTTCCTTCCCTCCAGCATCAAAACCAGTTTCCGCAAGAATTGAATCGCACCTCTTGAGCGATCATCCATCCGCACGTGATGCTGTAGAGATGCGGTTGTCAACAAAGAGAACAGAGGGTTGTGGAAGAGCTCTCTCGTTGAAGCCGGTTGGGGATGGATGCAGTGGAAACTGACTTGTTGTTGCTGTATCAGCTGTTGTGAAAACTGAATCATGAAGAGCGTTTGGAGGGGTTGGGTTGTGATCAGTGTCTTCATACTCCAGCATGAATTTCGGATTATATTGGCCCAAGAGGCGCAAAAAGGTGAGATGAACTTTGTTTTCTCTATGATAGGTGTCACCTTAGAATCGTGATTTCTTAATCGCATCATAAGAATTACTTTTCTCGATGGTTGAGGAGTGTAACTATGGAAGGCTTTACTCATTTCAGTGTTTATTAAAAACAATTTTTTTATATATTCTTTACTGATTCATAGCAAAAGAATCACCATATTTTCCTTATCAGTTGTAATTAAAAATAACTTTATATATAATATTTAAGAATAAAATGCAAAAGGTTCTTCGTGTTTTTATTAGTTATCATTAAAATGTTTTTTAAAATATAATTCAGTTGAAACTGGAATAAAATGAAACAGTATATTATTCAATGCTAAAATGACTACTTTTATAAGATGTTTTTTAGCAAGTCTTCGTAAAATTAATGTGATTATATTTTTAAGGTTGGGACTGTTATGTGAAATAGGATCTTAATTAAAATAGGATCTGTTATGTGAGATTTGATGAAAAAAAATGAATGGGCTATGGTGTTTACTGTAAAACGGGATATTTTTTATAACACCTTCGATTAATATAAAATTGTAGATTTATTTAGCATTGAAACTAATTTCGCTTTTGCCAATTTTGTTACTAATCAAAATAGGGTTCGATCCGTGAAAAGTAACCGAATTTTTTTATTCCTGCCATATTTAGGTTTAACCTCTCAGTGGCGTTTCAGAGGGTTTTTGACACGTTTGGAAGTTTTTATTCGTTGGGGGAGGGAAAAACAGGGGCGGTTCAAGGAACTTTTTCGACACAAGCAAGCTTGTTTTTATCGCCCCCCCCTACATTTATTTGCTAATATTCCTCTAATAACTATTTTTCAGAATCAACACATTGTGGACAATATTGCACATTGGTTGTTGCACATTATTTTATGTCGATTTCTTAAATGGGCACTGAGTTATTACAATTCAATTATATTACTTCTCATTCTTTTGGCACACCTTTTAAACATTTCTTCTGTTTATACCTTTTTCATGTCGCCCTGGTAGTACAACGGATAAGGCGCTCAACTACTGTGCCTGAGAATCTGGGTTCAATTCCTAATAAGTCTTGGTTTTAATTGTTGATATTTATTGAAATTTTTAACTCATTGTACTCCTTTTTTAGTACATGTTTTTTTCGTTTGCGGCCCCTTCTGTTACGGTCCCCTACAGTCACCCCTGTATCCAGGGGCGGATCCAGACTTGGGATTTGGGGAGGGGGAATAATCAAAACAAAGTAGAAAATGGAATGACATATATAGATTTGAATTACTTTAAATGATCAAAATTAAAATGTTTTAAATTAATCAAAATTATTAAAATTAATTACAAAATTATTGAAATTAATTACAAAATTATTAAAATTAATTATAAAATAATTAAAATTAATTACAAAATAATTAAAATTAATTAAAATTAATTACAAAATAATTAAAATTAATTACAAAATTATTAAAATTAATTACACAATTATTAAAATTAGTTTTCATATGCACCATGAAACAAATCATAAATCTTGTGATACGATTTAGTATTATGATAGCTACAGAAAACAGAAATATTAATTTTATAATAAAAAAAAATTGCGGTATATTAGATTTATTGTTGTCCACATTTATATATATAAATTTTTAAATTAACTTTTCAAGTTTTATAGCCCCCTCCCCCTTCCTCATCCAACAATTCTCTCTCTTAATTCCAGAAGAGTTTAACCCAAAACAATTGAATTGAGTTGTTTTTAACCCAAAACAATTGAGGTCAAAAATTAAATAATTTTCGATTATTTGAATTTGTTTCTAAACAAAGCAGTGACAAAACAATGGGAATATTATGTATTATTTAGATGTAGATTGCTTTTTCTAGAATGTTCTTTTAAAAAAAAAAACATGGAAAATAGTGAGTTTCAATAAGCCATCTTAAACTCTATACATAATTTTTTTTTTTAATTTTTAAATGCATCTTTTTGACATTATATAATTCTCTTTAACATTTAGACCTTTTATTTCTGAGAAAAACAGCATTCGTTACAACACTTTTAAAAATGCTATATCATTGTTTCGTCACTATACATTTTTATCAAATGTGTTACGTTTCCGAAATTGTGAAATAGCGGACACGAAATAGGGCAGTGTTAATTATGTTTTTTAAATTCTATTAGGTTTAGATTTTAATATCGCATATATTTCTATAAGGTCTAGGTCAGTAGCCAAAAATAACCAGTTTCCGTGTGAACAGATTGCCCTTCTTCCCCAAATATGCAATTACTATTTGAGGCTTTCTGTAATCGTTTTTATCGGAAAAGGAAGGAAAAATAATTTCCTGGGTCGAGTTTTTATTTAATCATTTGGTTTTGAAATCTTGCAAGCAATTTAAACGTGAGAACAATTGAAATATTTTACGTTAAGTTTCCGCATTCATTATCTTCCCGTTCCGTATAGCAAATTTAATTATTAAATGAATACAAATGTTACTTTATTTCACTGTAAAAAATAGGTACATAAAAATAAGTAAAAAGTACTAATTTTTTATTGCTTTTGATGCTTATAATAGCTCCGAATACATAAGCTTCATTTTCGAAATAGACATGTACTCAAAAATGAATAAAAAGAGAAAATGCTTCCCTACATAGGCTGCCTTCATAAATCACTTTCAATAATTACAACTAAGACTTACCGGGAATCGAACCCAATCCGTCTACCTAATCTCGTCGGCACCGAAGTCCAGGGCCTTATCCGTTGTGTAAAGAAGATGTAAAGAGAAATGGTGTAAAGAAGATATAAACAAAAGTCATGTTAAAAAGGCGTGGCAAAAGAATGGGAAGTAAGATAATTGAATTGTAATAACTCAGTTTCCATTTAAGCAATCGACATCAAATTATGTGATAAACCATCTTCTGAACAAATATTTTAAGTTTGCCAGGTCGCTTTGTTAGAATGGCTTGAACAGAAGCTGATATTAGCAATATTAAACCATATTGCTCATTTTTGCGAAAGTACGATTACTTAAATTTGAGTACGTCATCGCTCATTTAAAATGCAATTGTACTCAAAGAAAAACGAATATGTCCATGTACTAATTTTTAAGTACATCTTTTTTTTACAGTGTTTCAAAAGAATGAGAAAGTATGAAAATTAAATTCAAATCGCTTTCAAGTCTGCTATTGGTGATCGGCGTTACCATTGGTGCCCCAGCACCGCAGTCCATTAAACTACCAGGTCGACATTAAGAATTTATAGACAGAAAAAACGTTTAAAAAAAGTTGTGCCTAAAGAATGGGAAGTATGATCATTGAACTGTAATTACTCAGTTTCTATTTAAGCAATGGACATCAAATGATGTATAAAACCATCTTCTGAACTACGATTTTTAAGTTTGTCTGGTTTCATTAAGATCGCTTGAACAGAAGCTTAGATTAGCAATATTAAATCACATTGATACTTTTTGAGAAAATACGGTTACTTGCATTTGATTATGTCATACACCCGTTTACCATGGCAATTATACTTAAAGAAAAACAAGTCGCTTTAGACACTAATTTTTAAGTACTGTTTCTACAATGTATATAGGACAACATATTTTTAGGTTATTCAAAAACAGATCTTTCATCTATCCACTGTATATCTAGAAGCATATTTGGTTGTCTATCCAACAAGGCTCTTTAAAATAAAGTTACACTAGATTGATAAAAGGATTTAACACTAGTTTGTTTCCCTGGGTTACCCGAAAAAGGAAGACGTAAATTTTGTTTTTTAAAGGCACAATTAAATCATCGAATATCGGTTCTTTTTCTACTTAAGATTACATACATATTTATTAAGTAAAAATACTTTTTTCATTAAAAGTTTTAAAAAATATGTACAACAACCTTTTAACGTCCTCAAATCATTTAAATCTTAAGTCCTTTGAATTTGTATAAATACGTTTTTAGAGCAATAAATTTCAAACAAGGGAGTTTAGAAAACAAGAAGTTTTTTTTAAAAAAATACGAAATTCATTTAATTTCACTAAGGCCGCTTTTACATTTAACGACACGACACCGATAAATCGTATACGTTTTCAATGGCACGATATCGGGGTACGCAAAATACGCATACGAAGCCGGGCGCTTTTTCACTAGCCGGTCCGATAACGATATTGTCGTTGCCGATCAGACAATACAATTTATCGGAACGTTTTATCGTGGGCACGCGCCTTCCCTACTTCATCGTGACGACATTTGGAGTTTGTTTCGGAAAAACTTGTTGCCGTCTGCTATAGTTTACTGTGTTTTTTTAATTTATATTATCAATATGGCTTTTAAGTTCGATATTGTGAACTTCTGTGAATTAGTGGAAGTAAAGACCTGTATTTGGGATAAGGGAGATGAATTTTACAAGAACAAGATTGTTCGAGAAAAGGCATGGGAGGCAATATTTAGTCAAACCGTCGCCAATAGTCCACTGTGCAGCTCTAGTAGTTAGCTCTAGCTTATTGTAGACGTTCAAATAAAACATAAAAATCTCTTTCAAACTGCGAATAACAAACTGCGATTGTTGTATTTGCTGTATTTAAGGAGAAAGAAGAGATTAATAACAAAACGCTTCTGGGTGCATGATATCATCAAAGCAAAAGACATGTTGAAGGAGATTTTTATGTTTTATTTGAACGTCTACAAAAAGCTAGAGCTAGCCACTAGAGATGCACAGCGGGCTATTGGCGACGGTTTGACTAAATATTTCCTCCCATGCCTTTTCTCGAACAATCTTGTTCTTGTAAAATTCATCTCGCTTATCCCAAATACAGGTCCCCACACTAATTCACACAAGTTCACAAACTTAAAAGCCATATTCATAATATAAATAAGAAAAAACACAGTAGACTATAGCAGACGGCAACAAGTATTTCGGAAACAAACTCAAAATGTCGTCACGATGAAGTAGGGAAGGCGCGTGCCCACGATAAAACGTTCCGATAAATTGTATCGTCTGATCGGCAACGACAATATCGTTATCGTATCGGCTAGTGAAAAAGTGCTCGGCTTCGTATGTGTATTTTGCGTACCCCGATATCGTGCCACTGAAATCGAATACGATTTATCGGTGTCGTGTCGTCAAATGTAAAAGCGGCCTAAGGCTCTTACTATACCCAATTTGTTTAAGGAGCGCATGGCCCCTTCAAAATCAAGAAGGGCCCGCGTCGTACACTCCTAAAGGCAACACAATTAACTGGTGACTTTTTTTTAATAAAAAGAAAAGCAAAGTATTCTTAGCATAAAAAATACTTTCACTGTTTTCATTAGCATACTGCAATTTTCTTTTGCGAGCGACTCGACAAAAGTTACTTTTCAAGCAGCAAAGAAGACGAAAAAAATAAAGATTGCCAATTTCAGGGAAACGACTTGCAGAAACGAAAGCACTGGTGATGTGACCGGAACGGAACATCAGGGGAGTTTGGATAGGACCATTAAAGAAAGGAGTAACGATGGAAAATATTATGTATCAGAATCTCATCAGTAATCTCGGAAATGAGGCATTTCGAGTCGGGCGGGTTTTACAGTAATGTGTTTTCTAGCGTAGAAAGTCATGATAAGGAAATAGCAGAACGCTCTTTATAAGGGGAGAAGTCAAATTTGTGATGTGAAACATTTTACACATGCAATGAAAAAGTCTACAGATCTTCGTTATGGAAATGATGTCATCATTTTTCTTAATATGCCCCTTTTTCAGGCCAATGATACGAGTAAATTGTCTTCTTTTTTAAAATTATTCATAATTATCTGGAAACTAATTGTATAAAATTGCAGTTTTTCTCTTATGTTCGGTTAGAAACCACAGCACGGAAAGGAAATTTCAAAATAATATTTTAATAACTATAAGGAATAGTATACAATCAAGTATGAGTTTCTGTATGTGTATATATATATATTAAAAAAAATAATTTTCTCAAGCAAGAAATATGTAAGAAAAATCCTTATAAAAACGAATATTACATAATACAATAAAAAACATCAACACATAGTCGAATTTGAAGGTAGTATAGTTTAAAGATTAATGAGCTAAACTTTTATGTTTTCATATTAAACGGCATTCCGATTTTCGTCGAACTTTTTCCTACAGGTGTAGCAGGACTGTAACTAGATAGAGTTAGAAAACAGACTGCTCAATCGATGCAATCTCGTAATTTAATACAAAAAGATGCTAAATTCCAAACATCTTTCTTTCATCTTTGTTCACTAAATGTATCAAATTAATGAGTTATTAGAGAAAATGTGTCAACATCATCCTGTTGTCATTGCTAAATAACCAAAATATATTGAGCCATTTGTTTTCTGAAGTCTCAATGGAAAGTTTATTAGCCAAAACACCATGATGGGTTCTTTGTATGATGGGTTCTTTGTATACTGGCTTTTCCTTACCAAAGTAAAAAAAAATCACTAATCCTTTTTATTGAAAATAATGCTGGAAAACTCAAAGTAATTACTCCTTATATTTCAGAAACGTTGCAACAAATTTTCTTATTACATTTATCTCCCAGTATACTCGATTCCATTGTTTGCTATGTCTATCTCTTCACTTCTGCGCTCTTCGGAACATTTATTAAAAGAAAGAAAACACGAGTTTTGAAATGGAGAGATGTAAACAATTAGAACATCAATATGTAACCTTCGATGTTCGCTTTCCGGGTTTTCCGGTCACTGCACAAGCTTTAATGCATTACCCCCTAAACTATTTCGCTCAAGACTTTTTTTTTACTACGGACGGAAAAAGATTCAATTTTAAACAGCTCGACTTAATTAAAAACCTTTAGACACGTAGTTACCCTTGGTTGCTTTAAAAAAAATGCCGTCAAGCTTACGCGGGAGCTATTCGGTAATGAACTATTTCGAATCGATTCTATATATAAGTACGTTGAAGTAAATACATTAGGTACTTTTTTTAATAGGAGTATCACAATAATGAAATTTAACTTGAAAACCTTTAAAATTAAAATTGGGTATTTTTAATTTTTTAAAATTTTTAATGGCTATTTTTAGAATATCGAAATCCAACACGAATGATGCTTTGGTAGGAACTAAAATTGCTCGGAAAAGACACAATGCAATGTAATAAAGTTTTGACATAAAATAAGAGTTTTAAAGTTTGATATTTTCATAGATCATAAAATGCTTGGGTTTCTTTAAAAAAATCGCTTCACAATATTGAGGATATTACAGTAACGTCTGAATTATTTTGGGACAATGTATTCTGAACAGGGTCGTCGCTAGGAATTTTTTTTTTTTTTGGGGGGGGGGGGGGGGGGGGGGAACCATAAAATTGCATACTCAAATATTTTTTTTACCAACTTTTTTAGAGTCAAATTACCAACTTTTTTAAGAGTCTGGTAGTTTATCCCCGCTTGTATGGGGAAAATTAGTTTTGGACGAGAAATTGCCAATGCGATCAAAAGTAAAATTTATTAAAGTTTTGCAGTTTTTTTAAAAATAATTTACATATGCTCATTATCACATTCAGTGATGCAAACGTTTATTCATTGATAATATCTCATCGCTATTACATTCAATGATTAAAACTGCATTCCATGAATGATCTGTTGAATTTTCCATAAAATTGCATACTCAAATATTTTTTTTACCAACTTTTTTAGAGTCAAATTACCAACTTTTTTAAGAGTCTGGTAGTTTATCCCCGCTTGTATGGGGAAAATTAGTTTTGGACGAGAAATTGCCAATGCGATCAAAAGTAAAATTTATTAAAGTTTTGCAGTTTTTTTAAAAATAATTTACATATGCTCATTATCACATTCAGTGATGCAAACGTTTATTCATTGATAATATCTCATCGCTATTACATTCAATGATTAAAACTGCATTCCATGAATGATCTGTTGAATTTTGTTAAATTTCCTGTAGACTTGTCAAAATTACAAACCCTATTTGGCAAACTTGTGAAACATTTGGCTTTTTTAAAGTGAAACTTTTTAGTTTCTTTTTTTAAAAAAAAGCCAAATGTTTCACAAGTTTGCCAACTAGGTTTTTGATTTTGCCAAGTCTACAGCAATTTATCACCATTGGGGGAGGGACCCCAGAAAGCCACAAGGGGTGAAAGCTACGACTTATAGTAGACTTATATCTATTGTGCAATGTGGGCACAAGAATATTAAAACGGTTGATCTGTGATGGAATTTGTTAATTTCGAAAGCTGTTAATTTTATTTTTAAAGATTGAAATATAATTCGAAAAATAATAAAATAACAAACATTTATTTTCAATTAAGTCGTTAAACAAGTATTTAACCATAACATTTAGTACTGTAAAAAAATTTCAACAGTTTAAGTAGAGCGGTTTTAAAATAATTAAAAAAACTTTTAACAGTTTGAAAAATAGAAACATATTGTATTGGTTTTTTTTTGCATTTAAAGTAATATAAAATCATATGATTTATTTGTTCACTTATTTTGAGATTTTTTTATACTATGAAAGCGCTGAAACAAATCCTTTGTATATTATTCAAGTACGCATGGGGGGGGGGGGGGAGATCTTGTTCATTCCCAAATCCACATCAGTTCTGAATGGGACATATATTCTGATAAAAGACTGAAACGTAATTTTTCGTAATACGAATCAAAATATATTTCAAAATTATAATGCCACAAGTTTCAGTTTAACTACTTTGTTAAAACGGTTATTTTTCTTCTGAAATGTGAAATATGTTTAATAATATTAGATATCACTATTTCATAATATTTCAACCTTTTAATAAACCTTCTTAGTGTTAATTCTTTAAGAAAGTTTTCAGTTTAAATTAAATAATATATACACTATTTAACCACACTCATCGTATTGTATGGTATATAAGTATTAGTATTATATAAAATTCAACATATGATTTTTTTTTGCATTTAATATCTTTACGTGCAAATTTTGTATTTTACAGCCTTTTCCTTTCCTGGCCAAATGTTAAATTAACAAAGTTATGTAATTATACATTACCCAAAACTTAATTATAAAAACGGAATTCATTGTTATAATTTATTTTGTATAATTAGTGGCTAACTTTTAAAGTCTAATTATTAAGGTTTCTAAAAGAGTCCTATCACTTTTTTGAGTCTCTAAATTAGCGCTGAAAACAAGTAGTGTTTGTTTTTCACTCCAGTTTCCTTTGTAAAAAGGCGGGTTAATTGGATTAGCAAGTGGTATAAAACAGCAAACGATTTAAAGTTAGTATATTTTTAACCTACGTTTAATCTACTTCCCTTGAAATTTTGTTTTTGTTACGGTCGGAAACAACTTAAATCCAAAGCAGTTTGTCTCAATTAAAATAATTGCAAAAACAATCGGACATTTTGTTGCTATGTGTAAGGTTTGTGTCGTAGATTCTACTAAGAATCTGTAGTTTTTTTTTAATTAATGAGCTGTTTATGGACTAAATAGGGAGTATTTTGGTTGTTAAACTGCAGGGTTAAAGGGAAGGTGATATTTACGAAATGTTTAAATAGGGAGTATTTTGGTTGTTAAACTGCAGGGTTAAAGGGAAGGTGATATTTACGAAATGTTTAAATAGGGAGTATTTTGGTTGTTAAACTGCAGGGTTAAAGGGAAGGTGATATTTACGAAATGTTTAAATAGGGAGTATTTTGGTTCTTAAACTGCAGGGCTAAAGGGAAGGTGACATTTACGGAATGTTAGAAATATATTTATTTGTATACAAAAAAGTTTATGTCGTAAATGTGGATATTTAAACTGTCAAACTCCAAACTCTCTCAGAAATATTAATAAAAAAAATCGTAAAGCTGTAAATCCCTGATAAAAATAACTAAACTTATGTGTAAATTTTTTGGGGGGTTTAAGGTATGATCTAAGTTTTTATTTTAACCCGTGATATTCAGCCTCAAAGCTTTAGATTTTTTCACTTTAAAAGGAAAACTATAAAATATATTAAATAATGTAAAAAAAAATTATGTAAAAAATGGAAGTTTATATTGCTCTAGAATGAACCTTTTGAACTGATAGTTTACATATAATTTTATACATAGTTTCATAAAAGACTGTGAAAATAATTTTCAAAAAAACTATTTTTGTTCTTTTGTCCATGCTGGAAATATTTTTACTCCTCCTGGACAAATTTTCTTTTTACAGGATGCGTGAGAAGGTAAAAAAAAATAGGGTGTGGCTGTGTCGAAACACGACCAAAATGGTTTTACGTGAAACATCATTTCAGGAGATTATAGATATAAAAATGAATTGGTGACTAGCAAAACCATCGCAAAGAAAATAAGGTTAACCAAGTTGTTCTGTTTGACGCCGCGAGCCCCCATTCATGCCCCGTACGTGCTTTGCTTTATTTCAAGATTTTACACGCATCAGTAGCATAAGTCAATCGTGCTATTTGTAACGGAGTTATTGAGCCCGAATAGATCCCCCTAAAAGCGTAATATAGTGTTTCTATCCTAATACCTCATGCAGCTTATTTTAAAGACGTTTCACGTCAAAAATAATGATAAGTACCAGATTTGATAAAAATCTTACAGTTAAAAAAATTGTTCGTTAAAAATGAAAAATAGTATTAACAATATAAGCAATAACGTACTCACCATTTTACATAAAATTATATATAACAGAAATTTGAGACTAACAGGAATTCTTGAAAATGTGGGCGACATAAAATTTTGGGTTTATGTCATTTGCGTGATTTTTTCTAATACGTCTGATTTTTAAAATCATAACGACTACTTTTTCAAGAATTCAATTATTATTCATTATAAGTCAATTTAAATTATTCTTTAAAAACATAATTATTCTAAAAGTAAATAAAAATTATTAAAAAGTATTCAATTAGAAATAAATTGTTTCTTTGTATTGTATAATCGAAAATGTGCAATTTAAAAGCAAAAAAATGAATGGAGAGCAAGGAAGGTTTAATCTATTTTATACTAAATCGTAACTGTCTTAATAATATATTTTTTTAATTATATATTCTGCCACAACATCTACACCCCTCTATATATTCATATATTTAGATGAAATAATATGAAAATATATAAACAGCTTTTAGAATTTGCCTTTTTTTTGTTTGTCAATAATGCGAGAATTAATGAATGGATTTGGATTCAATTTTTTCATTTGAATAACTTAGACTTTAAATAAATAATTTTTTTTAGCACAGTCACAAATTCCCGAAGAATGAAAATAAGAATTTATTTCAATATATAGCAAAGGATATAATTTGTGTTATATATTAATTAATGTACAAATACACATTATTAATTGACGTATATTCGTTGTATATTTGTAATTTAAAATTGATTATTTTTGATTCATTTAAAATGTACACTATTCATTTATAAATAAGTCCCATATTTCCGCAAATATTGTATCATTTTAACAATAATAAGTAAGAATACACACATAATTTTTACATGTGCAAAATTCGGAAACTATCAATTCTTTAGTAGGGTGAATGTACCACTTACAGACCAAATAAGTCCAATTACCGACCAAATAAGTCCAATTACCGACCAAATAAGTCCAATTTTCGACCAGTATCGAGCGTGTGACTACTAAACTCACTATAGACTGTAAAATGAAATTTACCTAACTTTTAAAAGCCTTTGAGTAGCAGTGTTTAAAGGGACTTTCAAAAACATAATAATATGATGTTATTTTTAAATAAATTTTCCAAATGTTCAGTAACTGGTATTGGTTGGTAGCTAGAGCATTCAACTTATTTAGAAAACATTATTATTTCATTAAAAGTCTAAATTTAATTATAATGAGTGATATTTTAAACATAAGAATAGAAAATGATAGATAGTATTTTATTTATAACGGCGGAACTTTCTTACTACTTCAATGAATTATTTAAATTTTTATTTAAAATGATGTGTCTTCTTCTAAGACATTATGCTTCTAATTAGTCGAAATGTTTTTCAAATTAAGAATGGAACAAATTATTCTAATACTTGTAGTAGAACTGTCGGTAACTGGTACGCGGTCAGTTACTGAAGCATTCACCCTATATAGAAAAAAATATTATTTCAATAAAAGTCTAGATTTAAATATAATGGGGGATGTTTTAAACATCAGAATCAGAATTTAGATAATGGCAGAACTTTCTTATTACTCCGATGAATTATTTAAAGTTTTATTTAAAAATAAAATACAAATAGAATAATTTGTCTTCTTCTAACACATTATGCTGATAATTAAGCGAAATGCTTTTCAAATTAAGAATGGAACAAATTATTCTAATACTTGTTGTAGAACTGTCGGTAACTGGAGCATTCACCCTATTTATAAAAAAAATATTATTTCAATAAAAGTCTAGATTTAATTATAATGGGGGATATTTTAAACATCAGAATAGAAAATGCTAGATTGTATTTCTAGATAACGGCAGAACTTTCTTAGTACTCCGATGAATTATTTAAAGTTTTATTTAAAAATAAAATACAAATAGAATAATTTGTCTTCTTTAACACAATATGATGCTAATTAAGCGAAAAGATTTTCAAAGTAAGAATGGAACAAATTATTCTAATACTTGTAGTAGAACTGTCGGTAACTGGTACTTGGTCGGTTACTGTCACCCTATTTAGAAAAAAATATTTTTTCAGTAAAAGTCTAGATTTAATTATAAGGGGGGATATTTTAAACATCAGAATAGAAACTGCTAGATTGTATTTCTAGACAATGGCAGAACTTTCTTAGTACTCCGATGAATTATTTAAAGTTTTATTGCACTCTCAGCTGATGAATTATTTAAAGTTATTAAAAATAAAATACAAATAGAATAATTTGTATTTTTAACACACTGTTCTGCTAATTAAGCGAAAGGATTTTCAAAGTAAGAATGGAACAAATTATTCTAATACTTGTAGTAGAACTAAATAACTTTGTAAAAAGGGAAAACGCAGTCTTTTGCGAAGTTAATATTTTTTTTTGTATCCAAAGATAGAGAGATGCTATCTTGAAATATTTTCTACATGACTATATACGCTTGGCAGGTTTCTTAAATGATATCGTGACGACTTACGATTGTCGTCACGAAGGGTGGATTTTAACCAGGCGAGACGAAAGTAACAATCCTACAGTTTAATAAAAATGCACTCTTTTTATGCAGTTTATTCTTCCGGTAAACTGTTACTTTTCGTATGTTGAATGCTTTTAAGCACGCTGTGAATAGTCCTGCTGCTATTTCCATTCTTTTCGGGTAGAAAATTTACTTTCATTCAGTGCTTTTTTTAAAGGATTTACTTCTTTTCCAGAAGGTAAAAAACAACTATACACTTTCTGGAAAGCGTTGTTTTTAAATACTTTAATTACATTATTTTATTTTTTTTATTTAAAAGAAAAAGGGAATGTAAAAATATGTTTAAATTTTTAATATAAAGCGCAAAAGACGCGGTGGTGAAAATAGTAAAGTTATGATGAAAATAGTTAAATTATATAACTTATTAAACATAATGTACGCAATATAATTATTTTTTCAGTCGGTTAAACTGTAAAATTTACGTGGAGATAATAAATAACAGAACTTTAAAAAAGTTGTCGTAGTTAGTATTTTTTTATATTTAAATTTATTAAAGCGAATTGAAAATTTCTGTATGTTACATTATATTTAGTTTTAATAAATTTTTATGCAAAAATTTTGTATATTAAATTTGATTATTTATAACTTTTTTCTGCGCATGTGTCTCACAACGAGTACAGGAAATATACGACAATTTCCATTTAATAAAAACGCCTTAAAATTCGTTTAAACAACGTAAAGAAAAGCATAACTTAATGTAAAAAAAAACTATTGGTTTGCTCCATCATAACATGTCAATATTTTTGTGATGAAATCATGTAAATTTGACTGTTGTAAAAAAAAGCAAGTTAATAAATTTTTGACGTGAAAAAAGTTTAAACCTCCGAGTGGTTAGCAAAACTGCAAAATTGTAAAGATGTTTTCTTTGCAAAACAACTACTTTATATTTTTAATATATTGAAAATATAAAGTAGTTGTTTTGATACATGTGTAATTTATATATTTATTAATATTATAGATATAGCTTTCAAAAACATCCAACTTAAAAAATATCTTAACATTGAGTATTTTTATGAATTTAAAGTTAATATTTTTGAAAAAAATGGAATTCTAAAAAGACGTCTATACACTTCCAAACTACGTAGAGGGTAAATAGTGTAAGAGGCGATAATTAATTACTTTTCTTCTTAAAATAACGTTTCTATATAATTGCTGTAGTGAGCGATGTCACTTATTAACTAACATCTTCGGCAAAATTTACCTGTAAGCTATCCACCATTGAAAGGCCCATTAAAATCTTTTCAGTATTTCTTGCGCAACTAATGAACAAACATAAATAAGCAACATAAACAAGCATAAGTTATAAAAACTGCTGTTTTGTCTTCTAAACTGTCCAAAGAATGTGACTAATGTAAACTTTCAAAAAAATATTCCACCTATGTGCGGTTTTATAATAGGTGTTTCTTTGCATTGAAAGTATAATTCTATTCCCCCAAACCGGAGTTGTCAACAATGTAAACCAATCATTAAGTAAAAATGAATGTAATTCATATAGTAAAAAATTTAAAATCTAGCTAATAAACATGTCAATGATCATGTAGGATTAAAATAAAAATTTTATTAAATAAATCGAAAATTAATAATTTCTAGATTTTAAGTACTACTATATAGTTTAAAACTTTATCGGGTTAATCACAGTCCTGAAAACATCATAATTTTAATATTTTTAAATTGGAATGGAACTATGTAAATCTCCTAATCCAGGTAATCAAGGTATCCTACACCATGTAATTTTGAAATATAAATTTTATGAGAATTTTAATTTAAAACTATTTGAAAACTTTTAAAACTGTTTTAAAATAGTTGATGTTGTACAACCTAAATTCAAAATATAATTTTGAACTTCTATTCAATCCAAATAACATTTACGAATAACATAATACTAATGTTTTTTTGAAAGAAAATAATTTTTCCGTTGAAATGTGTAATTACTGCAAGATCATTTGTATGATAAAAGGGATATTTCCCCCTATGTTAATATATTATATGACTACGGCAAGGGCGGATGGTGAAATTTCTCATTGCTAATACTATCCATAAATAAATGGAGAACATGATCTAAATCACCATTTTTGCTATTCTCAGCTTCTATTTAGCGTGCAAACTGCATACGTGCTTATGCATGTGATTAATTATTTTTATGCGAATGCGATGTAAAGTCGATCGAATCGAAAGAGATAGTAAAAACTCCTCTGCATTTCATTCAATTACCTCGCGAAAAGAATCTCTTTCGACGCATCTTTCAATTGATTTTTTTTTTTCAAAGTTCATTCACGAACAATAAAAAAAGTGAGATGCCGGAAGAAACAAAATGAATGGATAAAATCTCCTTCTGGCTATACTTTGTCCACTCTTCGACCTACGAAACAGGTTCTCGTATTGAGAATCTCTTAGCTCACAGCAGGAGTTTGTGTTTTATTTTATTGAAGGTCGAAGTGATGCTATGCTGATGCATTTGAACTCAAAGTTTACAGCACTGAAGTACCGGATCGAAAGTAATATACAACCAACTAGTGTCTGGTTTACTCACAATGTTGTTTAGTGGCCAGTTGACGCTCGAGGAATTTTAATGAACTCCAACGTGGTGCGTACACTGCCCAATCATTCCATGTTTTAAAGTAGATTTTTAAACACCAATACTAACTTTCTGTAAACCGATCTCGTGAGATCCAAACTTCAATCAATTGTATGTGTTTTCGGAATAAATCGTCTTATCCTATACTAGAATCCGAAATAGTTGTCGGTTGATTTACTTGAGCCAAAAAAGTTTGCAGCTCTGGGAAACCGGACTGAAACCAATCTTCAGCTTCCAATCCAGATCTCGTGTATACGATATAATGGAATTGCTCGTTGGTATGTTTAAAAATATCAAAATGTAGATTAAAAAATACGATTTTAAACTGGCCTGATGTGAATCATATAAATGGGCAGTTCGATTTAAGGAAAAATTTAGACGCAAGCGAACTGGAATTTGGCGTCATCCTCCGCAAATTTTAAATAAGGGACCGTCCACAAATGACATCACGTGCTTGAAAAGGGGGGGGGGAGGTCATGAGGCTGTGGCACTTTGTGACAAGGGGGGTGAGGGGTTGCAAGAAGTGCGACATCACACACGTCGCCAACCAACATTGCAAATCAGCAGAAACAACAAACAGAAAATATTTCAGAAAAATAAACTGTTAAGCTTACGGTTCGAATTGATATAGTTGCAGTTGAAAAATAAAATTTCAAATACCATCTTCTAACTTAGTGCTTTGTTTCTGAACTGCCAGTATATGTATATATATATAACTTTTATGTGCTAGGTCGATACCGTTGGTAGAAGACGATGTCGTAGCAATTCAAAAATTATGGGGGGGCAGTTTGGCCTCAACTAGTTCCATTCCCAGCATATTTACCAATATATAAAAAATAAACGCTAATTAGCATGTAGCAGTAATTAGTCACTAATAGTTAGCAGTTATGCTAACTAGTTGTTAATTATTAATAATATGTTAATTGTTGAGGAATTTGCAGACATTTCTTAAAATGTTAGCAATTTTTGGTAGGACATTTGAATATGGGATAGGGCTTGAGCCCCCTCCTCCCCCCCTCCTACCCCCTCTATTCTCTAGGCCTATCTTAGAAGAACGTCATGTGTGACATGGGAGGAAGGGATGGGGTATGGTGAAGTGTCGTAGTTTGTGACACAGGGGCGGGAGGGGATAAAAATTATGGAGAAAAGGTGTGACATCATTTATGGGCGGCCCCTAATAAAATTTTGAAACCCCTCGCCTCTCATTTTCCGAAAAAAAAATGTTATTCAGATTCAAAACACAATTGAGAGTATCTAAGAGGGAAGTGAGTTAAATATTTCAAAATAATAAGACATTTTATAATTTTTGATAATAATTCAAATGTGGGAATGGACCAGAATTATCTCGGTCAAATCCAGACGTCTGACAAGCCTAAATTTGATGAATTGATGGATTTGGTAGTTTCCAATAACGTTTCCCTTTTAATAAATTTGTGATTTTTTTTTTCGTTCGGCAAAATTTGCCGCCCCTTTCGCTATGGTGCCGCCTTTGCTTATGGGCAAGTCAATTTTACTTTTTATTTTGTGTAAAAGCGAAGTAGTTTTGTGTTGAAATTCTTGGATAAGAAAGCTTACAGCGCTTGAGGACTGGATTGTAAATAATTCTCAAGAAACTAAAACCCCTCTAATTTAGATTTGATGAATATAATAAATTATTAATTTATTTAAGTTTTTGATGTGCCGATAAAGGAACTTCAACGAGCTGGAACGAAACGCTTTTCATTAGGGCCGCCCTAAGCTGCCGCGGGGCCCTGTGTGAACCTGACCGGAGGGCGGGGGGCTTTAGTTGGGAGTGTTGAAATAAAAATAAGTTTCGAAGAATACATCAGCCCCCCCCCCCCCCCCCCCCCCCACTAAAAAAAAACATGCAAACTTTATCTAGTTAACTTAAAATTTATTTTAAATCCGAACAAAAACTTATTATATATTGCCTCCCTCTCAACATCTCTTTAGAACATTTCATGCACTTTTGCTTTAAACAAATGGTGATTAAAGTTAGGTGCATCCCTAAAGTATATGACGGGGGACGAAATTTTACTGACTGAAATCGTAATTGTAATTTTGAAAAATTTATTAATTTTTAAAACAGGTGTTCACATTTATAATATATGCCATTTAAAAAATTGGAATGATTTTTTTTAAACACTGTTATCGTACTTTTTTACTGAGCGCCCGGTCCTTCCAAATCGCAAGACCCTGTGCGGTGGCACGCGTCGCACCCCCCCTAAGGGCGGCACTTATCTCCGTACGTGATGTAATGTTCTAGCGTCAAAATCTCAATTCAAATCAATTCAAATGACTCTTTTAGATTAGTGGTAAAGTGATTGTATAATGGAACGCGCCCCTCTTAAAAAAAATATAAATATCGACATGCAGTGTAGATATTTACACAGTGCATATATGAACATTTATTCTAAATTTTTTGAATGACTTTATACCCCAATTAAAATTTATCAAAAAAAATATTATACACTTATAATGTTTAATAAGTAACAATCAATGAAACTTTATAGGAAAGTTATATTTAAAAAAATGTTTCTTCTTGTTTTCGCTGGCAAAACTTTAGTCCTCACCCATGCAGCGGGGTGGAAGGGCGGGGTATCGCCACTGAGAAACTGATTGTAACAGTGTCGACAAATTAAAAAAATATCATTACATTTTCAACTTTTGCGACCCTTGTAAATCATTTTCTGGATCCGCCAGTGCTGAGTAGCGCCGTTTTTTTTATGTTGACCATTCTAGTTATCTTATATTTGAGCCATCTAGTTTAAAAAACAGATATATCCATATTCATCAGCTTTACAGGAGACGCTAAAAACCATTCGTACTTTTGTACCTAAACGCTTGGCTTTGAATGCATTTTTAGACTGGATTCAGACACTTTGGGTCAATAGGTAAGCTAGTGCATTGAAAACTTGTATTAAAAAAAAAAACGATTTTGCGAAAAAGTGGAACTACCTGGGTTTGCAACCAAAGGACTCATTTGATATAGAACATAGATATAAAATTTAAAAAAATAAAGGAAACTATATAAGTTTCGTCAACATCAAAAGAAAGGCAAGCAAAAAACACAGCAAGGAAACAATTCTTTAGTTTCCACATATTTTTTTTTTTGCCAACTGTCTCGTCTGCTTTCCTTTCAACTGTCTCGTCTCGGCCGTCCAGCAGCGCTTCGTATAGCAAGGGGGTCAGTGAACATACTTTTTAGATATCATGAAAGCAACAGGGTCTTTTATTATAACTCCTTTCACCTTCAGTAAATCGATTGTTTAAAGTCGGATGTGTATAACAAATGTGCGATACAACCCCTCAAACCCGATGTTCGTTGCTAAAGCTCAGGAATCTTTTTATTCTGATTGAGGGAAGATGGGCACAACAAAATTCGTTTCCTCTTAGTACGAACTTAATTACTCCACACAATGAAAATGTGTTTATGGCTTTTTTTAGTCAGTTTATTCATTATTATTGTACAAAAAGCGTCTAAAGAATTTAAGTGTTCATTTGTTTCGGTGTATAATTTTTAGAGATAAAATAGGAGTACTAGCTCTTAAAATTCTATTCAAATTATCTAGTGCCAAAGAAGAAAGGAAAATCTTTTAAAATTGAAAAACTTGAATATAATTTTTTTTTCAAAACAATGAATTTTTTTTATAATACTTGAAGTTTTATGATAATTTTGTGTTATTTTTTCATTGTGTAGATGTAGTTGACGTGAATAAAAACTAAAACTCAAGTCGATTATGTTATATTCGTGATAATAAAGCATTCTCATTTTATGATAATAACAGTTATAAAAACTGAATAAATAACAACCATCAAATCTTAAAAATTCTATACATATTATTATTAATGCGCAGTTTCTGTACTACTAGTCCTAAAAGTAAGTTGTAATCCACCATTTTAAAAAAATGACCTTTTTATTATTTATTTTCTTCGAAAAATAGCACCTGCTGGTATAATTTGTGGTTTGTTTTGATTCAGGAATCTATGCTGTATTAACTTTATTTTAAATTTTTTCCTTTTTTTATTCATTTAAGTTTATGTTTTAACTGTTCCATCAAATGATGTTTATTTTGTTATCAAAAGGAGTTATTTTTAACAGTTTCCTTAAAAGTATAAACCTACGTAATTTAATTATATTAACATATAAACAGTGTTAAATATATTGTAATTAATTCTTGTCATTTGTAAGCTGTAAAATTCAATTTTTGTAGAATATTGCTCATTTTCCGAAGATCATTAAATTTTTCCGAATTTCCTATTATGCATTAATATTTGATTATTCATTTTTCCACTTTTCAAATTATTGAGAAAAGCTAAATAAAGTAGAAATGTTTATATATTTTTTTATTGTAATGTATTAAAAAGTTTCTTTTTTATATAAAACACAGGAATATTGGTACATAAATCTATTCTTCTAGTTGACATATATGGAAATTAGTTTTTAGTTTATATATATATATATAATTTCCAACTTTTAAAATAGAATTAATTCAGCCAGAAATTAATTTTTTTGCTGAAATGTACTCTATTAAATGAAGCAATTTTCTTAAAAAGAACGATATCAAAATGTGAGTTTAACAATGTATAATTTAATATTTATATTCAAAACACTCATTTTACCTTACCTTTCTCTATAGTAGTATAATTTAAATTTATCAAGTAATTAAATCATATTATGTTAAATATTTATCATTAATCACATTATGTTAAATATTTGTATAATCATAATTTTATGAATAATTTATATAAGATGTAAATTAATCCTTTGATTCATTTAACATGACAAAATTAATCTTTATTTGTCTAGGCTCCTTTAGCTAAAAAATTTAAAGTATAATAATAATAATAATTTCCAATCACATTAATTAAAATAATTTTATTAGGAAAAAATAAAAATCGAAGATGATAATTGAAAATGATTAGTTAAAAATAAATGGGAAATGTTTGTTTATATTTATCTTTACACAATTAGAATATTTCTCTATACGTTTGCATTGTCCATTTTCTGAATGGCTGAACATATATTTTAAAAGATTAGAAAAACAGTGCAGCAACTTAAATTTGTCTTATTTTGTATTTTATTCCAATTTTGATATTTTGAAGATATTTTAGAATGACAGCCGGTCAATAGAGTTCATACATCAGTTACCAAACATTAAATCTAACTTATATTTGGCTGATATTGGTATTATCAATGCAATGTAATTATCAAAACAAACATTGATAACATGTTTACATTAGTAATGTAGCCACTATTTAATTCATATAAAATTTTCTTCTTATTTTTAATTTCATAATTAAGGTTTTGTTTATTAGACGATTTTGTTTACAGCCATATGATTAATTATATATTCAAATGACCAATTATATTATTTATTTTTGACCTTTAAGACTATTGCGATGAATGCGAATATTATACAACAATTGATAAAATGTTTACTTTAGTAATGTAGTCACTATTAAACTCCTTCCTTTACAATAAATTACCATTTAATAACATTCTTTACAATAATTTAAATGTTTCTCGTTTAATACGATTGTTTTTATTGATAAAGCCTAATAATTGAAGCAGATATTTATCATGAAAAATTTCCTTACTTTGCGTGGTTTAAGTTTTTATCGTATTCTAAAAATATAATATAAAAATATAATATATACGATAAAAAATGTTTTTATCGTATACCATTCTAAAAATCAGCTCGTAATGTAAAAATATAGGTCGGCAATTATTTTTTTCTAATAGAAATTGTAAAAAAAAAAAAAAAATTATACAAGTAAATATTTATTAAAACTTAACTGACACTTTTCGTATATCGGCGTCTTAGTGTGAGAAGTCACTAACGAAATATCCCTGCTGATATAATTAAAGTTTTATATCACGGACATAATGTTATGTATTAGGAATGTGATTTTTTAACATATGAATGAAATCTTAGAAACGGGTACGCATGTATTGACCTTTTTCATTAATAGGAAATATATACGATTGAAATTGGGTAATATTAATTATATTTTTGCCCTTTTAAGAAATGACACGTTTTTAATGAAGCTTTTTGTAGTTTATTTGACAATAAATTGGAAATAGTAAAGACTCGGTAAAAAAATTTAATAATTTTTCGGTTGCGTAAAATTATCTGTTCCGAACATGGGAATGTTAATGGTAAAACGAGTTCAGTCCAAAAAAATGAAATTCGAGCTATAATTGGTTTTGTTTCCTTGGAGGTCTGTTTCACAAATTTAATCTAAAACGAAATCTTTCCCATCATTTCCAGGAACTATTAGCACGTCCATTCATCGATTATATCATCATACAACATACATTCAAGTTCCCAATTAGGGGTAGACCAACAGTACGACTGCCTTCAGAAAGAGCTTATAATGTAGATAAAGTGTTCCAGAAAGTAGCCAAATTTAAGGACATTAAAAAAACTTTATTTTTACATTCCGGTTCAGTTTAAGGAGTTTTACAGTGATATTTATATATGGCCAACAACTGAAAATGATACGGAGGATGATAGAGTAATAAATTGATTTAGAATCAATGTATCTCACTTAATTGTTGATAAATGTATAAAAAAAAAATTCCCAGGTAATTTTATGTAACTTTTAATGCTTAAATATAAATAATTTTATATGAAGCAGGCTTTGGATATTTTTATTTCCCCTACTAAAAGGGGGCAGTCCAGACATTTCAAGCAAATTTTAAAGGGCGAAAGAAAAAACTTTTTCGGGAGTATGGAAATGTGGATTTTAACAAGACAGTTTATATGCAAAAATAATCATTTTAATATTTTAAAAAGTATAGGTATAGGATAGTTTTTTAAAGAAATTCTCAAAACAAGCATAAGTGGACCGAGCACCTTTTAGCATTATAATTTTGCTTTACATGCCAGTATATTTCTAGAGAATCTTTTTGCCCTGATTTCTAGAAAGACATGCTCCAAATGCAATACGTATAAAATAAAGATTCTTTAATAGAAAATTGATCGAGTACCACCTGTGGGAAACCTTCGTCCAACAGGTTCGACAATGGAACGCACCGCACGAAAGGTCAATCTCTAAGCCTATGACCACCGTTTTGTGAAATAACAACACAGACCTACAATTTTCTTCATATTTTACTCTTATGTCATCCATTAAGAACCTGCTCATGCGTCTCCATCACCTGACTGGTCACGCATACGACAGGCTATTTCTGGTTCATCAACACACGGGCCAGGGGTTTCAGGAATGTTTTTCTCACTTTGGCATCTATGCTCACGTGCTTTTAAAAATAAAACTCCTACATGAGTATTAGGATTTAACACTTTCTTTGCTGTGTAATAAGATGGGGGTTATTATTGTCACCAAAGGATTTAAGACAGGAAGGAAGGGTTTCAAGTGAGGATTTTATTTTTGATGTACTCTTTTTCAAAATAACTAATATACTATACATATAAATATACTCCCAGCAAAAAAAGTCAGCATGAAACCTTCATCAAAATTGTTAAAATTTAATGGTTTTTGAAGGTTTTATAAAAGATATTGAAACAAAAAACTGCAGTTTTTTTGAAGTTTTTAATTTTCCTGCATAAAACCTTTAAATATCTGCATTTTCTCTTCATTATTAAAAATTGAAGGTTTTTTGCAGGTTTTTATGAAGTTTTTTTGAAGTTTTTATGAAGGACATTGAAACAAAAACCTTTAATTTTATAGATCTTAAAAAAAACTGCAGTTTTGTGCATAAAACCTTCAATTTCAAAATTTTGATGAAAGTTTTATGCTGACTTTTTTTGCTGGGCTATACTATTTAAATATACTATACCTTTGTTATGGTTGGTTGGGTTAATGAGAAATCAAATACCACAATACTTGTAAAGATCCGTAGTGTGTGAGATCCGTTTTTAAAATTCAACAAAATTAATAACAGAAAATTTTAAAAGCCCACTTTGTTAATGAAAAAAATTGTGCTATCCTTTCAGACTTACGATGTAGTCCTTACGAGGCAAATAGTAATTAGTTAAAGACAACGGAAGGATTTCCTTTTTTTAGTGAAAAAAAACTTAAAAAATTTCGAAATATACTGTAAACACGGACATTTTTAACAATCTACTGGCATGGTAACAATCTACTCGTCTACTTAAAGGAAGGAGTATCAATCAACGAGGTACTAATTTTAAAATATGCAGCGTTCAGAGCTAAAGTGGATCAAGTCCAAAAGTATAAAAAAATTATTTTTTTGGGGATTAATACTTGTTAATGGTGTATATTATTAGAGCCATAGTAAACCAAGTCACTGCTATTACTATTTTTTGACAGATGGCATTATTATCCTCTAAATCACTTTAGGATTCAACTAGTGTTAAGAAACTTTTACCTTGATTATCTCAAAACTATAAATTATGGACTTGATCCACTCTATCTCTGAACACTTCATATTTATAAAAAATATCTAGAACAAACGGCACGGGTTCTTTACGAATATTTTTTACAGTTTAAGTCGAGCGACTTCTTATTCATACTCTGCAATTTTCATACTCAGCAGAACAACTGATCGATAGTAGCTGTAAAATACTCAGCAGTTTTGTTGTCTGCCACGGGTTACATACATCAAACAATGAACTACATTCACTAGAGTATAAAGAGTTCTCTCATCAGGTGGGGCAATCCGATCAGATGTCACGCATGGTGAAGCGTTTTCCGCAGACAATCATGTGCATCTTAATTGAAAAGAACAGACTCTAGTATTATGCGTCTTATTAAACGGCTCTTGTATGGCATAAACTAATTCGTACTTCTTTTCACGTTAACTAGCGACACACTTTATTGTAATTTAAGTAACTACATGTTAGGTTTTTGTATAGTCATTCCTGTATAAAATCAAGTAGCTACGTGATCCGAATCATGCCAATGAATGACATATTTTAATTGATGCTGATCAATAGCGAAAAATCTTTTCCGAGTTTATATCATGTCACGCGTCACACTGGCATGATTTGAAAAAATCTTCACAAATAATAATTGTAAGATGAAATATTCTCCCTTTCTTTTTGTTGTGATAAATATTTTTGAATAATATATTCTTCATAATTTTATAATGTATATAAAAAACTGTGTTGCTTTTTTATTTAGTTGATATTTACACAGTAAAAAAAGGTACTTAAAAATGAGTATATAATCTATATAATGAGTATCTCTATCTGAGTAAAAATGAGTATTTTTCAAATCAAATCACACGTAACAATGACATGATTTGAAAAATCTTCACAAATAATAATTGTAAGATGAAATATTCTCCCTTTCTTTTGGCTGTGATAAATCTTTTTGAATAATATATTCTTCATAATTTTATAATGCATATAAAAAACTGAGTTGCTTTTATATTTAGTAGATATTTGCACAGTAAAAAAAGGTACTTAAAAATGAGTATCTAAACCTACTAGTTTTTCTTTAAGTATAATTGAAGACGTGGATGCAAGAACAAGGCAGCTCCACTTTTTTTCTGAGTTATACTTATTCGTATAAAGAAAAAAAACTGCGGTGCTGTGGATCTGGTTTCGATACCATAAGACTTGGTTGTACCTGTCGATATTTATTGAGAGTAATTTATGAATGATTATGAATAAAGGCAGCCTATGCAGACAAGCATCTACTCATTTGTACTCATTTCTGAGTGCATTTTTTTCAAAATTGAAATTCATGTATTCGGAGCTATGATAAGCATCGAATGGAATCAAAAAAGAGTTCATTTTACTTATTTTCAATTACTTATAACCTATTTTCAAGAGTGTAACAATTAACCCCATTTCGTTTCGATTTTTTTTTCATATATACCAAAAATTTCAATAAGTTAATTCATTTGCTGATTCGTTCGCTTCATTCATTCGCTTGCGTTAAGAAGCTTAAATCCACGTGGCCCTCACCAGTCGAAATAATTTTTTTGATATTGAACATCTCTAATGGTATACATTGTAAGGAAATATGGAAATACAACTGTTTTCAAGTTTTTAAGTGGTCAGAAGATAGTAAGCTCTCATGATATTATACGAAAACTACAGCAAACACGAATTTTTATTTTCGTGAATTTCCAATTCCAATTTCCATTTTTTTCCCAAATTGTCAAAAAATACTTTTATAACTTTGACTGATCCCCAAAACACATATGTCTTTCGATTTTTAACATTCTTATAACCGGCCGAACCCAGAGCATTTTATTTTATAATCTCTATTACTTGTTTATATAATTTTATTTGAACTTTTACAACATTTTTATTTGTTTTGGAGCTTTAGTGTTAGTTATTTCTATGTTTTTTTAAATGTGTTGAATGCAGTCCATTTCTTTTTTAGTAGGTTAAATGAGTATAGTATAAATATATAGTGTAGGGGGGGGGGGTCTTTTTTTTTTTTAATTAACAATTGAATTACAAAATGTTTAACTTATGTTTTTATTTCGTTCTTTTTTTTGTTGTTAATTTCTTCGTTAATAAAGTACATTTTAGCAAAAATCATATTTCTGGTTGTTTTAATTCAAGTGCAAATGTCGATTTGTTTGAGTGTACAAAAAATTGTGATAGTTTGGTACATGAAAACTTCTGTATATAAACTAGAAAAGTCGAATTATTTACGAATATTCCAGGGATTTGTATAAAATAGAATATTTTTAATACATTTCAATGAAACAATTATTAAAAAATTCTAACTTATTTAGTTTTTTTTTAAGTTTTTCAAAGTGGGACAATGGGTTTTCGAATTATTAATGTTAAACAATAGGAAATTCGTAAAAATTTAACAATCTTTGGAAAAAGTGCAATTTTCCTACAAAAATATGAATTTCGAAACTTATAAATGACAAGAATTAACTGAAATATATTTACATCGTTTATATGTTAATATAATGGAGTTACAAACCTCGTTTCTTTTTTTAAATAAACTATTAACAAAAGAAAAAGTTTCGATTTAAAAATGGCTACCATTTGCTTGTTTTATTCTAAGTTAAATATAATGTCGATAAATGAAATAAAAAATCGTCTGCGGAAAAAATTAAAAATTACGTCTGCGGAAACATCATAAGTTTCTGAATTTAAAACAAACCAAGAATAATATTAGCAGTAGTTCTATTACTAAAAAAAAAAAACAGTTGTTGATTTTTCAAAATGGCAAATGGCGCATCACAATTTGTTTTTAAGAACAAAACTTTAATAATCAAATATATTGATTTTTTAATATTTAAAGGTTGTTAATTGTTCCATTTTATTCAAGTTTTTAATTTGAGTTAAAATTTGTTCGCATAATGCATTTCTATACTAAAAATTCCATAATTCCCACAGGGTACCCATTTTACCCCATCTACGAATCGTAGTTGGTTATCTTAGAAAAATAATGATAAAAATATATTTATAAATTTCAGAATTTAAATAAAAATATACGATTATGTTTCCAATAAATAAGAGTAAACGGTTTTATAAAACAATTGTAATTTTCTAATTTTTTTTCCACTTAGAAATTAGACTTTGAACGTCAAAAATCGAGTTTTAAGATTAAATAGATTGTTATGTCCCCCCCCCCCCCCCCCTCATCAATACAAATAGCAACAGTTTGAGGTAACCAGAAATACCGAGAACGTCTTCTTGATTTCCGCAAAATCAAATTAATTTAAAAGTTGTAGTATTCTGCGTAGGGTAACTACGCAGAATACTACAATTTTTAAATTAATTTGATTTTGGGGAAATCAGAAAAGCTTTTTCGGTTTTTCTGGTTACCTCAAACTGTTTATCATTTGTATTGATTCTAAACGTGTCTCATTGCTTACAAACATTTATTTAAAAAAAAAAACTTCTTTATTTTTATCCATTCACACACCATAATAATTTGAGAAAGAAAGTTGCTTGACCGTATCAACAAGGTCAAATTTCATAATTCCTAGAAAGTTTCCTGACCCGTTCAGGAAACACAAATCCGCTCTCCTGCAATGTTTATCTTCAGGTTTCTGGTACTTAATCTACCCACAAGCGTTTCTGCACGCATCCTTGCGCAAAATCATTTTTTCAATGAGCGATATACTATGCCAAATTTATTCGGACATTCAGAAACAAGAAATACATTGATGATCAAATATCTTGAGACAATCATGCTTTAGCACATATATTAAATATAACTTATATTATTTATCTTCACTCGGAATATCGTTGCGTTTCCATATGTATATAAAGAAGAATTGTATGTATTTACCCAGCTGACTAAATTAGCTCTATAAATTTATATCAAATAGGCTATAGAGCCACGTTTATTAAATTAAGAAATAAGTCAATTTATTACCATTACTTTATCATAACACTTAAACGGTTGCTCAGCAACGTAACTATTTCAAAATAAATGCAGCTTATATTTTAATCTTTTAATCAGCGCAACTTTTTAATAGATTAGCTGCGCACTATCAACTTTCGTACAGGCAACTTAACTGTTCAGCTGCATGCAATTGTAAACTCAAATGGGATCCGCTCACTGAGCAACTTTTAATTGCTCAAAATATCTTTTTGCTCACCAGTTTGTCTTACTTGCCAGCGCTAATAGCTTTTTTAAAAGAATAGATAATTTGACGAATTTGAATTGATTGGAGTAATCCAAGTTTGGCGATATTTTGCCTTCACTATGATGATAGAGAAACCTGAGACATGGTAGCCCTGTGTAGTATGCAATCAAACAATCGGTCTCAATTGGCGAGATTGATTCCTTATTCATTATATGAATTATGTCTTAAAGGAGAATATATTTTTTTATGAACATGTTAAGTATGTATAATAGAAGTTGTAGTTTGTTAAAAATGCGTTATGCTACATATGAACAGATATATAGTAAGTTAGGTATATGAGTACGAAATTGCAACGTTGATCACTACAGTGCATTTTAAATTAAATACATCAATAGTATATGATAGTAAAGTGGATTTTTGTATTTTTATATTTAAAATTTTTATATTATGTATTTTTCACATTTTAAAATTAATGCCTTTATTAAAAGAAAGTTTCTTCCGAAAATGTTTAATATTTTTTTTATTACCTTGAAAATGAAAGATGTATGTATGATTAAAGGTTTAGTAAAAAATACCGGCATTTAGTTTAACTTTGTGTTTTAACTATTTTAATATTTTTAAAAAAATTTTAGTAGTACTGAAAGGCTAATTTTTGCAGTGTAATTTTTTAATTTAAAATAGATTTCATTTTAAAAAGTATTATAGGGATAAAAATACATTTAAAAACCTTTTCGTTTAAAAATCGAATATGTGTTTTCAATTTAATGCAATAATTAATAGTCGAGGATATAAAAATTCCCCTCTCACAAATATGTAAATATATTTCAACTTTAAGTGCTATCATTATTTATACGTTTTATCTTGTATAGCAAAAATATTGTATTTTTTTTCTTAACACGTTCAATGCCTACGGTGAAATCCGTAATTATCCGCAATGCAACACGGGGTCAATTAACCCCGTGCAGTAACTATCCGCAATTGTGTCACGGGGACAATTCACCCCGTAACGCACTGAACGTGTTAAGTCGTAACAATTGAAATATAGTAAGTTCTGAATTATTCTAAATTTAAAGTATTAAATCGCATTTTATTGTTATTTTTTCAGAATCAGGCATGGATGAAGACAAAACATATTTTCATGGTGAAATTCCTGTACCAAAGACTACACAGGAAGACAGTATTAGACTCTTTTCATCCTACGTCACGTCTTCTTCTAACGAAGAAGCTATGTATGACTCTTCAGAGTTAAACTTTAGTATTATGCATCATTTAAGGTCACCTTTCTTAGAAACACCGCATTTGCCAACTACACCGTCATTATTTATTCAAAGTTCTCATTATTCATCAAGTATTATCCGGAACAATGCAGAGAAAGATGATATTTTAATTTCCCACCAAAAATCAAATGAAGTCCTAACTTCAGAAGACATTTCATCATCTTATTTATTATATTATTCATCTTATTTATTAGAAGAATCATTGTATAATTCTCGCGTAAATAAGTTATTAGAAGACTCATATTATTTAACTAAAGATACGTTATTAGACTTAGATTCATCGTCAGAAGACTATTTATTCCCATCTGCAACTGAAACAAATTCTTTTGTTTCTAGTATAATAGGTTCAAATATGTACAATGTTATTGAAGTTCCCAGCAATTTTATCTCTACTAACGTAGACACATTTAGTCCTGTAGCTGAAAGCCGTATTCACATTTTGTCTTCTAATAATACACCACAGCTTTCAACTTCATTTCATTTAGAAGAAATTAATGCAAATACTGATTTTTCATCTATTTCAGATGGTTTACGAATAGTTGAAGTTTCAACTATTGACACAACTTCTGAAATAAGCAAAAGTGAGGAATTTGAACTGCTTGAATTTCTCAACGAAAATACATCTCCAGTTTACAGCAAAAATACTCCTCTAATACACAGTTTAATTTCTGACATAAGTAGTTTATCTCTTGAAATACAAAGCCTTTCGACTGCTGGCAGTTCGAAATCAAAAGCACAAATTGCCTCATCAACTATGATTACAGAACAATTATCCAGCAAAACTATGTTAGAGAAAAATATCGCCGCAAATAACACAAATCTTAGTTTTTATTCCGAACTTGAAATACCAGAGAGTGAAACTGCGAAGGAAGCTAACATTTCACATGAAATTATCACTGATTTTAATCAACCAAAAAACAAAACATCTCGAAATGAAGATCCTCATTTAGACGACATAATCAGTGGAATAGTTCACCTGCTTGCTGGGAATGTTCAATTGGGAAGACCTGGACCTAACCTTTTCCCGACGGCTCCAAAACGTCAACATAAGCCTCCTCCTCCGTTGCATTCCACACGCATAAATAACAGAGGACCTTTAAGTTCAGCTACTTTTAGTCGAACAGTTGTTGTATTTTCGCAACCACAAAATCCAGGGAATATCGCCACTGAATTAGCTCGGCCTGTTCAGTTTGTGCCATCGGCAACTGGTGGGGGATTGCTTGCGCGTCCGTCAGACAAAAATATGCAGTTCATAAGGATACAACCAACGAAAGTCGGTGAGAAACCCCCTCCAGGAATATCCGTAATTCGATTCTATCACCCAGGTGGTGGTAAAAATCCTGCAAATAACTATGGTCAGCCACCTTTCATCGGCGAAATATTCACACACAATGGCGTGCCTCTTAATCCTAACATACATCTCTCAAATATCCCCGAGGGTGCTTTTTTAAATTCTTTAAACGAACAAATAAAAATGCAAAATCAGAAAGGAAATTCAGCGCAATCGTATCCACATTTCATTTTTTCTGATGCTTCTGGCTCTTCAGTTCTGGTTGTTCTTTCATCCCTCCCTTCCAAAATTCAAACAGTTAGAACATTAACTACAAATACTGTTAACCCGACAGGAGCAACAAAAATCACGCCTTCTAAAACATTCGAAGTTCTTGCTGACATGTCACGTCCTCAAAATAGGGTACCAAATGTAAAACCTTCTAATATTACAAATTTAAAGCCCTCAAAAGACTTAGGTTTCAAAGAAAGTTCCTCTGGCCTTAGTGTTAAACCAACATCTGTTCTAAATGATTCTCCTTCGATTGACAATCGCACTGTTCCAAATGGGCCTGTAACAGATTGGGTGCCATTTTTAGAACGGCCTTCTGTAAAATTCAAGCCCTCTAATGTCAACAAAACTCCATTGAATGAAGTATCGATTATAATGCAACCCATAATTTTTGATATCACAGTTAGCAACTCCTTAAATGAAATCAAAATATCTGATAATAGAACATATGAGAACAAAAGTTCAAAGTCTATTTCGACATCATTCTTAAAACACAATGATAGATCTTCGCAGTCTTTCTTGGAAAGTAGCAATTTGAATACGATTACTACCACTCAACATAAAACTGCGACTTATGCAATACCAAGCCTACAGAATGTATTAACATCAAAACATACATCACCATCAGATAAAAATGTAATATTAATGACGCCTACTACATCAATATATAAATCAGAAGGAACTTTTACATTGCAAAAACTGCGAACTACCTTGGAGAAAGACGAATCTAGAAATCAGAAGCAAACCAGCAGCACGAAAACAGATTTATTAAGTAGTATCACTTCATCCCAAATATTACCAAGCAGAAAAACAGAAGATAATTTACGCCTACAAAACTCATTTCGAACCACACCAACTTTAAATACAATTTCGTCTAGAACTTTAGGTTCAGTGTCATCTAGAACCTTAAATTCAGCGTCCTCCAGAACTTTTGGAGGACTTCCATCGCATCATACAAATAGTCAATCACCTTTGGGTAGACCAATTGTAATACCAGTGGACATTGAAGAAGTGAGACCATTTGTAGGAGCGATTAATCCTATCAATCAAGATAAATCTAGAGGTACATATCCGTCATATGGTGGCACATATCCATACCCAGCGCCACCAGTTCAAGTAACAAGAGCAGGTGTGAACGCCCGTGAAGATTTTAGTACATCTTCATCAACGTCACCCTTTCAAACAAGCCGGACACCAATCATTCGAAGTCAACCAAGACCACGGCCCAACACTATCAGGTATGAGACAACTTGCTGAATACATTATAGCTAAACTATCAAAATGTGCCATTTAATACTTAGAAAAGTAAATACTACAACCTTAGACACAATAACAGATTATTGTATTATTAGTAAAAAATTCTTTGAAACTTATGATTTATAAAAACATCATTACGAAATACAGTTGTAAATAATGTAAATCATTTATTTAATCGTAGTCACATGTATAAATTTTAGAATTAATGAAATGGTTAATGTGTTAAAATGTAACTTAGTATACTCTCAGAAATAGCACTCCCATTTTTGAGAGTTTTGCGATCGTCCAGTCTACTTTCGTTATTTTGTCAATCGTTTCGTCATTGAATTACGTGACTTTTGACAAAACATGAATCTTCACATTTTGAACGAAAGTCATTTACTCAGATTCCTTTTCGGCGCTTTTCTGGGCTATCAACTCATGTTTGTCAGAATTCAAATAAGCCTTTTTGGTTGAGTGGATAAAGCGTAGGAGTCTAGAACGAGAGTTCCTCGGTTCGAGTAAATTATTCAATATTGAATTATTATATTACTTAAAATCGTTCTCATTTTTGCTGAAATAAATTTCGTTAAAAAAAGACAAAATTAATTTCCTCAGTTTGATGAAATATTTAATCGGAGCATATAGCAAGCGTTTGTTTCGTTAAAAATGACAAAAATTTCGTCAAATCTGATAATGCATTTTTAAAAAGGTAACGTTATCAATTGTTTTAACAAAACACAACTCGTTTCTCGCAATTTATAGTTGAGGTCGGAAACGATTGAGTTGTGAAAAAATGCATACTCTCTCTTTTCAAGGTAATGTTTCTATTATAGCTCAAATGTTTTTGATATTCCAACCTCCATTAACCTTCACTCACTAGGTACTGTTTTGTGATTTTCACTACTACTTATAACTAGCTTAGTCCAGAAGAGGTGTCTGCGAAAAGGTTATAGCATAGTTCAATCTTTACGATGTGGGAAGATTTGCTTTTGATTTCTATTCCTGCATGTGTGGGAATCAGTTTCCACTCATAAAACACACTAGATTCGCCCACGTACATGGGGGTTTGAAGGGTGCAACAACCGAAGTATCTGTCAAACATGTCTGAGGGAATAAGTTGTCTCCTACAATATTGCCACCCACCTAATGGACTGTACACCCATCAGGAATATAAATTCTCATAAGTGAAGAAAACTTTAGATTATATGTGGGTGTTTTTTACAATAATATCTTAACTATATCTTGCTACATTTTCAAGACTGTATCAAACATTTTTATAGCTGCCTTGTGTAACTCAAAAAACAAAAAGAATATCACTGATTATCCTTCATAACTTTCAGCTCGATAAGAGAAATTGTTTTTGAAATAAGTGTTGCAACTGTAAAGAGTTTTTGGAAAGAAACTGAGTTTGCTATTGTTTGAGAAGCGCAAGCGTGATGGAAAAACAATTAACCAATTATGGTAGGACAAAAAGAAGAGTTACTTCTTAAGTAATAGAGGATTTTCCTTGAAAGAGCTCTAATGAAATTTATAAGCAACATGACCTATATTTCAAAAGCCTAAATATATATTTATTCTATATATATTAAAGATTTACCGCGACATACAACATAAGTGGTCATTAATTCGGAAATGATTTAATAATCAAAAATGCAATTGTATTTTAATCGATGACAAAATTGTTCTTAAAATAGCATGATAAAACTGTTCTTAAAATGGCATGATAAAATTAATTTAATTTAAATATAAGGCATTTTAATGTACAACTTTAATATTCATATAATTACGAATAAATAACTAATTGAACAAAAATTAGATGTGGTATAAATAAATAGCTTTATTTTAGAATTCGTTTAAGCTACATTGCAATAACCTTGGAGCCGGCTTTATTACTTTTATAAATTAAAGTACTAATAGTTCTGTGAACATTAGACTTAGCAAACAAAAAAAAACTTTACATGAAACGGAACCATTAAAATGACCATCATCTTGAAACGAAATTAAAAAAAAAAAAAAAAATTAGATGTGGTATAAATAAATAGCTTTATTTTAGAATTCGTTTAAGCTACATTGCAATAACCTTGGAGCCGGCTTTATTACTTTTATAAATTAAAGTACTAATAGTTCTGTGAACATTAGACTTAGCAAACAAAAAAAAACTTTACATGAAACGGAACCATTAAAACGGCCATCATCTTGAAACGAAATTAAAAAAAAAAAACATACGTAGTTTTTAATGACTTCAATGAACATTCATACCAAATTTGAAGAAAATCGAACATCGCATTTGGTCGGAACTATGGAGGTAAGGAGGAGGTCCATGGTCGGAACATACTCTCTGGTCGGGACTGCATAACAAACAAATGTGCAGTCAAACAGACGAAATACCGAACGGTCGAGTTAAAACAGGACCTTGCTAACACTCGGTCAATAAAGTTGCATTATTTCCTTTTTAAAAACACCTCTTGTGCAGCAACACAGTCTAATTTAAATTACAAATCAAAATCAACACGCGGAAAAGGTTTTTGATTTAGATTTCAGAGTTAAAATTATCCTCTTTAACACAGCACTATTTTCTCTATATACTATAACAAACCATACTTATCAGACCATACATCATAAAATGACACTACATCATAAAACATAACACTTATCATCATGTACGACATTAAACCGGATTACAGCTTGTTAACAATACATACCCCCAAAGTTCAACCGAATTGTCATTCCCTCACTTACAAATTAGTAAATTAACGTAACAGTTTGATTGTTATTATTTTTTGTATAAATAAAATGTTCTTTATTAAAAGAAATTGCACTATTTTTATTTGTATATAATTTTTTCAGAAATTGACACTTTTTTTAAATGAGATAATCATTAACATATCACGTGGTTTATAATTATTACATTTTATTAATCTCAAAATCGTTTATTCAGCTGACAATGTTGTGATTGGTAATGATGGTTGTTTTGTTATTTGTTATACAGGATCGACACTTGCATTGTTGGAGACGATAGCACTTGCGATTCGAAAGTAAATGAAACTTGCAAGACAGAGTTTGGAATTAGTTCATGCCATTGCCGACCCGGTTATGCCAGATCATACACTCGAGGACCATGCGTTCGTAAGTAATATTTTTTCATCTTGTAACTAATTAGTAAAAATCAAAGCAAAACGTACAGCATACTGGAATAATAATAGATATAAATAAAAAATTTAACAATGTGCGAATGTTAATATGCAAAACTAGACTATTTACTAGCATACCCGTGCGATAATTATTGCATAAACAACCCCCTCGTAGATGGCAGCATTATCAACGGCTTGTTTAAAATAAATCTGTTAAAAAATTAATTATTTTAAAAGCATTAAAAAAATAATATTTATAATATGAAAGTACAATTCCTCACTGATCCATGAAATTCTCTTTCTTTTGAGACCTCATGTGTTAAGATTCGTTGCGTCTGACGGGCGTAAAAGTGATATTTACTTCAGAAATAATATATATGTTTCTACCAAACTCTAAATATTTTATTTTAAAGAAAAAAATACATTAATAATAAATTTAAATTTAGGGAAAAGACATGCAGTCATAGTAATGTAGGAAATCATCAACACTTTTAAAAAAATGAGTTAGTAGTACGAGCCTAAGATATTTCTGAATATATTTTGTATCCAATATATTTCTGAATAAGATATTTCTGAATATATTTTGTATGTGCAAAATCCTTATTACATGCAATATTGACAACGCTGAGGATTTCATGTGTTAAAAAATCGCTTACTTAATAATACCAAACATTATGTGGGATATAAAAAAATTCGATTATCTCAAAAGTAGCGTTGTGTTAGACTTCTCGCACTATTACAGCAATACGAAGAATTTACTTTCAATGGGAGACGAAATCAGTAAAGTTGAAGTTGATCTACTTATTGGTTATGTGCTACACATATATTGGTTTATAATCTTATTTGCAGAGAAAAATTATAATAAAAACAGAGCGATAATATCCGTAAAATTATTTTTAATAATTTGGCGGAAGAATAATTAATAAAACTGATTAATATCAAGTTTTATATTCGATAGATATAATACACTATAAACGAAATTCTCCTTATAATTGTAACTGATCTTAAATTGAATATTTCTGTTAATGTTCATAGATATGAACAAATAACAAAAAATATTTAAATATTTTACAAATAAATTTGTTTACCAGATTTCAAAATGTCTGAAGGTTTAAATTTTACATAGCCTTTTCACATGATCATATAAACATATGGGTAATTCTAACTTTCAAAACACTCCTTGTTCATTAAAACTCTAATCATTATGTATTTCTTTCTGTATAGAAAAAAAGAGGTTTTGAAGTAATGCCCCCATATATTATACTAATAATTTTGTCGAGAAACTATCTATCAGTTTAAGGGAATACCTTAATATATAACCAAATATATATATATATATATATATATATATATATATATATATATATATATATATATATATATATATATATATATATATATATATATATATATATATATATATATATATATATATATATATATATATATATATATATATATATATATATATATATATATATATATATATATATATATATATATATATATATATATATATATATATATATATATATATATATATATATATATATATATATATATATATATATATATATATATATATATATATATATATATATATATATATATATATATATATAACCAAACTATTGAAACCAAACAAAAACAAAGATAAATTACATTGAAAAAATATTAAACGTAAAAACATCAAGAGCATAATAGATGGTAATTTTAATTATAGCAGCGTATTCTTAATGTAAAACTAATTTAATTTTAATTGTTGTACGTTATAAAAAACTTATAGCGATATTCAAAACATATAATAATAAAAGAAAGTGTCTGTCTGGTCGATCACAAAACATCTACTTTCTCTGCGTATAAAAGGTTGAAAATTTATTTATAAGTAGAAGTAAAATTATCTTCGGATCGCTTTAAGAAAAAAAAATAAGCAAAATCCTCATTTTAAAAGTTTCTTATGATAAAAAAAAAGGGCGTTAGTGTAGCAAAAGTGGATACACAGACTATGACTCACGTTTAATACTGTGTATCAAATTTTTTTTTTCATATTTCACTAAAGCAAAATTCGTTTCTTTACTAAGAAATATTTTTATTTTCGTATATTATCCTATTATACGAATATTCGATTATCCGGATGGGGTCTGGTCCCAATTGATCCATATTATTAGAGTTCTACTGTAAGTACTATTTATACTCAAGATGTGCACCTGAAGGCTCGGATTTATAAAATTTCATTTAATTTTAAAAGGATAACAATTTAAAAAATATTACATAAAACATTTTGAAAACACATTTAAAAAATATGTCCACGATCTAGAGCTTGCCATTGTAGCTTAGTCGATAGGTCGCGGGTTCGAGTCCCGATGAGGGCTACTCGGGGCTCCCCAGCAACGCGAGATCAAACCGCTATTTGTAATTATTCATAAAATAATAAAAGGCGTATTTTTCATAATAATTAAATTCCAGATCGATCACGAGTTGTTCCGGGTCACGCCGGCAAAAAACTTTAAAATTTAAAAAAAAAAAAAATAGCGTTAACCTGTTTTATTTGCCATTGTTGTTTTCAAGCGCTGTTCTTGAATATTCAAGTAGTTTGTTTAGATCTAATTTTCGATAGGAAACGGGGTTCAACTATCGATGCAACGAACCAGTGAAGTTTTTAACCTTTGGAAGAGGACTGAGGCGAACCATGTCGAAAACAGTGGGCAAAAAACTATTGTTTCGACAAATTATTTCCCCTATTGGCCTGTTTGGATGAGTAAATCCAAAATAGCCCGAATTAACGAAGAAAGTAGAAACTAATTTAGATTTATACGAGTAATGTTGATACAAGCGTGTGTTTTAATTTAACTAGGATTTTTATAGTCATATAGTTTACTATTTACTGCAAAATAGTGTTGAATATCTGATCACCTAACCTTTATTGATATAATCAATGGCTTAACAGTTTTGGTTGGTTTTCCCTCGAAAAAATAATTTTAAGTCTTACTTTAACACATTGTTTACACACTTTTAGAAACAAGGTCTGGAGTCCTAAAATGGTATTAATGTATTGTTTTGTAGACAGATTTTTTTGCATTGATTTATCTCAAAATTTGCATATTTATTGTGCGTATTTTCTTTGAAACCAGAATATAGTTTCCAAAGGAAAACATTAAGTTTCTAATGATTTTTATCCTCTTATTCAACTTCTTCGCGGATTTTATTTATTACACAATCTTAAGAGACAATAAATGCACATGTATGCAGCTAGCTACTTTATCAAAAATTTTAAAACTATTGTCGAATGAAAAACTGAAATCAAACAATTGCAAATTATCCAACTATAGCGTTTCATGGACACTAAAACCACATTTTGAATCCGAAACATTATCCGTAATTGAGGTATTCTTAAATTGTACTAGTTAGTGAGCCACAGTTATTATATTTTACTTTTTTTTTTTTAATATTGAAAGCTTTTGTATAATGTCAGCAAGCCCAAAATCAACTGTCCTTCGATGTCTTGGTCGGAGGTTTGCGATTTCGAGCCCTGTCGCCCGTTTTATAGCGGGCTGGTGCACGTTTAGTTCGTCGTGGTCCAAACGTTCTCGCGTTGGGCGTGGCAGTCGGGTGCTTTCTTAGGTGTTGACCTCGTCATCCCCTAATGATTTAAAATTATAAGGCAGTGTTCTTGAATCTTTCCTTCAGAATAGATTCCGATCCGGCAACCCAATAGTAGCTCTAGTTGGATGTTAATTCAACCAACTTACCGAAATCAATCATATGAATTTTTATTTAAACGACGAGCAAGTAAAACCCCAAAAACATGTATGTAAATAGGCATATACTATATTATTTTTTGAAACTTTAACGTCGCCTAAAACATACTTTTTCACAATATAAAACTATGTTTTGTCGGTCGTCAGGTCGCAGTCGGTCAAATAGCAGTTCTTTGAAATAATCTGAAATATTGTTTCCTATTTTGTTTGAGTCGATGTAAGCAGTTAATTTTTTATTTAGCGCCCACCTGCTGATTCAAACATATAATTTTATTTTTAACCCTGCATTAAAAACATCAGTCGAAATGGCGGTTACGTGCATGGGGATAACATTGGCGGCAGGTACATATTACTAATGCAGTGTTAATTTTTCAGCACCCTAAACTACTATCTAAATGTCTGTATTTGTATTACTATTTACTGTTCCTTTCACTAAACATTAATAGTTATTTTTATTACTACTATTAAATCAACTTCAAAATTAATTACGACTATTAAGCAGTGCATTTTTAATTGGATTAAGGAAGGGAAGCTTCTATTCGATTAAAAGAAATGCAATTTTAAATTGAAGTCGCATTTAAAGAAGCAATTCCTAACTTATGCCATCAATTAACGATTTTTGTATTATTAATTAATAACATTTTCTTTTCAGCTGTTGTATCCATTGGACTCTCCTTAAAAATAGACAGAATTGGAAATAGGAAGATATCATTTTCGCCAAAGTACTTAGACAAAAACTCTGAAGAATATCGTATTATGGAGTTTGAAGCTAAACAAGCTGTAAGATATATTCCCAAACTTTTTTTAATAAACATATTAAATAACTAAATTTCTTTTTCTAACTTTAATATAATTGTTATTTCATTGCAAATATTTCACATATTTTTGCAATATAAAAACGCTTTTTTTTTAATTTGACAAACTACTAGATTATTTAGGAACCATTTGCATAGCATTTTAAATCAAAACAAAAACCAAATGAAAGTGATGGCATACATTTAAAAATGTTCATGTTTTTTATATAATTATCTATTATCTTTTAAACTGATTGTATTAAACTACACTGTTAAAAATTATAAGACCTTGCACCAAACTTTGGTACCCATTTAGCTGCAACCAACATTTGGTGCTTAGTTTCACCATTTTACGGTGCTACCACGGATGGTTTAGTGGTGAATCGTTGCACCAAAACTCATAACGTTGTATAATACTCAAAACTCGAGTTTTCTTAGTATTGTAGTAGTAGTATTTTTGTAGCGAAGCTGGCAAATCTCCGATCGCAAGATGACAACTTGTCACAGATCGGGATCGAACTAGGAATCCTCTGATTCATATCTGAACCCCTTTATCCACTGGGCCACGGAGGCCCATGTTCGCCGTTGTCTTTCTTGGAGGTGCTTGTTGATGTAGCGAGAGCGAAAATTTTCGTTGCAATTAAAGAGGTTGAACTAATTATCAATGAAACCACCGCTTTTTCCGATAAAGGATTTTTGGTTTAACATAGATTGCACCATAATATGGTGCAGATCTCTGTTTTGCACCAAGATATGGTACGTCGTTGAACTGAAATTTTTAACAGTGTAGAACATCTCTTTCTGAACAATAATCAAAGAAAAAAAATACTATTTAAAAAAATTAGTATTGTTTTATTGCGTTTTTTAAGCCTAAATATGTTTTTTTAAACTCTACTTCTCCTTCAATTTCTAATAGTTTAAAAATACTTTAATTGATTAAATAACGTCAAAGTATATGCTACAGACGTATGAAAAGATTTGTGCAAATTTGTGTTTTAATTGTTTTCGAAAACTTATTTTAAGTTCATAACCTAAAAAATATTTACATTCTTATGTTCATTAATTCGTAAAAAAATAATTTATAACTTAATTTTTTTTTATCTATTCATACGTTTATAAAACAGATATTAAAGTTTCAAAAACTATTAACAGTTCAGTTTTAATTACATTTTTATTACAAAGCCTTAGCATTTTAAACGTGACTAAAATTCAAAAAAATCATTTTGAGTATTGACGAATGTAGCAGACGAAAAGTAGGTAGATAAATGATATATAAACATGTATGAAAACATCTGTTCTACTTCTTTTACTGCGTTAAAAATTTTACACACCTTCTTAAATATGTATGGCTACTTTTTGTGAAAAAAAAGCAAATATTTTCGGAATTTCGGGTTCTGGTTACCCTTAGTAAAACCAAGCAAGTCTTATTGCACCGAATAAGATCCAATGAAGCATGTAAAAATCCCTCCACCTTCAATCACAAAGCAAGCAATAAAAATAATAAAAACATCCATCCTTTTCCGGTTATTCTTAAAAAGAGCTGCCATATATTAGCCACCTGATACCCATTGAATAGACTACGTGGAGCATTTAGAAACAATCAAGTGCCGATTTCATAGCCCGTTAGAGTTCAGCAAGAGTGGGCCTTCCTCACAGGAAAGGTGCTCAAGCAAGCGTGGCATTTGCGAGATGAAATTGATGACACTGTTAAGTCCTCCCACTAGTTTGCAGTATCTCTTTACCCGTTTGTTTTCGGCAAAACAATGACTTCGTGACATTGCTTTTTCATGAGACATACCACTTAGCTCACTGTTTAGTCCCGTAAGAGCTGTGTTGTTAACAGTAATATGTCAACACAGCCTTATTCAAATATGAAATGGGTCAGTTTCTAAAATTCCTTGGCTTTGTAAATCAATTGTTTCCGTATAATTTAGGGCACATTACTATGGACAAGACTCAAGTAATATGCAAATATTTTCGGAATTCATAAACAATTTAATTACTTATAAATAGGAAATTTCACAAGTATTTGCTTTGATCGCAAAGTTTTTGAGAGCAATATAAAATAATAATATAAAACTTCCCAATAAAAAACCCAATAAGCAATATAAAACTTATTAATCAACATGATTTTTCTGAAAGTTATAAACATATGACCAACTTAATAATTTTAATTATTACAAAATATAGGAATACTCACAATAACTTCTGTAAAAGTATTTTAAATATTTTCTGAGAGAAAGGGTTGTAAAATAACCTTTAATTTCTACTAAATTTTATTAGTGTTATGCTTATATTGGTGGATATAACTTATTGCTGATAATATTTTCGTAAACTTTAGGCATTCGCTGAAAATCCAAGAAGACAATAATCTATTAGATTTTTTTCAACGGAAATATCTTATAAATTATTTGAAATTTTTTGAAAATATATATAAAAATTCATAAGGCTCCTATTCTATTAAAGTAGCAATGATAAAGGACAGGGTAAAGAAAAATTATAAACATTGGCTGTGATTAGAGACGGTATAAGAAATTTTTGTGACACAAGCAATAATTGAATCGGAAGATGTAAAAAGGAGATATGTGCTATGTTAAGTCTATGTAACAGATTCCCTTTTTACATTTTCCGATTCCATTATTTTGGCTCCCCAAATTACAAATATTGATTAGAAATTGGGTTCAAGTTTTAATACTGGAATTTTCTAATTTAGTAAACTGACACATTTATAGTTTTTACTAAGGTGCACAGTTCCAAAATTCCAGAGAAATCAATAAGAAATATTGTAATGTTGCGAATCTCAAAGAAATTAATTTACTTAAATGTAATATAAAATTTTAAAATATTAACCTCCAAAAAGGTTAAACGTATACTTCAAACTTACAACTAAAAGCATTTACATAAAATACAGATACAACCCAAAAATACACAATTAGAATCATTATACAATCTGAACATATTTCGAGAGACACCATCTCCTCTCATCATCAGAAGTAAGAAAAAGTCTGCGTGTGAAGCAAAAATCCAATAATGAAAGTGGTTCCAAAGAACAAACAAATTATTTAAGTTGGCTGGAATTAACTATTGTGTGCCAGCAAATGGAAAAAATTGGAACGGCAAAAGTCTCATTAGCCAAAAAAATCTAAATTGCTAAAAATGTGAAAAGCCTTCAGGAAGTCAAGTTCGACTAGAGAAGTGGGTTTGCAAATGAAATGTGGGTTCGAAAAATTAAATTGATTCGTTGACAAAGACACTTTTGCCGTTCCAATTTTTTCCTCTTGCTGGCCCACATAGTTAACTCCAACCAACTTAAATAATTTATTTATTCTTTGGCAACACTTTCATTATTGGATTTCTTTTCATTATTGGATCTCTTTTCATTATTGTATTTCTTTTCATTATTGGATTTCTTTCCATTATTGGATTTCTTTTCATTATTGGATTTCTTTTCATTATTGGATTTCTTTTCATTATTGGATTTCTTTTCATTATTGTATTTCTTTTCATTATTGGATTTCTTTTCATTATTGGATTTCTTTTCATTATCGGATTTTTTTTCATTATTGGATTTCTTTTCATTATTGGATTTCTTTTCATTATTGGATTTCTTTTCATTATTGGATTTCTTTTCATTATTGAATTTCTTTTTATTATTGGATTTCTTTTCATTATTGGATTTCTTTTCATTATTAGATTTCTTTTCATTCTGTTTTGTACACAGACTTTTTCTTACTTCTGCTGATGAGGGGGAGTGTCTCTTGAAACATGATTCTTTGATAAATTTCGAATCCATCTCACTATGCATAATTTACTACAATTAGAGAAAAAAAAATAATAACGCCTGAAAAGATAATTAAATTAATTCTCCCTATCATACATTTAAGAAATTACGAAAGTTAAAGTTTTTTTAAAAAGTTAATCAAAAATGTTGTAGTTTTTTTTTTATATTTGATTGTTGTGCACCTATTCGTAGTTACAGCCTTAATTGATAATGTATAAAAGGAACAAAAAAAATCGGGTTGAAGCCTGTGAATTTTCAGAAAAAAATTAAATTTTTCTCTTAAAGTCCTCAGTACCTTTTTGTGACTAATTAATTTACAAAACATGATAATTATTTGAAACTGTCACTTTTATTATTTTCTAGCTTACTTCGTTGTTCACCCACACTGCCTTTTCACGCATCTTTTTCGGTGCGAACGTCAACCTCTTCTACACAATTGCAGGAAAATTAATTGTCAATTCTACCGTGTTCCTGGAGGAAAAGGAATCTACTCGGGCCCAATCTGTACGACTGCGCTTAAGGCAGGAAGTTGGAGAAGCGATCAAGAAAAGGAATCAAAATATTGGTGAAAGTCGTCTGTATGTGGAAGGTCCTTTAAGTCCAATAATAAACATAGAAGGTATGTTAATAAACTTCTGTTCAAAAGGGGTAATAGCGTTTGGGTTAGAATAGTCTAATTAACTTATTTGTTATATATATACAAAATTACTATTGTCATCCTCAAAATTAATGATTTATAAAAAATATCACATGTGTGCTGGCAGGGGCAGCTTAATGCCCAAGCGACTCAAGTCCCCGCTTGGGCGCCGGATTAATGAGGGCTCTAAATAATCTAAATATTAGTGAAAGGGAGGGGGGATTATGTGAGTTGGAAATGTGTTGTGTCAACATTGGATACTTTTCAAGGTGTATATTTTTAATTAAATTATGTATTAAAATTAAATTAAATAATTACTTTCAGGTTCATTTATTATTTTATAGAGAATTTTGATTTTATTACCTGAAAACACACTCTTGACCCTGAAGTGATTTCCCTCAAATTTTGCACCTTAGTGAATTGAGTATAGGTTTTAGTTGAAGCTTTTAGTTTAGTTCAGAAATTTCAACATTAACAAAATATGACACAAGTTGCAAAATTGCCTTAAAAATAAGTTAAGCATATTAGGAAGCCAAAATCATGTTCGATTGTGTCACAAAAAGTCCTTGAATCGTCTTTTTGTGCTGGTGTGTACTATTTAATCAAGTCAATATAAAGGACGAATTTCTCACCCAAAAAAAGTTTAAAAAAACACATTTCGTACAAATACTTCATATCTAAATATACTCAAGCTATTTCCTAAACAAGTGTTCTTAAAGTCTTTTAATGAGGAAAAACAATATCATAGACAGCTTGTCTTTTTGATACCGTATAAAAATAATCTAAGTAGTTATAGATTAGTTGGCATTTTAATATCGAATGCATCTGCTTCTTTTTTTGACGTGATGGTGTTTAATGTTCGAAGCCTTTTGATGTGAGCATGTCCTAACCTAGGTATGCATGTGCTGCAATACTTACTGACCCTAATCCCACATTCAGTATTAGGGTGCAAAATATCTCTGGGTTAAAGAATGTTTAAAAGAATTAAGAATTGTAAATTATCCTGAAACTTACATTTATTTTAATGACAATATTTTTTTCTAATGTATTTAGTAAGCTATTCAAATGTACCATGTGTGTAATACCTTATTTTCCACTATAAGATGTCAACGAGTGTTCAGACCCAAATCTGAACGACTGTTCCGAAGACGGTACTTGCTTGAACGTATTTGGAACATTTCTGTGCAAGTGTAGAGCTGGCTACGTCGATCCTCTCAAGCACATCGAACGTCGAAGTGGTCGACAATGTTTAGGTTTGTAATGAAATTGTAATTTACACTATTTTAATTTAAATAACTTTACTTCCTATGTATCAGTTTTTCGCTTTTAGACGTAGAATTGTCAATAGTTTTGGAAGCGAACTTGGACTTGTGAGAAAAACATGACAGTTTTTATATCATACATATAATGCATTTTATATAATACTTATAAAAACTTGAAAGTTTTAAAAATTCCCAATACGAGCGGTAAAAAAGAAATGTTTTTCCAGGCTTACGACGCGAAACCTCACGTTACGTTACGAAACCTCACACGACACGTCGTGTGAGGTTTCTTTTGATTTGTCTTTATGAATTCTACAAATATGCACACAATAAATCATATAGTGAACATTTAAGAAAATTGCGGCAAGACGAAATGTGAAAAATACAAATACAAATAATGTCGACCAACTACAGGCTCTAAGTCCAGCAAGGTTGGTCCTGTCAATCTATCATCCTTACGATTCCCCAATGCCGATCCAATTGCTTTTTAAAACTACCCACTCCTGAAAATTAAAAACATACTCAGGCAAACTATATTTCATTTGTCTATAACCCTATTAAAAAATGCTTTATAACATCCCGATTAAGCTGTGATTTGTATAATTTGAATCAATGACCTATAGTCACATTGGGAATTTTAAATTCCAATCCTTCCAGATCACCCAATTTAATAAATTTGAATAACTGAATAAGGTCCTCTATAATCCTCTCTTCGAGTGTATACATATTTAGAATTCTAAGCCTCACTCCATAACTCATTCCCGAAGTGCCCTGAACAGGGATGAGCGATATTAGAGTAACAGTTAAAATATATCAATATTTCAATTTGCGATAATTAAAAATATTATTTTTAAAAACTGACAGTTCTTTATTTGCTCAAAAAAGTAGTATTTCAAATTCAAAAATATATATATTGAATAAAATAAGTTCTTCAAACAATTAATAGATGCGCTGTTTAATTGGATCATAAACGCAGAAACCGTCAAAACAGAGCAAGTTAAACAAAAAAGAACAGGTTAAAAAATGAGCAGGGAAAAAATAACATGTTACTGAAAAGGAACCGAAACAGAAGAACGATCTGCTTCCACTTTCAAGACGGCCTTGGTTGAAACAAACTTGTACCTTGATAAAATACCTCTCACATCGCAAAAAGATCGCATTGCAAAAATATCGTAAATCGCATTAACGAATTAACAAATATAATAACAAAATAAAACATTATGTATACAAAACTCTATTTTGTTTCACTAAATGTAACTGTGATTTAGTAGTAACTAATGATTTAAGAGCATCATCCTAAAAAATTCCATACTTTTTGTCGAGAATTTAAAAAAGATATTTTATTTTATTATTTTCAATTTTTTTAAGCGTTTATTTAAAATGCGAGTTTTTAATATGTGTGTGTTATCAAAATAATATTTTAATAAGAAATGCATCATTAAATTTTTACTTTTTTAGCGTGTTCACCAGAGTACTGCACTTACCATGGCCAATGTTTTGTTGAACGAGACCAAAAGCTTTGCAAGTATGACTATATATTCTACTTTATGTGTTTAAAACTGTATTAAGTCAAAAGTTGAAGTAGTTAAAAAAGAATTTTAAGTGCAAATTTTCTAAAAATATCTTAAGTCATTTTTGAATTGATTAGAAAGTTTGAAAAATATTATTAATTTGAGAAATATTTGCAATGTACAGACTGTATTCATAACACAAAATACATGGAGCATTAACAAACAAAAATTATTTTGTCGTAAAAAAAGCTTTCTTTCGGATTTATTTACACTGTTTATCATAAAATTAATATTTCTTGGAACTTGAACCCTTCATCTCTAAATTTGGTACTTTATTCTTTTAGTTTCATGTGTGTGGAACTAAAAGAATAAAGTACCAAATGTAGAGTTGAAGGGTTGTGTGGTGTCTATAACTTCTCATCATAAATATTCCAAACCTTTTATGACCCCGCATATCGGAGGCACTAGAGTAACTAAGCTTTGGCGAAAAAAAAATAGTGTTTATGAAAATCTAAGATACTTGGTAAAGATCTAAAAATTGGCCGTGGCGATCCGATGATCCTGTTCATAGGGCTCGTGATCAAAAGTTTGCAGTTGAGAATACACCCCAATCAATAGTTCGCCGTAGTAGACCGTCAAAGTCGATTCGGTAGAAGGTTTATATCTTTTGAAGGGAAATAGTTTTTACAAATGTAGATTTGATCCAAATGAGCTTTTCTAAGCAATAAATTTGTATCCAAACGGTATTATTTTTTTTATTTAACTCAGTAGTTTAAAAATTAACCCCTCGCATTTGTGCAATAGTTCAAATTCTTTAGTTTAATATTAAGCCAAAATCATCGGATGCTCCTTCATTAGAAGTTCTCAAACTTTTTCAAATAATTACACATCGATCGCTAAAAGCCCAATCGTTGTATGTCTACTTTTGTAAGCTTTCGGAAAGCGCAAAAAGAAGATTTCGAACTTTAGTTTTTTCATATTTGAGCTGAACTTTCACCACAAAATTATTTAGAAGGGGCATACAACGTGTGTGCAGGAGGAAAGAAAGCTTGACCCCTACCTTTACATTAATACCAATATATAATTTTCTCCAAAAAAAGGCATATACTGTATGGAAACATACTGTTTTGACAATAATTTAAATGTACAACTTTGTGAAGAAAATTTTTCATAGAAAACGTTTTGTTTATTCTATAAATAGCGTCAATTTCGTAATACATCACTTTTAATTATTATTATAATGCAAGTTAATTATCTCATATTTGTTAAATTCTCAATATTTTAGTATTTTCTAGTTTTATGCCTCTTTTTAAGACAATTTTGCATTTCTTTGTCTTAGGTGCCAGGGAAATTACATTGGTTCGAGATGCGAAATAGACGGTGAAGGTAATTTCCTATTTATTCGTACAAAAACAATAAATAAGTTTGTGATTTATGTATTAACTACAAATAAATATTATTTTTGAACCGCAAAGATAAAAAAATTATTAAACCATTTTGTGTATTTTGTGTTTGAAGTATATAAGAGATCTGCACCCATATAACATTTAAATTATTTTTAATCAGCTTTCTCTTAAGTTGTAATGCAATCAGCCTCGTATCAGCTAAAATGAAAAATTTTTTACAGTCGGCAGGCGCCATACTGAATTACTTTCTTTCAAATTAAATACCTATATTTCCGTCAAAAGGCTCCAACTCCAATTTTTTTTTAATAATTTATTTAGCTGCTCCGATTTGTACTTAAAAATACATCTTTTTATGATATTAAAAAATCCATAAATCAAATATAATAACGAGTTGTAGTGATATTTATATTGGTCCTAAAACTCCAATTCGAGGCGGGAGGTTTTGATAAAAGAAGGCACTAGTAAATGCTAAAAATGCCCCAAATCCACGATGAGCGGTACATGGTAAACTTACACGGTGAAAGAAATACTATACAACTATAACTAAAATAAAAAAAATACTTGCAAACAACTACTTTTAGACAATAAAAGCCTTTTAGAGTATCAAAACTTTGATGCAGATTATATATATTTTTTTTCTGTAAAGTTTTGCTATTTGGAGTTAGGGTCTTCTTTCTTATGACGGTAGTATACAATTAGATATACTATTTAGAACTAACATATATATCAGTTTGCGCATTATAAAAAGAAAATTTATAGATAAACTAGAACATTTCTTAAGAGAGTCAATTAAAAAAATTTCGAATCGCCAAAATTTCGTATGCTCGTTTCATGCGTATAAATATGTAATATTTTCATGAATAGATACACGATTTTTTCATGTTGTAATCAGTTTATTAAAGATGTTCTAAAGTTATAGTTTTATTAACATACTTATTGTTATATTCTTTTCAACATTTACGTATGCATATATGAAGATGTTTTGCGTACCTGACAACAATATATTTCTCAAAAAAAAAAAAGATGCCAGTTACAGGTTTTGAAATAAGGGAGTTAACATTAAAAAACGAGAGAAAATTGTAAAAACTCGATTATTTGAGGTCAGAAAAATATATTTAAAGTTTCTTTCACTTCATTTTTATGGCGTAATTCCTCGTTTTACATTTAAATCCCAATTGTATGCAAGCAGTTTTCTACTATAATATATTTTATTATACTATATTTATACACTTTCTAAAAGTTTTAATTAATACTATGATAAGCGACACATAAGCTTACAATACTAAAATAATTTAATATAAAATAGAAGAAAATACAAAATTGTATAAACTATAGTATTTGATCATATCATATAGTATACACTATGGTATAGACAAGTGTTTGTTATTTATTACAGTTCTTGGAGTAGCACTTGGTGCATCATTAGCTGCCATCATCATAATTTTACTTACACTTTCATGTCTGTGTATTTGGAAGTAAGTTGTTTTTAAAACATTTAACTACAGATGTGTTTTATTCTCTTTTTTAAATAAATTTTTTTATACCCAAGACATTCCTATTTAATCTCTTTAATTCAATCATATAAATGTGCGAGTAAAATATTTATAAATTATAATTTGTATGAAATTTTTATTTACTCATCGCCGACAATTTAGTTAATTTTTAAATACAAATTTGAGGATATTTTAGTATAAAACAATAAGATTAACTCTTTCTCTTGTGAACGAATAGGAAAACATTAATTTAAATTTTTTTTTTAATTAGTATGTCTGCTTTTTATATAACATACCAATAAATAAATAATCAACATTGAAAATATCACTAATATTTAAAACTTGCTTTTCTCTATAAATTAGCCGCAAATGGAAGAAGCAGCAGCAGAAAGCAGAAGTTTTATCTGCAAGATCATATAACAGCAACCAAACATTTAGCTATTTGAGTAACATGATGAATGCAAATGCTAATGCCAATGCTTATCAGCTTACAATGGAAGACAGAATGAGATGGGCTCACATTTCAGATGTGGTTAAAAATGCATCAATGGTAAGAAATACATAAAAGTGTTTTTTTTTTATTATTATTGTTATCTTTTTGTTTAAAAGATTGAAGTTGCAATGTATTTCTCTTTCTAAATGCTTATATTCCATACATATTGTACATCTTCTGTTTTTTGGCTTAATAATGGTTTTTGAGGTCTTGCCTAACCAACCATAATACATCGTTAATTTACATTATTCCTTGAGTTGTTGTAGTTCAACTGTAGGCCCCGTACGGATTGCAATGCAGTTAGTACAATATTTTTACAAGGTCCGAAAGGAACGAGGTTAAAAATTGGAGTCTGTCCGATGAATTTTTGTTTGTTGACTTGAGCAAAGTCAGTATTTCCATAATTAAAAAAATACATATTCAAAACATATGTAGAACTACCTACCCTGGAACACGTTTTAATCCACAACTTGGCCTGTTTTCCGATTGATGCGACCGATAACTTGAATTTCAGCATACAAAAGTGAAATATTGAAATACCATTGAAATTTAATGTATTTGAATTTTAATATGTTGGAAGTATGGAAATTATACTAAACACAAACATTGTACCATATTTTTGTTTTGGAGGGAGGCCAAGGTATATATGAAAGTAATCACTAATATATTTGCTCTTTCATTGTTTAATTTATATGCGTAATGTAATGGGGTTTTGTAATGAAAGAAACAATGGTTTTCCACAAATAATTAGTATCAAGGGAAGATGGTTCCTTACAAAAGTTCTGTTGTAGTTAAAAAGTTTATGAAATTAGTACACGCAACGAATTTATTTTATATGTCTCATGAAATATTTAATACCTTATAAAGATTTTAAATATTTTTTTAATAGATACTTGTTTTAATTTTTATAGCTTATCATTAAAGCATTACATTCTTAGGTAAAGAAGGGAAGGTAAAATTTGAAAGAGGAAATTAGTCCAATACAACATCATAACTAGTTCTGCAAACATTTACAACAAAGAAATATTTTTTTGTAACCTAACGACGTAAAGAATTGAATACCTTTTTTTACAAAATCTATTTTAAATAGTTCGATTTCTTTTTCATTCTATTTCACAACACATCCCTTACTTTAAATTCACTCACTCGTAACGTTTTTCCGAATTTTTATTTTTTTACAAAGATTTAGTTTGACTCGAGTTTGGAACAATTAAGTCGTAATGCAGTTCTTGTGCCATAAAACCATATCAAGTAATTTATCAAATGTAAATTTCATAAAACAAAGCTGATTTGATAGAAACGCATTCAAGTAATAAAACGTAAAACAATAAAGAATTTAAATATCGCACTTTTTAAATTTTTACACGATATTTGATTATATATGTGGTGTATATATATTTCATGTAGCGCATTATATTCAGAGTACACACTTTTAATGTGTCAATAACACAGGAAAGGAAATGAAGGAAGGAAATATTTAAAAATCCGATTTACCATTGTGATTCTTTAAAGTGTTTGTTTACTTTGCTTCATTTTTACAGACGAACCAAGAATGTGCCAGCCCTTATGCGTCAACAACTTTGGAGCAAGCTTCCTTCCCCACTCGATACCAACATCCCAATGACAAAGAACCATCTTGGTATGATTATCGTACTAGACCACGCTCCAGAATGCTATCCCATCCTGGTGTAAGTAGTTTTAATTAACGTCATATTCAGTCTTACAGGTTGTACAACTTTAATAAGTAACATATAAATCTTGCATGAAGCACAACTTTAATAAGTAACACATAAATCCTGCATGAAGCACAACTTTAATAAGTAACACATAAATCCTGCATGAAGCACAGTTGAAAAGGGGTGCACACCAGTGGCATACACTGTTAAAAATAAATACTCAAAAATAAGTCAAATGTACTCATTTTTGATTACATTCGATGCTTATCATAGTTTCGAATACATAAATTTCATTTTTGAAAAAGGCATGTACTCAAAAATGAATAAAAAGAGTAGTTGCTTGCCTACATAAGCTGTGTTCATAAATAACTTTCAACAAATATCGACAATTACGACTTAGACTTACCGAGAATCGAACCCATATCATCAGGCACTGCAATCAGGCACAAAATCCAGTGCCTTATCCGCTGTACTACCAAGGTGACGTGAAGCAGTTATAACCCAATTTTTTTTTTTTAAATGTGTGCCAAAAAAAATTGAAGCAAGATAATTGAATTGTAATAACTCAGTTTCTATTTAAGCAATCGACATCAAATAACGTGGAATACCATCTTCTGAACAACTATTTTAAGTTTGTCAGGTCTCTTTGTTAAGATGGCTTGAACAGAAGCTGAAATTAGCAATATTAAATCACATCCCTCATTTTTAGAAAGTACAGTTACTGAAATTTTAGTACGTCATCGCTCATTTACAATACAATTGTACTAAAAAAAACTAGTAGGTTCAGGTACTCATTTTTAAGTACCCTTTTTTTACAGTGTACTAATAAATAAATAAAAAAATACTATGAAGGAAAGTTTTGATATGCAGGGGTCGGTAATCCGCGGCCTCATTACGTAATTTTTTTAGGCCCTTTAAAGTTTTTAATAAAATAAGATATTTTATTTTTTTTTCTTTCTGTTACAATAAAATAATTCAAATGAAAATAGAGTTTTGAGGTTGGAATTAGGTCATGTTTTACATTCCAGATAAAAATTAGTTATCCAGTAGACCTGCAATGAACATGCATCATCTAACAAAATACAATATTTTACATTTTTATTCGTACTGCTTGCTTTTAGAATTTGTTTCCTCTATCCTCAGCTTTGTGTCTTTTAGCATAAAAGCGCAAAAATGTATTTAAAAATAAATAAAAAAAAAAGAATTAGTATCCAACTAATACTATAAACATTTTCCATGGTAAATCAAATAGCGTAAGATCTATCCGGGGCATAATTCAGCATAAACAGGAAAAATTAAAAATAATTTATTGTTAATTGAAAGAAAATATATCATTAAAATGTTTTATTTAAAAAAAAATCTAAAAACTTTTAAATTTACTTGTTATTTAGTTAAAATTCTTAGAATAAAAACAAATCCTTAACCTACAAGTTTTTCCGAAATAATACATAAATTCGAATTTTCTTGTGTAGGTTAACATTCCCCTCTCACATAAGACATTATGGCCGAGAATCGTAAGCGACCGTACATAAAAGCAGATCATTGAATGCGAGTTCGAATCCCTGTAGGGGCGAATTTTAGTTTTTAAGCTCGGTATATGCGGATTTTTCTCCTTCAACGCAAACCATTCGCGCTTCAATCGTTACTGACATTACTGAAACAGAGCGCACAGGATTGGTTTGCTGGTAGATGACATCTGCGCAAGCGCACTACATACTTCCGTTTCATGCGGATTTACCAAGCGACACCCTATAAACCAAATTGAAAGAATTTTCACGTCAAAAAGTTCTTCAGTTTCTGTCTGAACATTAAAACTCAAGACCTACAGGTAAATCCCCTAAAATTCTATACCTACAAAAAGTACAATTTTATAATAATACGCTAAAGTATCTGTTCTACAAAAGTCTTTGTTTACAAAAAATATGAGAAAATGTATATCAAAACATTTCGTGAAATATAGCAACTATAGTAGTACATACCTGCAATTAAACAATCCATAGTGCAGAAATTTCTTAAATATCACAGATGTTCTTAGAGTGCACAGCGTGAACTTATATATTTCAATGAGTAAACAATAAGAGGGGTTATGTCTCAGCAACTATTGCTCTTTGATAAATGATTAACTTGCGATTAATTTGTGCCCAATAAGCCTTGAAGCAAACACAAAAAATTTACATACCAAGATTTTTCATTTTTAAAAGTCTTTTAGTATAAACATTTACTAGAGTATTATTTACCCAGAAATTTAAGAATCTACTTTTGGCCAGTTTTTTTTATTATAAAAATACTCCACTTTACGGCATTGTTTAGTCTATAGATAAATGAAATACCACACTGTAATGATTAACTTCAAAGATGACATACCTTTTATATTCTTTCAGGCATCACCAAACGCTACATATTATGAAATGGATAGTCCAGCTCGTGGGCCATATGTGACATCAAGTTGCCATTCCACCAAGCGATTTCAAAATCCAAACAAAATGTTGCGTTATTAAAAACACCTTGTATAGATTATATTATTTATTAGAATGAAAATGCACAGATTAAAGTCATTAAGATTTGCATTGCAAGAAGTTTAGCTGTAAGAAAATATTGTACAACTTCAATGTTTTGAGAATGTAAAATTGTTATATTTATTAAATATTTTTAAATATAGTGTAATATTTTGCCTTTTAACATTCATAAACATTAAATCATTTATATTAAAATAATCTTGCTCCTTAAAAAAAATCAATTTAAACAGATATCTTTAGACTACTATGAGTCTTGAACTACTTATTTTTTAAATATTTAAACAAATAATTTAATATTAGAATATTTATTGGAGAAAATAATTTAAATTCTAAATTTTTAGACGTTTATGGAAGTTTTTTCGATGATTTAGAACAAATGCAAGGAATATTAAAAATATTGTATATTTGAGTTTCAAGAATATTTATAATTTTTTTTAAATTGCAATTAAGGTTAAATTTTGTATTTAAATATTAAAATTGTATACAAAAAACTGAAAGTACCATTGTCATCCATATACAAGTTACACATATAATCAAATCCATTATTGTAAGGACATATTTTTAGCCAAATAGCAATTCAATGTTTTCCCCCTTGGGCTGCATCCTAGAACCCAGATATTATAGGAATAGGATATTTTATATACTACATATTTTTATTCACTAAACGGTACCAATTAATTTTTAATTGTAATTCTTACACTTTTTAAATTGCTAATATAGAATTTTTTAATGCATGTGACCAAATAAATTGTGAATTTTTTAGTTTTTAGCCATTTTGGGCTAAGGCGACGTTTAAAAATGTATATTTGCAAGTGGACCACTGTGACTTAGTTTCCTTTGTAAAAAGGTTCATGAACTCACATTATGAATAATTAAAGTTGAATTTGTGATTCATTTTTTGAAAGATGAATAATAATTATGAGTATTTTACATAAAGTAAAAATTTCACAATTGGTGATAAATGAAACCAAAATTTGAGTTGTGTAAATCCTGTACCGGTAGCTTTTAAAAATATATCTATAATATATTGCTAATAACATTTATAAGATAAACTACTTTTATATTTTGAACTCTTAAAGTATAGATATTAAGGTTTGTACACAATTCAGGAATCTGATATTGGGCCATTTTTGTATTTGGGAAAATGCATGCATTTATTGGTTTTGAATTTGAAAGGAACATTTGAGTTTCATACAATAAAATATAAACTTAAATTTTATGCTACTTTGATACCTCATGCATGTTGTTGATATAAATAGCTTTATATTGATATTAAACTTATTAAAATGAAGCATTAGTTCTCAAGGTAAGTTTTTAGTAGAATTCTAGATGACTGGTCGCCATTTGCTAAATGTGACAATATTCTTAGTCCATAAGGGTAAAGAAATTTTTGTATTTGGGAGTTTCACTATTATTCATATGTATAAAATACTTCTAATACACAGTAAAATCTCATTATAGACTTTGATTACAGAGGACATTAAAAAAAAATTGTCAGAATAATAAAGAATGCTTATTTCTGACGAGTTTACAGAACTTTAGATTTTCAAGCAACCAATTAAACAACAATTGTTGTACTGTCTTGCATAAATGTTACCATGAAAGGGCGAAAAATCAGTGAATCTGCAGATTCCCTAGAGAAAGCAGATGCTAGCAAGTATTCCCTAGCAAGGAGCGGGTGGCAGCTTTGCTGTGTGTGAATAGAGATAGTAGCCATTTACTTAAAATGGTTGTTATCAGTAAAGCAAAACTCCCAATACAATAAAAAATATGATTCACAATTTTTATGCTCACTATTAAAGTTCTTGCAATGCATGGAATATAACTGAAATACTAAACGATTGGTTTCATATAAAGACTGTAATAGTGATTAAAAAACAAACCCAGACGAACATAAATTATTTTTTCCAACCAATGAATGTAAGCAACCAATATTAACCATGACCTACTTCTTTTAAAAATTAATGCAGTGTGTGTGTATATGTATAATTTTTTTTTCATTTCAACCAATGTTGAAGGCTGTTTTTTTAATTTGATATATAATAAACACTTTTTATAGTTAGCTACTGTACTTTCATTGATAAACATCCTGTTGCATTACACCCCTATAACTATTTGTTATAAACCAGACTTTCATTAAAAGAGACAATATTTAGCCTCTATTATTCCTTATAATGAGGTTCTACAGTACATTTTTAAAACTACAACCTCCTGCATGGAAGTAATTGATTTGCAAGTTAAACAAATTTCATATTCACATTACATACTTTTATTGTTAAAGAAAGAAATGAATGATAGTAAGATTGTATTAATTTTTTAAATAAAGTAGACACTGAAATTAGCTACAAATGAGAAATTTACTCACTTTATTCAATACATTTAATATACGAAAAGTGAGAATGCGTATATCACATTTCTGTTAAGTTAATGTAAAAGAGTTTGAAATAATGAACAAATATAAAACAATGGCATGGTTACAACAATTTTGTTTTGGCACATTTATATCCAAACAATCAGTTTCATTTCCAATACATCACAAATCAAATGATTAAGGACAATAATTTTGGCAGTTAAAGTCTTTTGAAGAAGTATCAGATCATTAACATTTCTGTTTTCCAACACATAGGCTATCAAGCTCATTTCTATAAGGTTTATTTAAAAAAATGATTGATAAACTTATAAAAAATAAATGCAATTATAAAAAAATTATTTGAATGTGTATAAAGGTTAAATTAGATTTTTTTTAAACAGGAATACAAAATACAACACTTTAACAATTCCAAGATCAAATATCAATTTAAGACTTTGTCAGATAATTATTAAACATGAAAAGCACACATTGAGTTAAAAAAAATGCCTTAAAATAGCAGCTGTTATTGAAAATACATCAATAAGTTTAAAAAAAATACATTTAAATAGTGAAAGGTAAGTTAGAAATAGTTTACAAGTGTAAATTCTTACATATAGCATATTGATTAGAGATTTGACCATCTTATAACAATGTCATATTAAGTGGGGAATTAACAATGGACCAAGTTGCTTTTTGAATATAGACTTGCTTTGTAGAAAAAAACTTTTTATTACAAAAAACTCAATATATTACTTTGTAAATATAAATATAATAAATTGTACATAAAATTTAAAATAACTACACATGAAATTGATATTGCACATTGCATTATAATGCAGTCCATCTTTACAATACTTTAGATACTGTGTAAAACTATGGCCACAAAAAATACACAATTTTAGCAGAATTCAAATGAAATATTCAATTCATTTATGCATTTTATAAAACATTATTCATTTTAGCATATATCTATATTTAAAATTAAAATTTTTGATTTTCATGTCAAAATAAAAAACTAAAAAGTTAATAAATTCTGAAAACTCCATTTTTTAAAATAAAAAGTAATAAAAAAAATGTAAAAGTTGGAATCCATAATTATATTTACAAAAAGCTAAATATATAAAAATATGATTAAAAGTAAAACAAGCAACAATTAAAAACAATGTACAATTATCTCTATAAACAGCAAGGCACTTATATGGCAAAAATCAAATCACTTATTGATTTTTAATTCACGATAGGAATATTTCAATTCACGAAAAACGGGAAATAAATATGAAAGTATGAATCTCAACATTATATACTATTTTTAAATACTTAGAATCATAAACCAATGTTAAGTTGAGGATATATATATAAAACAATAGCATGCAAAAATATGTAAACTTACACATTAAAATACTAACTAGCAGCCATACTCATAGTTAGTTTCTAACAACAATGAGTGTTGAATAACAGCAAATCTGCATAAAGCTTAACTATGCAAAATACTGTTTACTAGGCACTGTGTGAAAGCAATTCCAATGAGCGCTGTATGAACAAGAATAAGAAAATACTATTAGATATTAATTCTAAATTTTAGAATAGGGCAATTTATAATTTATTTTTACAAAATTATGATTTATTGAAAAGTAAAAAGTCTGTTGGAGAGACTATAAAGCAAGTTTAGTATACATACACACATAAATACAAGTAGCTATTTTATAAAGCAATTACAATAATTTCCTTTAATAGAGGACCCAAAGATAAGATTCATAAGTAGCTACATAAGTAGACCTGATATTCTCTATAGAATAGAAATGTTTTAACCTTAAGTAACACAAAATATGAAATGTAAAAAATATAACCAAGTTTTTTTAATGTTTATCTTCTAACTAGAAATATTTTTTAATTTGAGAAATTACACAGTTTTACACAGAATTATTAAATCTTTAAAGTGCATATAAAATCTTTACAATACTTCTTGCACCATAAGTTGGCATAATTAAAACTTAAAAATTTTATAGTTATTGAATTGTAATTTATGTTAAATCGTCATGTATAAAAAGGTTTTAGAGACAGTATAAAAGGAACTAGCAAATTATTAATTGCATTCAATTACAGAACAAAATAATGATAATTAATTTATATTTTCTAACGATAAAAAGGTTTAAAGAAATTAACGAAAAATTTATAGAAATGAAACAAATGTTTCAATTGTTGACTGCAAGAGATTCATACACATTTATGAAAAATGCTAAAACAGTTGCATTAAGGTATAAAATATTGTAAATTCTAATAGCAAAAATCTATTCACTCTGAAGTTTTAACAAATGCACTATGTATAATTGAGTAAACAACGAAACCTATAGAATATATTACACAAAATGACTTACTTAATAAATTAAGATAAGGTTTCAGAATATAGCCAGAGAACTAAACATTCCTTCACAGAAGGCAAGTTTTGAAAAGGAACTATATTACAGACTACTTATAAACTGTAAACAACAAGCACAAAGCAAATGCAATAAAATTAGTAATTTTTAGTGACATTGTTTAAGAAATGAATGCAAATTACATTATAGGTCTTTCATTACAGTAAAATAGAATAAAGTTCCAATTTATAGTTATTGCATACAAATAACGTTGCTTAAATTTTATGTTTGACAATCTCGATAGAAAGCGGACCTTTCCTCGATAACAGTAAGATGCCCTTCCATTTGCATGTTTAATCTGTCAAGTAGTTCTGAAAAATCTTTTAATCGTTTTTCATTTTCATCAAAATCATCTTCCATGCCTAAATTAAAAAAAAATGGATGGACATTAATAATACAGTTTACAAATACAATGCAAAATTTCTAATATTTCAAACTAGAATAATCACAGTTACATAAAAAATTAAGTTTAAGAATAAACATATATTAATATTTTTTTAGTATTCCCCAGTTACAAGATTATAATGCATACACTATTTAAACCACATTCCTGTAATATAGATTGGAAAATTTAAAAGTGTTTCATTTATTGTATAGTGTGATCTTTCATCCTTTTCATTAACAAATAACATTCAAAAACACTCATTTCAATTATCTAAATCAATTGCAACAACACTTGTCTTTTATTGACTAACAATTTTCATTTTTAATAAAAGAAGGGACTTGTTTAAGGCACACTGTATTTATACATATTTTATTAAAAAAATCTCTCTAAACTTGAATACCACTGTTATAAAAGCTTCAATACTTAAAAAAATATATAATACCAACCTTGATCCTTTTCCGATTTTGTCACACATACACAAATATATTGAAAATGATACTTTTATAAATATTTACCTTGTAATTCATTTAGTCGTCCATTTGCATCTTCAGCAAGCTTTTTAGCTCGTTCTCTAAGTCTATCAGCTCTTTCTTTCGCAGCTCCACTGATTTTAGCTTTATTATCAAGTGCATTGGATGCATTATTATATTTATCTTCTAGATCTTGAACATCCTAAAAAATATTAACCAATGAATTAATAAAAGTCTATAATCAAAAAGCAATTTTTTGGCATATTAAAAAATAAATTGTAAATTATGTGTGTTTGCTTACTAAGAACTTTTAATTAAAGCTTTGTTTTAATGTTGGTGAAACTGTTTGATTTTGTGCATGTCCTTATTAACATGATCAGTGCGCTGTTTTTTTAATGAGTGGCAAGAATTCTCACTCGATGACTAAAGTCTTGCCCGGTTCCTATGTTAAAATAGGCTCTGGATTACTTGTTAATAAACATTAGTATTCAGAATCACAAAGTGCTAAATAAATAGAAGAATTATGCCAACTGATCAGACAAAGCAAGAGTAAAAAAATGCTAAAGCAATTTTCCTCAGATGAAATTTGTCAATGTTATATATAGGCAAGTTTGTGTATGTGAAACAGAACAGCACACAAACTAATGATCATTGAGAGAATACGAACAACATTAAAAATGGATAAATAAGATTTTTAAAAATGTATAGAAAAACATACTTACTAATTTCAAAATGAAAGGAGTAAAACTCTTATTTTGAATAAAGTTAGTGAATATGTCATATTCAAATCTAGACACAAATTGTTAGAACATATCACATAATTAGACTATTCCTAGTATATGAGCTGATCCTCAAATGAGACATGTGGTGACATTTGGTGAGTGATAAAATTTATATTTTGGCAACTCTAATTTATGACAAATAAACTTGATTACACCCTTGTACATGGCTCGAAGGGTGTACCGACTTTGAGCCTTAGTAGTCGTAGGGCCGAGACCAATGTTGCCCGGTTTAAAAAATCGATGTCCGTGGCATTAGCACATGGTAGATGTGTGCGGTTAAGACTTTTGATTTTGTCATATGGTTATTGATTAATTGCATAATTATTGAATACAAACTGTTGCCAATAGCTCAGTGTGCAGCTTTACTGCAACATTATTTAATCAACCAACAGCCATTAAGTTTGCAGTTTGACTTGGCAACAAACACCAATTTTCAGAATCACGACAAGCTGTACCATGTTCTAGGAATTTACCACATAATTTAATATTGAACGGATCTGATTAGCATTAGTGTTTTTGAAAGGTAATTACTTGAATACTACTTTTATGATTTTGAAAATACAAAACCTCTTTGTTTAACCCTGGCAGAGTTGCACATCTATTTATTGTTGTTGTTCAAAGACAGGGTATTGAGTATAGCAGTCTCAGCGCGACTCTTCCAGGGTTTAACTAAAAGTCAAACAAAGCCTGACAGAAAAAAACTGCTATTATCAAATATTTTATGTATGTAGTCGGCTATTACTTCGATGATAATGTGAGTTTGCATAATGAACTCACTTATAGGGTTTATGTATTTTCAAAATATGGAAAGGTACAAATTGTGCCTTATATAAAGACATATTTCTCACAGGCCAACCTTTAATAAAGTAAACAAAATAGTAAATAATTTTTTTTTCAGTCAATTATTTAAAAATGTATTATAGATAAAAAAATTATATTAAATTACCAAGTTAAACGCTCTAGAGGGTTGCATGCTGAGATTAGAAATTGTCTAATACATAAAAGTACATTTTTTATTTGTTAGCTAATTGTGGCATCTTCTATCTTTTGAAGAATTTTAGTAACAAAAAATTAACGTTGGAAAGAATGATTTAGTAAATAAACAGTATAAATACCTTTATGTCCTAAAATTTTAATCTAAAATAAATAAAACTACAAGTGTTCTATAAAAATTACGCATACTATAGTCAAAATTATATAGTTACCTTTTCAGCTTGTTCTGCCAACTTGCCAGCAACATTTGCTTCCACAGCCGATTTTTTGGCATTCAATTCATTTTCTGTAAATTTCTTTTTCAGTTTATCTAAACGATCATGCATATTTTGAATATCATCAACAGAACGATTTGCAATCTCCTGAGCAGCAGTAGTTTCACTAGCAATCTAGGAAATTAAACAAATATTCATTGACAAAACAAATTATTAATATCAATTTTTGGTACTGCATTTGTAGTAATTATAGCACACATCATGCTTACTTATCTTTAAAAATATTTAAAACATTAATAATCACATAGTTAAAACTATATCATACAGCTCAAGTTATGGATGAAAAGGTGTTTTAGAAGCTACTTGCTAACATTAAGATCAAAATTACTTTTTTAAAAAAGGAAAAAAAACATATTGCTCAAAACAGTAGCAATAAAATAAAAATATTCCTCATTTCTAAAAATAAAGTTAACAAAGACTTAAAGCTCAATTCAAAATTTTGATAATTCCAATATACAAGTTATGTTCAAAAAGTTACAGAAACTTTATTTTTAAACAAATGCATGCAATTCCTATGGTCTAATAGGACTACAATAATTTCTATCTCTCAACTATAAACTTTTGTAGTTTACTAGTGGACCCTTTAATGAAATGTTTGGTTTGCCTTATATCTACGAAACTGGTCCATTCTTTATCTATCTCTTTAAATAGGTTCACGCAAATTGAGTGCCTAATCCCAGAGTATTATACGAGTCTGATACTCCACTGTCCTATTCGAAGAACCAAGCCTTGCATGCCCACCAGCCATCTCATTCCCCTCGTCGACCAGATGATGGGGCACTAAAGTTTTAGTCTTTTGGACTTAATATTTTCTCTGAGGCATTTAAAAACTCTAAAATTGCACTGCTGACTGCATTTATTAGTGGTAAAAATTACGATTATTTTTAAATTAATGTAGAAAGTTTTCCTGGAATTTTACCTTTAATTTCTGCCCAGTTTTGAATCTTGTGTACTACTTGGTACACCTCAAAGAATTATTTCCATAGACTAATCTGACAATTTCATGAATGTTTCTGCGAAAACTTGAATTTCTGCAAAATATCGCTGCCTTTTGTTTACAAATATCACTGATTGGGAAATTTGCCAAATGCCCTGGAAATCACTTTACATAAATTAACTTTCGCGACAACACTATATAAAAAAAAAATCTGAAAAAAGGCAGTTATTCTTGAGATTATCATTTACATAATAGTACCAAGCTGACATGCAAGCAATCCCTGTTCATAAGCTGTTCACTTGACATGAATTATCTCACTTGAAAACTATGTATATATAATGTTTAACATAAAAATTTCATTTTAGCAAAAGAACACACATGATTTTTACAATTTATTATCTTACTTGAGCAAGATCAATGTCAGCTGCTGAAATATCATTATTGGCTTTTTCAATAGCAGATTCAGCTCTATCTTGTGCTTTTTGAGCTTCTTCTAAAGCATCAAGTACTTGTTTTGCTGTATCAAGAATAGCCTCTGCATTCTCTCTGTAAATATAAAATAATATACAAAACAATAAAAATGAATTAAAATTGTATATTTTACTACCATTTTTTTAAGATGATTACTGTAATGTTTAGTTAAGATACTAAATTTATTCAAGGATGTAAACACAAACAATTAAAATTTTACTTACTTTGCTCTATCTGCTCGGGTTTTCAAAGCCTGCGCTTCAGCCAAATCTCCAGCAGTAGCACTTAAAATAGCATCTATATTTGTAAGGCTAGCAATTGTGTCATTTATTTGACGAGCAAGTCCAGTGATGTTTTGTGGTTCCAATGAAATTGATAATCGCAAACACTGGAAAAGTTTTAGAATATACAATATCAATTATCGAGCTTAAAATAGAAACATTTAACACATGCAATTAAATATACATAATTGAATTTTAAAAGCTTGCAAAAAATGTTTCATATTGCAAGGAGGTAATTATTTGAAGCTTTAATTTTATTTCCAATTTTGAAGATCATTTTTAGTTCGTAAGATTTCCTTTGGTGACCTTCAACTTCACCTGCAAAGCCTCATATAGAAGTGGCTTGGAACAAGAAGGATAAATGTCAATTTTATCAATTAAAAAAAACTATTTTTAATATATCAATTTTAAACTTATAATTGAACTACAAATCAATGTCTTCATCTTTCCTAACTCTTCAAAGCAAACAATTCTGTGATTTCTGTAACACTGCAACAATGCTGAGCCTCAAATTTTGAAGCTATTTTCTCAAAACTGTCAATTATGACATTACTCCTTCTTGCTTCAACACAGATATATATCACCATGCACCATTTTGGATAGAACTTTTTAAGCATTATTTTTTTTATTTTAATATATTTTTTTTTCTCTTTGCCTCTTTTCTATTTTAGAATGATCATAAAAGAATACATTGGCAATTAACTTGGCAGAATGCACAATAACCTTTCAAGAATTTTAATCTATTTGAACACATACTTTCCCTTCCAATGACACAAGTGTGTCGTGTTAAAACATAATCTTTGCTACTAACACTCTTCCCGACTATTGAAATAACTTATAGTAAAGAATTCAGTAAAATAACTGGTAAATTACAAAAAGGTTTATTTTCAAACAGGTGATATTTTCGTCTTTTGAAAAAACTATACACAAAATCTAACCACTGATGAAACGCAGGAATCAACAAAATGTTACTACTAAAAAATTCCAAGATTTAACAATGAGATGGGCTAAGTGGATGTAAACTAAAAAATTTCTTTCAATATCTCCCAGTTGAGATTTTTGAAGCAAGCCCCTGAAAAAATTCTATTAAAATCCATGTAAATAAACATTATCATGGAGCACCTTATACTGGATGCTTTGAAGCTATCCTTATTCTAATGGATATAACAAATAAAGCAAGACAAAAACATCTCAGACTATAAAACTGCATTGAAGAAAGAACTTCGCTAACTCCATACACACCTACTCTATAACAAATTGACAGCTTCAATATATAAATCAGACAGTCTGTATTCTAACAGAATATTCCAGCTTTGTTTAAAAGTTGATTTTATGACTTGTCTAGTTGAAACATTTTTTTATTACTTAAAAAGTCCTTTAATTTCACAGTTTCCTTTTCTTAAAATGTTTATGAATTACCAGAGTTTGATAAGCAATTTCTTTGCTATACTATAACCAGTGACAGTTAGTATAAGGGGCTGAGCCCCAGTAATTTTGAAATAGTCTAAACATAATTTATAGATGAAAATTGTTGAATTTTATTCAAATAAATTTTTTACTAGATAAATGAGCTTTAAAAAAATATTTTCCCTGAAGTTTTATGCATTATACAGTTATGTTGGAACTCTCTTGTAATTCAGGCCCACTTACTTTTCATACTCACAAGCAGGCACTAATTATGACATAATGCTAAGCTTTAAAATCCGTAGGTAAACTTTAATTTTTAGGAAATTAAAACAGCTAGGAAAATATTAAGATGTTCATTCATTAGTATATTTAATGAGTTTGAAGAAGTTCATAAGCAAGTGTTTAAGATACTACTCATACCTCTTCAGCCATTTCTCTTATTTCAGCTGGTCTGGCTCCACCTGCTTCTAAAAATTGATCAATTTTGTCGAGCAAATCTTCTACCACAGCAGTAGCATTTTCAGATCTATCTTTGGCAGCTTGTGCACGCTCATAAGCTAATCTTGCTTCTTCTAGTGCTTCATCTGCATCCTTCCTAGCATCATCAACCTATAATTGTTTATAAAAATAATTGTTAAATTCCACATTCAATATAATAATCAAGATTTAAGTTAAACAGTCAATTTTAAATACATTTAAGTTTTATTAATACTCCCCATTATACATTACACTCAACTATAACTAGACAGTTATTTTATGGAAAAATTTAAATATATCAATTTAGAGATAACATTTCCATCATTTTTATTACATTGTAGTTTAATAATAATAAAAAAATTGAATTTTTTTTAAACTTTTATGAGTTTGATATCCAAACAAATAAAATAAACTTCATTCACAAAACATAGATATCTACATTCCCATAAAAGGGGGAGATCAATGTGTTAAGTCCTGGTTTCCAAATTACATATTGTTAATCCTCCAATGTCAAATTAAATATATTGGGTATCATTAGATGTATATATACAAAATTTCATCTCAATTAACAACATGCTGCTCAACAAAACAAGAAGTTAAATATTATTTTTGCAGAAAACTAAAAATATATGTTTGTCAATTACATATTAGAAACATCCATATGCAATCAAATTAAATGTACAGCCGCGGAAAAAAAAACCGAACCACCGATGATTATTTCGTTAGTTTTTATAGTAGAGCTAAACTTAATATACCATTTTGTAGGGAATAAAGTCTACTATACATTGATATACAAAAAATTTGCATAGGGGACTATCTTCATACTCGAATCCGCACCAACTTCAAAATTTTCAATAGCAACACCTACTTTTGATAGCGCAGAAATGTTCCCCGTCCTCAAAATAATCTAAATACAAATTTTCGTTAATTTCCAACATTTATATGCAGAGATATTAGACGATATGTATCTATCTTATTTGAGGGGCTACTTCCACATTGGACAAAGTATTAGTGCGACTTCGAAATGAAGTACGCTGGTAGAAAATGTTTTGGTGTTAGACGTGTTTCTTCTTTTCCGTGGTCATTCATTCCCTCACTCCCGTATACCCCTCGCCTTTATATAAGAATTTAGAATTTTATGCCAACGCGATCACAGCGCTTTTAATTATCAAAATTAGTAGATTTCTGTTAGTTCTGCAGATTTTAAATTTGTGTATGACCCCTTAAATGATCATTTGATGCACATTACTATGTAGCCAAAAAACTATAAAGAGAAAAATCATGAAATTTTAGATATGCATATAAAACGTTTTTCTGAATTCATCACTATCAAAATATAGCATGGTTGCTATTCATAAATTTTATGAATATTAATATCCTAATTTAAATAAAATTAAAAAATATACATATAAGTAATGAAAGTTAGTGTATTTTATTTGGGTTGTTTAGAAGTAACACAGATAAAAATATCAGCTTAATAAAATTATTATTTCGAAAGATATGATTAAAAGTTTAAGAAATTCATTTAACATTACGAGTTCTAAACTTTCGATATTCATAATTAAAAAACTACTTAACCAAATGACTTGCAAATTGATATTCAACGATAAATTTTGTCATAGATTCTAAATATTGAATCAAAATTGGGTGTTGCTATTGGAAATTTTAAAGATTGTGCGGATTTTAATATGAAGATAGTCCCCTATGCAAATTTTTTGTATATCAATGTGTGGTAGACTTTATTCCCTACAAAATGGCATATTAAGTTTAGCTCTACTATAAAAACTAACGAAATAATCATTGGTGGTTCGGTTTTTTTTTCCGCGGCTGTACCTACTTACTAAAATCTTTTATAGGCCCTATTGCTTATATAAATTACTTACTTCTTTGATAAAACGTTTATTTAAGATTCATTTTATGGATGAAAGTTTTTTATGTTGGACTGAATTGTGTTTTGTTGTGATATATTATTCTCTGAAAATGTGGCCAAATGTTAATTGTAGATTAATGAATAAATTATATTCCCGTGATAACAAGTTTTCAATCATACATTTATGCAGCAATGTTGTAAAAGAGCAATACATATAAAATTCCTTTAAGTCTTAATAACCTCAGCCAACAGTAATTTTGATTTTTGCTCCTTTTCCCTGATTTCCTTTTCAGCTTTTTTAGCCAAATCAAATGCATTGTCAGCTCTGGTTACAGCTCCAAGAGCACAGCTTAAACCGCCACATTTGTCACATCCAGCTCCTCCACACAAAGAATCACATTTTGCAACAGTTCCGCGTCCATCACAAACCTAAAAATAAATGTTTTTATAGCAAATTAGCATTTGAATAAAATGAAAAAACTTTACATATATATATATATATATATATATATGATAGAGAGAGATAATAACAAAAAATGAACTATCAAAAGTATATAAACAAAAAATTACTATGTTGTTAAGTTCAGGAATTTCTTCTTCAATTAAATTGATTTTTCCAGCTATCTTCATCAAAGCTGCTTCATTTTCAAGATATGTTTGGTTGTACAAATTAGTTGCTTTCTCTAGCAGCTTTTCAGTTCTTCGTCGATGTCCTTCCGATTCACGAAGAACTGCCCTGGAATCTCTTACTTTATTTTCAGCACTGTCGGATCGTGCTTTGGCTTCTTTGGTGATGTTAAATGCCCCTTTGAATGAAATAAAAGATAAATTAAAGGTTAAAATAGAGTAAAATTATTTAATAATATAAATTAGTTTAATTCATCTGTCAGTTAGGTAATTGAAGTTTGAGATATCTTTTGATAAAAGAAGGGATTAGAGTTAAAGTAGACCAAGTTCAATATGAAATATATTTTGATGAATGAAGGGATTAGAGTTAAAGTAGATCAAGTTCAATATTTGTCATATTGAGCTAATGCTGTTATAATACAGTGCAAACATCTAATTTTTCAGTGCAATAATGAATTAAGTCTATAGTTGAATTTGCACTACTAAATAACAGTAGTTTGGTTTTGACTCCTTGTTAAATAGCTCCTATTTATTAAAGTTAACTTTCACAGACTTATTTCATTTGAATTCTGAGGCCTCCAAATAGCATGTAAAATTAAAACATTATTGTGATATTTACTTTGTGGATACTACAAAAATTCAATCTAGCAAAAAAAAGTATTGAAATAAATTACTAACGTACATAAAACATTCACAACTTACCCTCAACATTAGCTTCTTGTAGAGCAGTTGCATTGCTTTTTAATGCTTGTGCATCAGAAGTAAGATCATCTGCTCTCTTACGCAAATCAGTAAGTGCTAAATTTGCATCATAAATTCTTTGAGTTGTATTTTCTAACTCATGATCAATAACGTCAAGATGATCCTGTGTAACAGTGAGATTTTGCCTATAAAATTAAAATATGTTTATGCAGTATTATCCTTTCACTGATAGATTACATTGAGTAATTGCATGACTCAATTAAACTAGGAAACCTGTAATTGTTAACAACATTAATAAAATTATATTTTTGAAGAAAGATTTTAGAAGTGATGAGATTACAGTAAAGATGTCACATTTTCTAGGTTATAGGACGTTATTTTTCACCTACCTTATTAATAAACAGAAGATAAAATACATTATTGTTTTTAGGTATAAATCATTATAAAATTTGAGGTTTTCGGATGAGAGGTCAATAGTTACTTAGAAAGGAAAGTATACAAATGTGTAGGTATGTAAAAATACATTTTGTCTACAGTCTCGCACTCTAGCATGCATCACTTTCGCCTGTGACCATGCATTTTAAAATGAAAATTATTTGTTTTGGAGCCACCTCTTAAAGTTTGTCTCATTTTTAAAAAAAAACTTTGTAGAAAGTTAACAAACTAAAAGATTAATATTTTTACTATTTTAGTAATTTTATAACTATTTTAAACCTCAATATATTTTAAGAACTTCATTTTTAAGTTACAAAAATAGTAAATAGAATACCATACTTCGATGTAGACATACCAAGTTTAGATGTAATCATACATAACTCAACTATATGCATACAAGTTTCAATGTAAACTATTAAATCAGAATTAATGGAGAAAAGGGCTAAAGTGAAAAAAATTAGAACACAGCACATTGTTAAGAATTTAAATTTGCCAAGGGCAAAACTATAAAGCCACATTTCTTATGATGAAGTTTAACTTATTTTTTTTAAAAAACTGAGCAATAATAAAGGAACCTAGGTTAAAATATGGAATTTTTTCAAGTTAAGTCAGACTGATTCTTGAGTTTATATACAAACTGAAACTTCTAGATACAGCAAAAATTGAACAAAAAAACATTTCAAATAAATCCAACAAAATGTGAACTTCAGCTTGCAAATAATAAACGATTTTTGTACTAAGGCCCTTGACCGAAAAGGTTGCCGATTCCTGTTTTAGATGATTAAAATAAGAGATTGTTAATAATATGAATATTAAAAAGAAAATATTGTGGAATTTGATTTTTTTTTATACCTCAGCATATTTACCATATCCTGAAGATCTTCAATATCTGATCCAGTAATATTGGCATCGGCAAGAATTTGCCGTACTTCTTCTAGTTTACTTTCCATTGCAGAAAATTCTTTAGAATATGCAGCTGTAATCCCAGTTTGTTTAATATGACTAGCATCATCAAGAAGCTGTCGAGTCTGATCTAATATTTATTAAAAAAAAAATTAAGTAACCATTTTAATAAAATGTCTTTATATATATTTAATTACTATAATCTATATAACAAAAACAACTAAGTTGACTTTGAAAGTATTATACCCTTACCTTGTATCATTAAGAATGGCTCTGAATGCATGGAATACAATACAGATAATTAAATTATGAGACAATATCTACAAACATTAATTGAAGAAATTGTATAAAAATATATTTTCATTGTAGCAATTTTTTCAATGAAGAATCTTTTGATACAATGTTATTCAACTGATGATAGTCACACTATTTTTTTTAACTAAATGCATCATCTTAAAATAATACAAGTAAAAAATTAAAAGTTAAGAAATTTATAAATTTATTTAAATATATTAACCTTTGAGCTCTTGCAAAATAGCATCCCAGTTGTCAAAACATTCGCCACATGGATCACAAAATGGTGCATTTCCAGTGTACCCTCTAGCACATATGTCACAATTCTTTCCAGCTATGCCTTCTGAGCATATGCAAGATCCATCATTTCTTCGACATTGCAAACTTCTTGAACCATCTCGGCTACATTCACATGCTAAAAATAATGCGTTAAACTTTGAGGTTACACAAAAACTAAAAATTATTTTAAGTGTTATACATTACTTTCTTCAGAGATCTAAATTAATGACTGTACATAATCATGTATACTTAATTTAAACCAGGAAAAACTATTCTTTTGTTGAATGTACTATAAAGTAAAAATAAAATGTTGGCATTGACTAAATATATATGTGTCGGGTGCTCATACTATAACTTCCCAAAATTGTTTATTTGACGAACTTCCCCCATTTGCTTTTGCTTTTATTCAATTAACCAACAATAGTTCTTTTTTATTTTACAGCATATTTAATAAATTAATGTTTGTATTTTTTTAGTTATATAATTTTTAACATTTTTAGCAATAATTATTAATACTAAAACAGACTATAAAACATGTTTTAGCATCCCAATGGAGATCATTTATGTAATGTGTCATGCAAGTGCATTTTAAATTTTTTATAGCAGACAAATTAGAGTTTTTAATAATTTATTTCAACCTGCAAGAATTGTTATTCTAAGTTCTATAAAAACATCATTTTTATTTTATCAGGCTTTGGACTTTTATATGTATAAGTAAAGAAGATTAAGCTAAAATAATGGTTTTCTTAATTGAAATAAAAAACAAATCTGTTTGGTGTAAATACAAAATGGCATTAGAAAACTATTTGCTTGAAGCCAAGCTGGCATATTGCATTAGTCTATAAATTTCTTCATTGTCTATGGACATTTCTATAGTCAACATGATTCGAGTATTAAGAGTTTAATGCTTGATGTCTAAGGATTAGGAAAAAATTTAAGTTTTGCCTAACCAGTTTGGCATTTTTTGCAACATTTATCTGAACTAAAATGTGGCTAGACAGTTTTTTAAATATTAAAATTTTGAAACACATTATTGTTCACATTTGTTTTTAAATGGATATTAAAATTACAATATTTAAATATATAAAAAAAAAGTTCTGTTAGATTAGAAGTCTAGAAACTTTAATAATGTATAGAAAAAGTATTTACAAATTTGAGAAGAATGCACAATATAAAAAAAGTTAAAAATGCCTTATATACTCACGATAGCATTGCAAGTTAGGATCCCCCCAATAATTGGTTTCACATTCATCACATTTCCGCCCACCATAGCCATGCCTGCATGGGCACTGACCGTCAAACTGTAAATTAAAAGAAAATTACAACAAATTAGAAATTGAATATTATGAGTTTATTAAATAAAAGTTTACAGCAAAAAATATAGTGCAAAAAACATAATATTCCTAAAATCATGATAAGTGAAATGCATTGCAATGTTTTGGTTTCTGGGATGCATTCTCATAAGATAAAAAAATGTGTTTAGAAGACATGCATACTATTTTTTTCCATATTTATTAAGTAGAATTTCAATAAATGAATTTATGAATTTGTCCATGTACTTTGTTGTAAATGAATTTTCCAAATATACAAGACCATATGTGACTTGTATGAAGATGTGAATAGTCAAATAAAGGTGGATTAACAACATTACAAAATAAAAAAATTGTATTACTATTATATCTGCATATTTTTTAGGCCAACGACTAATTGTGCTGCAAATGGATATTTTAAGATATTTAAGCATAGTCTGCTTGAGGAGGCAAGCTGACAATCTAACATAATAGACTTGTTACATAATGGCAATAAAAACTTTAATTTAAGCTTAACCTGCTGACGTTTTTATTGTTGTTTATTCTGCTTGAAAGTTTAAATAATTTTCATTGTTTTTCTGTAAATAATTTTTCATTGTTGTTTTTTCTGCTTAAAGAATTTTAAATACTTTTTCTTGTATGAAATATTTTATATATTTTTTTTTAAATATTTCAATATATTTTAAAGAGATAAGTGATGTTGTAGTTCTAGATATCTGATGTGAAAAATATTGTAAAATTGAGTATTTTTATACACTTAAATTTAGCAAATACTCTCAAATATTACTCATTCTATATTCTCTACTACTATATTCTAACAATACACTCAAAATTAACTTTCAGTGTATTGATAGAAAAACTGGATATCCCTGGATTAGATATCAAATTTATGACCATCAGTGGGTTAATATCTATTACCAAAATTAGAATCTTTAACATACAATTACAAAATCTTATCTTCTTTGTAGTTTAACCAAATTGTCTTTTTCAATGTAATTTTTAACCATTTTAACTTTTTTATGTAATTGTTTTTTTAATTGTTACTAGTTCTAAAAGATTCAGTCATTTCATGGTCATGCTACTAGATTTAAAAGTACCTTTAGATAATTTATTACTTGTTTAATTTTAAATTAAAAAGGCTTTTTTTTGCAAATGAAAAAATACATCAACACAATACAGAAGGCTTTCAGATAATTCCTTTTTAACACTTGTACTAAAAATATATCAAGGTATCTGTTTATATCATAAATGCTTTTTCCAAGGATAATTTTCTAAGAGAAGTAAAACTTCCAAGAAATCAATATAAGAAGATTCAGCTGTAAAGAGTTCAAAGATGCTGAATTTTCAGAGATAAAATTACTCAGCCAATACCAAACAAGCTAGAAATGAAAAGAGATTAATATTTTAACCTTTTTATTTTTTTTACTGTTAATTATTTATAAAAATCTTCAGTATGACATGTCTGTGTGCTCTGTAATATATGCTTTTACAATATATTATTGTTTGTACTTCCAATTAGTCTATATAAACAGAGTAAATATATTGTTTTAGGATCCAATTTTTATTATTCAGCACATTTTTTGGTCACAAGTCCAAAAATAATGAAAAAATGTGTCGGTAAACATATTTCAAGAAAAAAATTATATAATGAAAACTGAATTTAGTATAAAGTTACTAGTGTGTATGGATATTGATAGCAAAATTTGCATAAAAATCAAACATTCTAAAAAGGGAGCTGCTCATGCTCGATCTTGTTTTTTTAAGAATTGCTTGTTTGTGTGAACACAAAACAATACGATTTTGTTCAAAATTAACATTGAAACCTATTTATGAACCTGCATAGATTGATAAAATTAAATTAGCATAAAAATTACTTTGACAAAAACGTATGGCAAACTACTTTTTCATATGTAGGCTACCTTTTTCAATATCCTAGCAAATAAGTATATTATATTAATGACTATGCAAAAACACCATTTAAACATGCAAATTTGAGTCAATTTGATGTGGTTATTTTACAGAAAGCATCAATACAGTTTAAATGGAAATTTACAATTTTTCAAACAAAACAATACAGATTCATAGAATTTAATGAAGAATAGCGGAAAGTTGTATAATCCTACACCAGTATAAGTTAGAGTTTTTTTTGTTTTGAATTTTAAAAGCACACATAATTAAATTTAATTCTCTAAAATGTTAGTATCAAATAGAATTTCAATGTTAACTACACAACTAATCACATTAAAAGGTATTTCCAAGAACATAAGATATAAGAAAATATCTTATGTTCTTGAAAATACTTTTTTGGATATAAATTAATTTGAAATAGAAAGCTATCAAAAATTAACCTGGTTTAAAACAAATAAATCATTTTTTTTTTATTTTTTTTAAACTTAGTGTAAATATTAAAATTAACTTACTTCATTGCATTCAGAGGCAAATGATCCTGTTGGATCACAGTCACAGGATTTACAACCAGTTTTATTTGAAATATTCCAGTGGTTAGGGGCACATCGATCACAAGATATACCGACTACATTTGGTAAACATGGACACTGCCCTGTTCTTTTATCACAAACACCATTGATGTCAGATGTTCCAAGAGAATTACACACACATCCTTAAGAGATAATAAAAGAAAAAATATTACTGTATTTTAATATAAGGAGAGTTATTTATATTATGGCCACTACTTTTTACCCTTTCCTCCCATTTCACGCTATATGCAGAAATTTGATCTACAATAGGTTTTTGAGATTATTAGTTATTGTAAGCTGTTTTTGTATTGTAAGTTGTTATTGCAATAAATATAACTTACAATAACTTAGTAATGTACATAAATATAATACTTGAAATTCAATAATTAAAAAATATTAATATTGCAAAAGTAACAATATCAATCAACGGATTTTTTTGTAACAAAAGTATAAATGGAAAACATAGTAAAGTGTTGATTAAGCTTATATGCGGAAAATCACAAACGTTTTAACACTACATCAGTAATATCCGTACAAATGCTGAGTACTAAAATTTAAATGACACTTGGCGGGGGACTGTGTTATTAATATGCACTGTTAATAACAATTTTAAACAATCACCCCGTTTTGTTTATACATGTTATTTAGAAGGTAAAAAACAGACTAAAAAAACTATTAAACTAATCGCTTTTGTTGGTTCAGCATGTAACTTTTTCATTTTTCTGCAACAGTATTACTTAAGATTTGTTTCCTATGCATAAAGATTTTGGATGTATTCACATATCATTAGACTTTTTCTGCAAATAGGTTTCATTCAGACAGTAGGCATTGTATTTGCCTTTTTAAATGCATTGTAAAATGATTGATATATCTACTGATGAATATATATAGCAGACCAGGAGAAAGTGCAGTTAGAATTCTAGACACAGAGATGGGTCAACTTCGAAGGATTCCCTGCATTTAAGGTGAGGTACCAAATCAAAGAAATAGATTGTTTATCTATTCAAACAAAATAACAATATACATAATAACAAAACCATTGAAAGCTAAAATAAAAACAATTTTTATCTTTAACAAATAATAAGCCACAGAAAAGACTATAAATATTACCTTAAATTTAATAAATATATTCTCACACTATTACAAACTTACTTTTTATAATTTAAAATTAACAATTTTCATAATTTTTTTTATTTATTTTGTTTTGTTAAAGTTAGTTTATGTGAAGTGATCTCCAGTACGTTTAGCAAATTTTGAATGAGTGATTATTGTGCACAACATGTGGCAATGAAATTTTGTAAGAAATTCAATAGCTTATGCAGAAAAAATTAGTGAAGCCTACAGCAATAATTTTCTGAGTAGTACCTGGCATACCAAACCGTACACAAGATTCAAAATAAGGCTTAAATCAATTGAACATTCAGTAAGATCTTTCACATCAATTGTAAAAGGGTTTCCCCCATTAAGAAATTTTATCACTAGAAAGAATACTTAAGAAACTTTAATAATAATTTTCTTAGTATAATATTTCTCGCTTTTTTTTAAATGCAATTCTTTATCCTATTAATTTTTTGTCATTTTTAAAATTATGTATGGGGAAATTAAATATATGAGATACACACAAGTGTTAAAATTATGGAAAGAGTAAATGCAAATTAAAATGTAGAATTTTTTTAACAAAATTTAAATCAAAAGTAACTTTATGAAAAATTTATTATGTTTCAAAGCATTCTTAAAAATAAGTTGCAGAGTCAACATACTTAAACATTCTTGTCGAGAAGCATCACCATAAAATCCATCCATACAATGTTCACAATGTGGTCCATCTGTATTATACAAACATTTCAGGCAATCACCGTTTTCCGGATTACAATTTCCAGGTACAGTTTCATCAACATTTCTGTTGCAGTCACATTTTTTACACTCTTTATTGGGAATAGTTGGTTGACCAAAATAGTTATTGGCACAGCGATCACATCTTTCACCTAAAAATTTTTTTAAGCATAATTAAAAAGGTCTTATCGACAATGCAAATAAAGCAAGTTTATTTAAATGTTATTAAAGTTTATTAACTTAATGAGCTAAAAGTTTACAGAAATTTAATATATGGTAAAAGTAGGCTCCGCCCCCTACTCCGTTAACGCTCCACCAGTTTTACAGCAATATACACAATTTTTAAATTCATAAGAATACTTTATTTTTCAATAATTTTATTGAGATATAATTAAACAATATCTTTAAAAAAATACTTATGTTGATTATATTAGTAATTAAATTAATTGATGTGGGATACAAGGATGAATTTATTTAAAACCGGGAATTTTTTTTTATGAATAGTCAACTTAAGAGTCAAAATTGAATGTGTGTTTTAAAAATAGCTTTACGGGTAAAGAAACAAAAACTCCTGCATGGATAAAAAAGTTCATTAATTCATAAGTATTAAATAAATACATACCAGCATAACCAATGTCACACAAACACACAACATTTTGAGTTCTTGGATCTAGCTCACAGCTCTGAGCATGACTTAAGCCACTTTCTGCAACACCTGGGCATGGACAGGGACGGCAGGGAATGCCTACACCTATTCTTGGATCTCCATAGAAACCAGTATCGCATCTAAAACAAAATTTCAATAACATAATGTGAATTAAAAATGCAATTAGCTCTGTTTATGAAATAAATTTTGCCACTGTACGCTTAAAAGAAGACCAGAGCCAAATTACAACTAGTGACAATTAAACAACTAAGAAATAAATTAATTTTAAAGGTTAGTCCTTCTCCAGAAAGTATTTAAAATACAGAAGACATTAACAAACCTAATTGAAACCAAAACCTATTTGAAAAAAGTACAAAAATTAAAATGTCTAATATATATTTAATTATTTGATTTATTTTAATAACCCACTGATTTGAGACTTTTGCAAGCACATTACTGATAATACAACATTTTCCCAAAAAATTAAGTTGAGGCATACTTTTGCTATTTGGTTGAAGCTAAGGATGCACTCCAGGTTGCTATTACTACAGTAAACCCTACTTACAATGTTATTATTTCAGGGTTTGTACACATTTTCCGAAAATAGAAATAAGGAGTTTCTAAGGACTTTTTAAGTACCTTTAAGCAATTTATAAGGACTTAAGTTTAACAGGAATTTTTTTTATACATTTGTAACAAAAAGTTAGTTCTAAAATCGCAAGTACGCTTTTTTGTAAAATAATATATAAGAAAATATATGTGATAGGCTAAAAGCTATTAGGTGCAAAGCAGCTGTGGGTTTTCTACTTAAATATAAAATTGTGTTTAATTCCCATTAAGATAAAAAAAAATAGAGGTTTAGTAAAATTATATAACAAATAATAGTCCTTATAAGGGCTTTTTAAGAGCCTTTGGAACTTGAAAGTTTATAAGGACCCTTTGGACCAAAATAAGGAGTTTATATGTACTAAAGGCCCTTATGAACAAGAAACAAAAATAAGGAGTTTATAAAAACTTCTAAGGACCGTATGAACCCTGTAATTATTTAACTATTGCATACTTATGTTGTGTAAGTATTCATTTATTTTTTTCTTTGATATTTACTGATAATTGCCCTATCAGGGACGAAAGTTTATAGTTTTTATAGACACCAAGCTAATAAAACAATGAAATCTTGGTTTTGTTTTGATCTCACTTTTCAGCCGAGCCTTTCAATAGAGAAGAACAACAAAAAGTTCTAAAATTGAGAATTTGTACTTTTTCTTGCATCATTAATTTTTTTAAATAGAGTAACATTCATTTGAATATAGTCAAACCCTGTTAATGCAAAATCACTTATCATGAAATTTCGCTTAAAATGAAATAAAAGCGTTTGACTGTACAAAACAGCTCGAAATTAACGGTAAAATTATTCGTTTAACATAAAACCGTATAACACAGAATCCTGCTTAAAGTAAAAAAAAATTTAGGTGCTAAAAATAAAAAATATTTTTTACACAAAGTTTTCTTCACAACCTGAGAATAAATCCAGTACCTAGTCCTAGAAAACTCCTCATGGTGTTAACAAGTGAAATTCCTTTGGGGGGTGGGAGGTCCCGGAATACCGTTTAGTTTCCCTGCTGGTATTCCATTTCCTTTTGTTCTATTCTGGGGTGGAACTGACCAGATAAAGAAATGGATCTTTCACAATGGGAGAAAGGCCAAATTAACAATTTCTAAACTCCTCTTTTTTAAAATTGGGTGTGATAAAAGGAATTTTCATTATTCTAGTTAAAAGGCAACTCATTTGAACACAACGCCGAAACTGTGCCAGTTGCATTTTGAATTCTTTCAAAATAAGTCACATCAATCTGCGATTTCAAACAATCGGGAAAAGATTGTAACAGCTTATGCTGTCAATAAATTTAAACCAGCAGGGAAAAGGATGAGGATTGGAAGTTGCTCTTTTGGTGTGGATGATTTAATTTACATTAATGGTTGTGTGTGTCTCTTTAGATTTTACGAGCACCACAAGAAAGAATTTGTAGTGAAGAAGCAGGTGTATATATGAACAAAGACTAGAGTAAATTTGTGTTTCATGGGAAAATACAGTAAAGCTGTTTTAAACTGCTGAAATTGAAACAAGTCAATTACAAACTTTTTTTAAATGATTGACAGGTATGGATTAGTATTTTCTTTTGTGTATAACTTGTTTAATTTTTGTACTAAATATATTTCTTACTTTTATGCATATTTTAATAAAAATAGCAGTATTTCTTTATATGTATACAACTGGTCTGTTTTTATTTGAAATATTTACTAAATAAAAGACAATTTTCAGAACAGTTAATGCGGAATTCGGTTCACACGAATAATGTCGCCGGCCCAAATGATTGTCATAATTATTTTTAAGCTCTTTATAACCGTTTAAAATTTATACAATATCCTGTTATGAATCATGTCGATACATAATCTGTGTAAATATAGGCAAAAATGTGTGTAAATATTATGAAAACTTCAAAGAACTGAAAATAAAACATTCTTTTAAATTTAATGGCAATAGCTTTACAAACTTATGAACATACCTATTTTGTTATTGTTTGCAGTCTAATTACAATGCATGTAGATTTTATTTATGAACTTCAGATTTCAAGGTCGCAAATATTTTGAGAAACAACTATAACATAAATGTTTACATTTTTTTATTTGGACGTCTTCTGTATGGTTATTTTTAGGTAAATTAAAATTTGAAAAACTCATATTCTACACAATTGAGTTGAAAACAATATCTCACATGCCTTGGAAATGTGAACATTATTTAGGAAACTCCCTTTTTGAAAGGCTATAACAAATATGATTTCTTATTTAGGGTCATGCAAATACACATTCTTTGTAAATGAAAATTTAAATAATAGCCTTAAAGTCATCTCTTCAGATTAATAAATATTTTAGGATTTAGAAAGGTTAAAAAAAATTACCTGTCACATTTTGGCCCAGCAGTAAAGTCTTTGCAAGTTATGCAATAACCTGTTCTTGAATCACAGGTTTCAGCGTGACCATTGCAATCACACCTTTGACAATTTGGATAATTCCAAAATCCGGGTTGACATTCGTCACACTGTCGACCATAAGTATTTGGTCGACATTTGCAATTTCCACTCTGGGCATCACAAAAATTCTCTAGGGATCCAACGCTATTGCAGTCACATGCTGTAAAATTTATTTAAAAATAGCTACATAATATTATAAATATTTATATTTTTACATTTCATAATTTTTGTTTATTAGGTTAAGTACAGAGAAAACCATAATCTTATATCCATCCTAAAAAGTTTAGCCTTGTTAAGAGAAATGTTTTTGTGTATGAAAAATTTAAATAGTATTTTATATTTATTTAAGAATATTGTAAATAAGCCAACCATCAAATATTTTAAATGAGACAAAGTGGACAAGAATTAAATTATAAATAAAAGAAAGCAAGGAGAAACGACTAATTCGACTAGAATCTTGTCCACTTTGTCCTATTTAGAATATAAGCACCAGAAAAGATATTGAAAGTCATCTACTATTCTAGAATTCTTAAGGACTATATAATGTTTACAAAAGTATTTTATATATAAAACTGAAAATCTTCAAAATGTATCTGGATCTCTTTTTGTTAATTTATTTGTCAGTACAAGAAATGCTTTGTAATTAGAAGATTAAGAGCCTTTTTTGTTTGTATGCAGCTTAATTGTAAGTATATTTGATTTAAAAATATATATTGAGTCAACTAATATAAAAATAGTTATAATATCTTAGAGCAAACTTTTAGAACAATTATTTATTTTACAATGTTTGCAATTTGCATAATGATTTTATTTATTATGTTACTGTATAAAATTTAAATATAATTTCCAATTTAGTAATTCATTTTACAAGTGTTTTATTCAAGTATTTTTCATAGTAAAATCTAATGTATAAAGATTTAAGTTTCTCAATAATTTTTAACTCTATATTACTACTTTGTAATGTTATTAATGAAATATAAATAAAATTCTACGGATATCAACTGATGAAGGATGAACATAATTTTTGCCACCTTACCAGATAATTTTCAGACAGGTACTTTTTTATGTGTATGTAGAATAGTAGTTTAAAGTAATCAAAAATTATTTTTAAAAATGTAAATATCAACTTTTAAAAGATAATCAGAAATAAAAAAAACTTACACAAAACTAAAAAAACATGGTTATTTTGTGTAATAGTAGTAATCGCAGGAGTTTCTTAGCAAATGGGCATTTGGATATAGTAAGAAAATGTTTTGTGGTATTCCAAAACAGACTATTTTTGGTTCTGTAATTATGCAGCATTATTAATTTTATTGGAGTCAGTTTATTAGCAAATTTTTTTTTAATTTGATTTAGCAACAAATTCACATTTTGATGCTTCGTATTCCAAAGGCAAAAAAAATAAGTCAAACGAAGTGCTAGGGCTCATTGGATGAGATAGTAAAAATGAAGCCAAAATGTTACATTGGATAAAAGCCTGTGGAAATGTTCAAATCAAAATAACAGTGCTGGGGATATCGAGATTTTCTCTCCTGGAATGTTTGAAAAGTAAAAAAATTGGAAATTCATGAACAATTTTCACAAATGGTCATCATTTTAAGACTTTACATTTTTCCGTATTTGCTGCCTTTTTTCAACTCTTTCTTTCAATTCATACGACTTGAAAATCTCTGAATATGTAAATCACGCTTGAAATTTATGCTCTAAAACATTTTTAAAGAGTTTAAATAAGACTTTTTTTAAATAATAGAAAAATTAGGATCAGACAAATATGCTATATTTATTATTAAATTATTATAATTTTTTCTTTGTTACATAAAAAATGATAGGTCTATGTCAATATTTATAATTATAGGTCATAAGTTAAATTTTAAACCTTAATGTGACCTGTTTAAGATGAAAATTTTTAAACTGGTATAAACGGTTATTTCTGGGAGACGAGAAAATGTATATTTCTATCATTTGTCATTATTTATTTATTCTTGTGTAAACAACAGGTACTTGTGCTAGCATATATATACATATATTCCCTACAAGTAAATAATTAACATTATGTACTATATTAATAGTTTAAGCACTAAAACTGAGAAAAAAATTAAACATGTTGTAAATTACATCATCAAGCACAGGTAAAGGTTACAGTTGAAAAACCCAGTCATTGCATTATTGGTCGAAAATGAGCTGAGGGAGCCATCCGTTAGATTTTAAGGTGCAGATTCTGAATATGCCATCCTTATTGGTGAAAACACCCATCATTGCACTAAGTTTGAACATTTGCATTGCCATGCCTTTCTATTCACCGATACAAATTGTGCTTTTCTCAAAATCGATTTTCATGCAATGATGGGGTTTATCCTCTGTACCCTCTAGCTGTAATATTCCACACAAAAAATTTAGTAAATACTTATTAAAAAATAGTTAAACAAATTACTGGAATTAATTTTTTTATTAAAATGAAAAAGAATTATTGAAACAAAATGCTTACGTCTACATCCTGAAGGTCCAAATCCATACGTTCCAGGAGCACAACGATCACAACGACGTCCAACAACATTGGTTTTGCAAGTACATTGCCCACCAAGGCTGTCACAATTGGTACTTAATGAACCAGTGGGATCACAAGAACACTCTAAAAATTGCATTACAAGCAAAATTTACAATAAAAGGTATTGTTACAGTGAACTATTTTTAATCAAATGCTGCATTTCAAAATATATATTAATGTTTTATAAAACGTTTAGTAACTTGAGTATTTTTATTAATGAGTGATTTATATTAATTTGTTAGCAAGCAAAATGCAAGCATGTATAAGTAAGTTAGTGTTAGTTCTAGGCTTACCATGAGCTTTATCAAACACATAAAACCCAATGCTGTAGAGGTATTTTTTACAAACATCATTAGGAGGTGGTCGAACTACTGAATAAAATGCAGAGCCACACCGGAATCTTTCAAACTCTTGTCGTCTATATTCATTGGCAGCTGAACCATGAAAGAATGGAATACTGTCAATTCTTGGAATGAAGGCAATCTAAAAAAGGTTTTATACTTTAGAGGGCTTCTAAAGAAACAATTATTACTAAATTATACACAAAAACAGTAGATTATTTCGTTTGAGAAGAATTTTTAATTTGCATAGCATACATGAAATTAAACTTGAAGTTGACATTAGAAACAACTACTTACTGAATCTACAAGAACAGATGCAGATGGTGTTTGAATTTCTCGGTCGTAGTGCTTGAATTCAAGACGCACATTGTAATTCTTCCCTTCTTCTAAACAGGCTGGTGGGTATACTACAGCAAATCTTTCACCTTGAAATTTTGTAAGAAATTGCATTAAAAGATAAGATTAATAAACAAAATTCATGAAAAATATATATCACATTGTTTTGACTTGACGTAAAATTCTTGTATGGAAAATAGGCATCAGGCACTAACTTTGGGGGAGCAGGGGGGGGGGGGGGGACGTTGAATTAAAATATTGCAAAGAAAAGGCTATAGCTTGTTTGCACATTCGGCTGGGATAATTTTTACTAAACATCAATAGTAAACTTATTTTTGATATTTAGTTACAAACATGCGGACAGCACTTCAATGATTTTCTAACTATACCTATCACTGTGAGTAAATATGTACAAAGTTTTAGTAAATTAAAACTCATAAAAACTTATTTATGTTCGACTATGCATCAGAAAAGGCTTTTGGATCTTACAATTATATTCTATGATTTGACAATATAAATTAAAAACGATGTTGCACAAAGTATAAATTTTTCGACCTAACACAGAAATTTGTCAGTGCTAAATAGAGACAGATGCTCATATAGTTATGTCGATTTTCTTTAATGTAATCAAGCTATGCTCTTTTATAAAAATCTACTTACCAAAGGTTTTTTTTTTAAACAAAAACATTTATCATAATTCCTACTAATGAACAAAATGTAGCATATGTCATTTAATTAATCGGTTAATCCCTGCATAGAAGGTGCCCTGAAATTTATGGTGGGGGCGGCAACTAGAACATCTTGCACCAGCCCAGAAGATGTTCTAGCTCCGTCAGTGACTACAATATATTTTAGGAAAGCTACAACAAAACTTATTTGAGATTGAGAACTTGAAAACTATTATTATTATAAATTAATATAGTTCAAGATCTTTGTTAATCACTTTTGCACACATTAGAATCTTAATGAAATTATTGAAAATCAAACTGGTAATGGACCCTACATAAGAAATCTAGTTTTGAGAAAAGCACTATGATTTGATATTCAAATCCATAGGACTTAATGATACTTTTTTTTATTCTATTTTATCTTTATACTGTATGGAAAGTGAACTGTAGATGTGCTGAAACTGAAAAATATTAATCAATTAGTTTATTTCTCATTTTCCTATCATTGCTTTCAGACATGCCTAAACTTCTGCAGTGTTTTTTGAAAGTTTGAATGGCAATATCAAAAATGTGATATATTGTTTTGATGAATAGAAACAAATGCGATCTGTTGCTTTGATGAATAGAAACTTCTTTAGTTTAAGTTTTGCTGATTTTTTTCTATTGGAGTTTTTGTAGAGAAAATGCATCGTGTCGAACGTCGTTTCCCAATGGGGTTTAATATTTATCCATTCAATTTTGTGAAAGTTAATATTAGATTTTGTGCTTTCTCATAACAATTTGACAATAATATATTTACCAGATGGAAATGACACAAGTTTGATATCATCTGCAGGGATAGTGTTTGCACATGGTCCATTTGGATCAACAGGATCAGGTCTTTCAATAACCACACGAGCTTCTTCCCATTGACCTGGAAGCTGTAGCAAAATGAAAAAAAAAAAATATTAAAATTAAGATAAAATCCGAAAAAAGAATAAAATGGATATATTAAAGAATCGTTTCTATAAACATTAATTTTTTAGATATATGTTAAGGTAATTGTGTTGAACTACTAAGACAATTGTTCATGACTTTCGTATGCTGAATATGCTTTAAGACATATTTAAAAAGAATCTCAGCGATGGTGTGACATAAGGAGATTAGAGACAGGTAAGATGTCTCTCAGAAACTTAAACCATGTGTTCATCTTTTCCAGATAGTTGGTGGACTGTATTTCCTGCTAATGAATGACATACCAAGCATATCAAGCTCTTTTGAGACATTAATATTGTACATGAGAATTATGTTCAATTGCATATTCAACAGACCTGAATTTGATTGAGCATGTCAGGAACATATTGGGATACAATATTGCACAGCATTAAAATATATGCTGCTTTATTGTGCAATATGACACATGTGTTTTGCATAATACTTCATAAACAAAACTTCTGCTCAATTATATTGCATTCTGATTAATTCTTTTTCAAAGACCTACTGGATTCTCTCAATTATCCTTTAATTTCGTACATTAGTGTTTAATAAAAAGCACTGATATTATTGTAGTTTATTAACCTTTTAAAAGTGATTTCTAAATAACTTTGGAAAATTCTATAAAATACAGAACAACGCATTACTTCAGTATTAAAGAAATTTTTAACCTTAAAATAGAGAAAATAACGCTGATTTAATCTATCATGTAACCGATTGATTCACTGCATTAGTAGATATCACTAAAAATACATTAAGCATGTTTAAACTGCTACAAAACTTGTATTTAAAAGACTTTTTACCTGAAATATATAATCTTGAAGGTGAAACCACATCTGATTGCATGAAAAAATATTTAGACAAATATGAGGTATAAACATTTTGATTCTTAAATCAAATGTAATAAAAAAAAATTAGAACAAACATGCAAATAAGCAGGGCTGAAATGGATTTAAATGTATCACTTTTGAAAGTTAGTGAACATTTCAGAGCTGAATCAGACAACCTTCAGATTACATTTACAGTTTTTGCGTAGTTTTTACCAGTGAATTACATAATTTTTGAAATAGTAATAACATTTTAGTAACAAAATATTTTGTATATAATTCTATGGTTACATAACTATTATATTCAAATATGCATTTGAATTTCTTCAAAAATTAGAAATTTCAGCATGGATTAATATACAGGAGGGATAAAAAATAAATCTTGTTTTTAAGTTTTCAAAAGCAGTATGATTAATAGTTACTATTTAAAGTGTATAACAAGGTTACATAAATTTAAAAACAAATTAAGATTATTTTAAATATCTAAGTCCCCTAAAAAAGATATCATTTGAGAAAAATACATATAATTGTTATATTGCTACAATGTTAAACAAGACTGTAAATTCGAATTTAGTGAGAAAAAGTATTTTAATCTCCCTTTGTAAAGTGTATTTATTTATAGTTTTTATACGTTAATTTTATAGTTTTTATACGTTAATCTGCTAGCAGATGATACTTCAATATTTTATTATATCTTTTTAATGCATCCTTTAAACATGACATCACCCTCGTCAGAGTGAAAGAGAAAATAAATTTCAGCAGTTTTAGAGGCTTTCTTTTCACCTTAACTACAACTGAACACTTGTAGACTCATATAGGAGAATGATAAAAAAAATTAGTTATGTCCTGAAAAGTCTTGTACACGGAAAACTATAAATTTTGGATAAAATATTTTGAAATTTAGCCAAAATTAATAAAAAGAGTAAAGTGGATGTTACAGCTTGTGTATATCTGCAGATAAAATCTCAACAAAAACAGGTTCCATATCACAAATCATATGGTTAAAACTACTAAGCTGAACAAAGTAACCAATTATTTAGAATAGAGAGGAAAAAGTTGCTAGTTAGAAGGAAGGGTTAACTAATTAATTTTAAAGTTTAAACTAATTTTATATATGTTAGCAAACAAATTTCTAAAGCATTAAAAACATTATAATGAGATTATTACACTAGAGATATAAAAACATTTAATTACTTGGGGTTCATATCTAACAACAATGTCGTATTCTAAAGATTGTGGGATATCAGTGACATCAAATTCTAGATGAGATCCTTCAAACACACGCATAAAACCAAGTCCAGTCCAAGTTGAGTCTCTATCACCGTACGGTTCACGAACAAGAACTTGACAATCCTACAAATATAAGGAAAGTATACAAATAAAAATAGTTTATTGAAGCAACAGTGTTAGAATCTAGAATAATGATTATGTACAGGTATAACAATTCAAATAAAATATGTACACAGTTTAGATATTTATGTTAAAACATCAAACATTATGTTTTCATCAAAACTTATAAACTAGAATTAAAATTTTATATATTTAAAATATAATTGAATACAGTATAGAACTTTTGGATATAAAATAGTCAATCTGTTAAGTGCAAAAAAATAGAAAAATTTTACTTAGTGGCTTGAGATCTATGTAAAATTGTTCCATATAAGACTTTGAATAAAACTCATCTAAGATGGCATTGTTAACACACAAATAAAAAAAATGACCACAAATGAAAGAATTCATAATCACACACACCAAATATTTTGAAACTTGTACAATAATACTGTTTTAAAAGATTAGTAGCTGATCCTGATCATTTTGTTTGCAATTTTGTTGCAACAGTATTAATATTGTTTTCTTAAGAATGATAGTTGAAATTTACATTAAGAATTGTTTATTTTTTACATTGTAGGAAGTTTTAAGATAAGTTACTTTCAATTAAAATTTATTAAAAAAAATGTATAACATAAAATTCAAACATCATTTTTTTAATTGAGAAGAAAAGGATATTTATAGTATTTCAACTCCAAAAGTTGATAAACATAATGGATCAAATCCATAAAACAATTGTTTTCTGTAAGACATAAATGCTAAATATATCATTGACTGAGGTCCTGTTTTAACTCGACCATTCTGTATTTCAGCTGTTTATAAATTCATTTGTTACGCAGTCACAACTAAACATGTTCGATTTTCTTTAAATTTGACATGAATGTTCCTTGAAATCATTAAAAATAAACGTATGTTTTGTTTTAAAGATTTTTTTTTGGTCGCGTGGTCTACTGTTCCGTGAACTACTAATTATAGTTAATGTTCTTAGCTAAAACATAATAGAAATGTTAAATAAATTAGAATGTTTGGTACTGAAGCTATTCAATTCATTATATAATTTCAATAAAAGGTATTATGTATTACTATTACTAACAGGTGTTCCTTTTGCTAACTCTGCTTCATAAACCATGTAGTCTAAATTGCCAGAAAAATATCCAGATTCTGGTTGATCACAGCGACGGCCACTGACATGAGCTCTGCATCTACATTGGCCACTGACAACATCACAGTTGTTATCATACGATCCACCTGAGTCACAGTCACATGCTTTACAACCTTCTTCATCTGTACTCAGGCCATAGTACTCTGGCTGTATGATGAAACAAAAATGTAATTTCTAAATAAAACACAGCTTTACAAAAAATGAAGTTTAAGTAATTTTTCTCAACTTTCAATTCACCATTAGAAACATGAAATAGTATGAAGTATTTTCACATGATAAACTAATTGTTTAAGAGCCTTTAGACAAATTAGTTTAATTACAAACATAGAATTAAAAAATATATTGCCACATTTTTAAAACCATATTCACTAAATATACCATATGCTTTAAACTATTTAAAAGATTGCTCAATTTAAGCAGTTATATACTTGAGAATAATTACTTTTTTCTGTAAACTTTTACATGTCTTTACTAATTTTAAATAATAAACACAATTTTAATATCGTTTAAAACAAAATACAAACCCTTTAGGTCAAAGAATATTCATACAGTGTATACTTTAACATACCAGAAAAACTAATAATAACTTTTACTTTCAATTAATAATTCTTTAAAATATGTACTATGATGCTGAAATAAATATTATTTGCAGACAATTTTTGTTTTTAAAATCTTTCCCCGGACAAATGAGAAATGTTATGCTTCTTTGACTACAACTCAACAACATTAATTAATTATCATTAATAGAATAAGAGGCGACTCCTGATGTGGCTGGGGTTTTTGTCTTCTTTTTTTTTATACATTTTCCTTTTCTCACATAATAACATATCAAACATAACACACAAAATTGTCACAATGTATATTTACAATATTGTGTACAATAACAGAATATATAGACAGTGTTTTATAATAGAACATATAGGCAATATTTACTGAGTTACAATTATTTTCTGTGTCTTAACAAATAACATTTATTAAGTTCTAGTAACACGTCATTGACAAAAACAATAAAAGCATATTCTCAATAAAAAAAAGTGAATTTCAGGTTCATTCTAAGTATTTTTTAAGGTGGTGATTTAACTTTCTAGCAAATTTTATGCAAATTACCTCATTTGTAATGAAAATTTTTCATTTTGATTTTTATGTTGCAGTTATTTGATTATTAGAAATAAAAAATTTGAGAAAAAAAATGTGTTTTCTCCAACTCTTCAGAAAATGAAACATTTAAAGCATTTTGAGGACTGAACGTTCCCATTTAAGCACCTTCCGGAAACAAAGGTGCATTCTTTTCTGAAAATAGCATAATTTTTCTTCATTTCTAGAATGCATTTTGATATATACAATGAAAATTATTAGATACGAGCTTGTTTCAATACTTTCTTATTTAAATAATAGTACAGTTATCAAAAAGCTATTAATCCTATTTAAAATTATAATTCTTAAAATTGATTATACATAAACATAAAAAGAACACATACCAAACATTGATTACAATCTCGACCAACTACATTTCTTTTGCAAACACATTCACCAGTGTATACATTACAACCATAGCTACCAATCGTTCCAAGAATATTACAGGTGCAGGCTACAATAAATAGATAAACATAATGAATTGAAATAAAGACTATGAAACCACATTAGGCATACACTATACATAGCAGTTATATACTCAATGTCTAAAATTTGCACAATTACGATTAAGCACTCATGAAACTTCAGTTTTAACAAACATCCAAGTTTTCCTAAAAATAAGACAACTTTAGTATAAAAGGGTAGTGTTACACAGTCATATAATGGATCCAAGTACCATATTGTCGGCTTAATTCGCAAACCAAGTAACTCCAAACCACAAATTCATCAGCCGTAACAAAAGCTGTATGGTGACGAAACTAAGCTTAGGTGTTCCGATAACTTTTTATTTTTAAACAATTCCACATTTAAAAATAAATCTTTTAAATTTCGTCAGCAAGCAGCTTTCGCTACGGTTGATGAATCTGTGATTTACGAATTAAACACGATATATATATTTTTGTAAACAACACAAAATAAAAATAAATATACCTGAAGAAATTTTATCAAAAGTTACCTAGTATCAATTTAATTTTAAGTTCACCTTAATTTCCACTGACTACAAGCAATTTTTATTTTTATTTTGTTACACTGGATAAGAGTTTAAATTTTTGCAATGGATGCTTTTTTAAGAATTTTTACATTTCTTAATTACTTATAAAAATATCTTTCAAATGACATTTTAAAGCGTTAGTTTAAAAATATTATAAACAAGATAATTTTTACGAATTTTATTAACAATTTATATGTCATCAATAATTTCTTTAACACTCTGATTTTCAAGCAAAATTTTAAAATATGTTTCAATGGATTAGGAAGGTTGAAAAAATGTAGCTTCAGAACTACATAATGGTCTGTTGGTGACAGTTTAGGATCTACCTTAAAAGAAAGACCGATGAACACTGACTTGTAATTTTAAACCATGATCAGATGACGAGGACCAAGGAGTTTACAATAGGATGTGAGATGGTGAAGTCAATGCAGTCTAGGAGTCACTTATTATGCTACACTCCGACGCACCTCGGATTCGTTTCAGACTGACTAAGCTGTTTTCCCCATCTGCACTTCATGCATGGTTGCAATGGTTTGATTGTTGAAATAATTGCGAATTAAACTGATGTATATATTGTGGCTTTAAAAAACAAAACAATAAATCTTACTAAATAATGCTTACACAATACGAAAATTGTATTGCACAAAGAAAATACATGTGTTTAACTGCCTCAAATACTAATCTAAGAGAATTTTAATGCAAAACTCAAGTAAACCGAGATTGACTTAAAGTTCATTTTAACATTCAGACTAGCAAGAAGTGTAGAATATAGTCAGAGCCAACAAGCTTGTTGATTGGAGTAAACAATTTCGGTCTTTAATTCGGAACTTAATGACAAAACCAAAAAAAATTCAAATAGCTTTGCAAAGCATAATAAGTGATGAGTTATGGACTGCATTGATGTCACTTTTCAGTTTGTCTCTTCTCCTATTCAAAACATTTTGGATGAGGACAACACTTGATATATATATATATATATATATATGGGGGGTACCCCACTCTCTAAACTTTCGCATCACAATCAAAGAGAGGATATTTGTACTACAACCAATTTAACGTGCACTAGCTTCCCCTCCCCCCCCCTTCTACACAGCTAATATTAAACAGGCGATGAGGATTGAACTCTCAAATCTATGATTACAAACTCACTGCCGTCTCCAAGTCAAAGATCATATTCGCAATCTTACAATAATCAGCTCAGCACTCTTCTGAAAAGGCTATCACAAGCTTTCACTGAATAACAAACAATTTAACATATTGTTCCAATACATGCTCTTTTAAAGATTTTTTTTAAAAAAACTTTTCACAATTTTAAATTTTTTTTCAAGAAATTGCTTTTAAAATTTCATTTTAAAGTTGTAATTTTAAAAAGAAATATTTCAAAACAGGATAATTTCTTTAATTGGGTAAAATTTAGTCAAAAGTTGAGATTGCTAACTGTCATATCCCTATGGGACAGTCAGTGAGTAAGTTGATCAAACTCAGCTTACCTTCACAACCATCAGGGTTTTCTGCTTGAAAGTTCCAAAATCCATTTTTACAACGATCACATCGTCGTCCATCAACATTTTTTTTACAATGGCATCGTCCAGCAACTAGTCCAGATAGAGTATCTGTTCGAGAGTCGCACATACCCTCATCCAATGACCCGGTTGGGTCACAGTCACAAGCTGTCATAAAATATAAAAAATATTTAGTCATAAAGTATAAATAACATATAACTAATAATAAATTTTTATACATTAAAAAATATTTAGTCAAAGTATAAATAAATTTTATACATAAAAATATATTAATTGTGATAAAACCATTTTATTTTTAATTTTCCTGAAATGCAAAGTGCTACTAGGTGCTTTAACATGTCTAGTTCATGAAGACATTTTGGTATTATTTGATTTGCATTTTCATAGTTTTAAGATATAGGATCTACCTTAAGGATTTACATCAACTATGTAAATGAACTTTATGACTACAAAAATTAATGCTTTGTAAAAACAACTTATAGATGGTAGTATATCATAGCTCAAGCTATGATACCATGTAAGTTTAATGTTAATTCAATTAGACTTGCGTGGTATCAAGGCAACGATATGTTGTGTAATTTCAATGGAATGCTTTTTTATGAATTTGTCTTTGCTTTTATGAATATGCATTCATGGAATATTTATAGGTTTTGCATCATATGACTCGTGCTAATTTTGTCATAACTGATTGCTTTGAGAGAGCAATACTATTGAAATATAATTTTCCGTTTATTTATTTTTAAATTATATTGACTTTTTTTATGAGTACAGAATATTCACAGTAGGTTTAATTTTATTTTCATTGTGAAAATATTTTAAGTCACATTCCATCCAGGACAAAATAAAAAAAAAAGATAAATTCATTCTAAGAATAAAAATTTTTAAAGGATATTTTACTCCCACAAATATTGTAATAGGAATTAAATGAAAATATCTCTTGTTGGTTCAGGCAGTTTATAAATATATATACAACAATATGTATTCTATATATTTTAACTGTCAATAATTTTAAAATAAAAAAGAGCTTTAAATAATTGTTTGACTTTTTATTTAACTTGGATATTTACTCATAATTGTTAAAATTACAAGATTTTTAAATATAAATCACAAACATTTAAGAGTAACCAAACAAAGTAAAATTATGCAAACCTTGACAAATATTTGGGTCTCTGATGTCTCGACTAGGATCTTGATAAAAAAATGGCTTGCAGTGCTCGCAATTACGCCCCATTGTATTGTGCTGGCAATTATCACACACACCACCACTAACTTTTCCTGTAGCTTCAAAAACTGCATGGTCAAAATGACATCGAATTGCATGTCCATTGCAATTGCATCCTACACAAAGAAATTAAACATAATTTTGGTTGAATCCTTTATAAACCTCAAGAAATCAATAAAATAAAAAATATTTAATTGTAAAAAAAAACTTTTCTAAAACTACAATCGGGATAGATTTATGCAGGAAATTATATCTAATCTGAAACAACACTTACATACACAATGATATAATACCTGATAGAAATATATTAAATACACACATAATAAAATCAGACTTTTTCAAACTATCTTTTTATAAATTTTCTTTTAACATAAGTGAACAAAATACTAATTCATGTATTTTTACCTAATATACATGCTAGCTACTGCATGCAAAAATACGATTCAAAATTGATAAATACTATAAAGGAGATAAAATTCTTCAAACTTATATTAACTACAACTACAAAAAGATAAAAACTCGTCTTATAGAACAGTGTGTTAAGAATATTAAAGTACAAATATAACATTAAAATTACACAATAAAAAGTTTAGTTTTAATGTTGCATTTGTATTTTAATATAACTATAACTACACCCTGTATATAAGAAACAGTCCATTTTTGAACCTTTAGTCATTCTAAATAAATTTCTTAGAATAATTGCTGTTAATTTTTTGAATGTTAAGCATAATATATTTTTTTCTTTACAACAGTGTTAACACATATTCAACAGTTTTCTTCAGAATAGTTATATGAGTAATAAATGTACAGGGTGTCCGAGAATTATTGGACATTACAATATTGTGTAAACATATAATTAAGAAGTGACTATTTTTATATGGCACAAAACATAACCACAATTTACAAATTTTTGTTTTGCAGAATTGTTATTCCCAGAATTCAATATATATCATCAGATGAAGTGATTGTCCCTTCTTTTGCTAAAAGACCATAAAAATGGTGACAATTACCTAGATGTATTAGAATTTTTTTGCTATATGCCAGATCAAACAATATGACATCCTTATCCAACAAGATGACACACCTCTGCGTTAGCCAGGTAAAAGTGTGTCCCAAAGGAGCATTTCCTCAAAAGAGGTGTTAATTGTGGAAGTCCTATTTTGTGTCCTTCTTGCTCTCCATATTTAAATTTTATTAGATGTTCGTGTGGTTTATTGCATTTATCAGATGCTTTGAACTAATTGGCGGGAACTTGAAAAAATGCACCAAAACTGCTTTTAATTCCATATATCCTCAGATGCTTGCCAATGCATAGTATGAAATAATTATCGCTTTCACTTGAGCATATTACAAGCAATGAAGGGAATTCACATAAAAATTTATATACTTTTTTAGTTAAACTGTAAGTTAGCAAATATTGTATTTCAATCTCTTCTAATTTTTCTTTTAGATAATTTTATTATGTGTGTAAAATTTCTCCAACAATTTGTAATATTTACACTTTTATATCTAAACTTACCAAATTTAAATATTTTAACTAAAATGAATTTTAACCCAAAAAATAGGAATTAAATATTTCAAATAATTGTACAATTAGCAAATTCAGTGCTGTAACTAAAAATTAGACTGTCACAAACAAACTTTTCAAATATTATTTACTTTTTTTCTTTAACGTCGCACTAGAGCTGCACAGTGGGCTATTGGCGACGGTTCGGGGTCAATCTCGAAGGAAAGACCCGGGAACACATACACATTCATACATGCACCTCGTTATTTTAAAACCATGGTCAGATGACGAGGAAACACCTGAACTGGCACCCAACGCCTTCAATAGACGTCGGGACTTTCGACCCTGATCAGATTTATCGTGTATACACGCCAGTCACGTATACACGCCAGTATAATTTGTTGGATATTCTGGACGACTTTCTAGTATTTTTGTAGCGAAGCTGGCAACCCTCCGATCGCAAGATCACTACTTTTTTACTTTTCTATGTCAAGTCCATTTCTCGTATTCGAACCACCAATCCTCTGATTAGTAGCTGAACGCCTTACCAACTGAGCAACTGGGGCTCAAAATATTATTTTCAAAACAAAAGAAAAGTAACTGATATTTTTACACAATTAACATTAAGACTTGATAAAATAAAGCATCTACAAACATCAACCTAATAATAAATAGAGAAACAAGAAATAATAATTTGATGAGTTATACTTTTACAAAAAAAAAATCTTATCTACAAATTAAATATTATTATGCACATCTACACATACTAGTTCTCACTTTAAAAAATATCAAAATCAGTCCAGTAGAAATCAATTTATCCAGGGTGGCAACAAAATTCTGGAAAAAAAGTTCCCTGATATTTCCCTGACTTCCATGATGGTGTCACAAAATTTCCCTGACTTTAAAATTACATTAGGAAACGTTGAAATATATGCTTTGTATAAAAACAAAGTATCCACGCTACAATTCAATAAATTTACTGCATTACAAATAAAAATTTATAAGCAATACTTATTGTCAGTTAAAATAATAATTTATGGATACACAAATTATACAATTGTGGCAGGCATAATAGTAATTAATCGTGTTCTCTGTAAGCAGAGAATGCAAATTTTTCCAACTATTTCTTTTGGAGATAATTTTAAATGTTTTATATGCTTAATATTTCCTATTCCAATCTTCAATAAATCACATTCATTAACCCCTCACATGTTGTTCACAATTTCAAGGTCCAATGCACTTTGTTTTTGCTGCTCCATCAGCAGTGGTTCAAGTTTTTACAAAAATAAAACTGAAAATATAAAAATGTGCATAACCAAACTTTTAAAAAAAATTCTTTTTCAGAACTAAAAAGAAATATTGACAACTAAATTACACAGAATAGAGTGCATAATGGAGGATAATCGCCGTTTTAATGATCCAAATTTGAAAATTTCCCTGATTTTTTGTGAAATTTCGAAAATTTCCCTGACTTTTCCCTGATATTTCCAGAATAAAAAATTTCCATGACAATTCCCTGATTTCCAGGTTTTCCAGCTTATGTTACCACCCTGTTATCAAAAGGAAATTGCTTTTTCTTTGTGCATATAAATATGTTCAAAAAACAGTAATTGTTTTTAAAGAAATTAATCTTATTTAAGATTTTTTAATGTTAAAATATTTATAAAATAAAAAAAATCAATAAATTTTTTTGAATAAATTAAAAAGTATATGAAAAAGCGGATTAATGTTAAAGAGTATCAGTTGCTTGGGAAAATAGAATTTATGAGCCGTCTAGGTTCAAATCTAGATAGATCCACATCTTTCACAAACTGATTTTTTAAATATATTGTTTACTAGTTCGCAATGCATCAGATTGCAAATCGGTATTGACTAAAAGTGTATGAATCCAGTCTAAAAATACATTCAAAGCCATGGGTTTAGATCCAAAAGTACTTGGCTGTCAATCATTTTTGGCTTCTCCTGTAAAATTTATGAAAATAGATCCATCTGGTTTTTAAATTATTTGGCTCATATAATATATACTAAATAAATTTATACTGTTAGTAAGGTCTTCAGCAAGGTAATCAAAACCACAAATTCATTTAAAAAAAAAAGAACATTTAATTAAAGCAAAAAAGTATATTTTACTTACTTTTACAGGCATTCGTCTGCCGACCAATGGCTGGTTTCCACTCAAGGTCATTATAGATTTCTTCACATTCTTCACAATTGGAGCCTTTTGTATTGTGAGTGCATTCACATGTTCCATGAACCTAGAATATTTTATTTATTTACACAGGTATACCAAATTCCATAAAGAATTTTAACACTGGGTTTATCATATTTAAATTAAATATTATTTAATAACTAACACTATGTTTTAAAGCTACACACCTAGTACAGTTGTACTTTAGATCAATGAAATATACAATCACTCTAATTCTTTTCGGAAGAATATATAAAATTATTTTTTAAAATATATAATATATTAATATTTTTTAATTAGAAAGTAACATTTATAAATTAAAACTTGCAACAAATATTGTCTTAATAATGCAGTAATAGTATAATTTAGAAATAAGTCGCACCCCATATACATGCATTTATGCATTTTTATTTACTTTTAATTGTAATAAAAAATCTTTTTAAATCAAGAAAATAATTATTTCTATTTTTTAATTTTAACTTAGTTGCAAAACATTCCACAAAATAAAGAATCTATTTTGTAAGAAACAAATACAATTTTCCATTTATAAAAATTAGAAGCAAAAGCATGGGAGTATATGTATGTAGCAATTAGAATCGATTTTAAAATGCGAAATTGAATTGTGAAATTAGCCAACTTGAATATACAGGGTTAGAATATTCATTGGGTTTCAAAACAATCAGTTATTAAATATTTCATTTAATCACCTCCTCGAGAATACATACCATATCAGGTCGATTTATAGCACCAGCAGCAGCAACACAACGGCTTGCATGTCCGTAACAAGAACAGCTACCTCTAACAATTATATCGTAGATCGAATAATAGTACTTCTCTTTAATTTCTCCTCTATTATCAAGAAGATTATCCCCTAAAGTATGGAGTCTTGTAAAGTTGATTCTTAAATTGGTAATTTTCAGAAGATTTTGTACATCAGCACTGTAAGGATCATGAATTGGAATATTTGGTGGTAGTACCCTAAATATGACCTGCAAAAAAATAAAAAAATTTAGTATTTATAAAACTTTTATAAGTTTAAGACCGACACTATGACATAACAAAAAGATTTAATTTTTGCTATTAATATTTAAACTATGCTCTTATATTAAACTTTTTATAATCATTGTAATTAAATGACAGCTATATCAATTTCATGATAATGCAGAATAGTAGCATTTCTATTTAAGTTAATTTTAATAATTATAGTTAATTATACTCATTAAATATTAATCCTAAAAACTTTAAATTAAAAAGAAAAACTGACAAATAAACATGAATAAAAAGTGTAGTATTTTCTGCAAAATTAAGCATGTTAAGCTATGAATCTGTTTTGTTTTAAATAACCATTTTATTTTTCACTTTTGAATTTTTATAAGTTATAAAACTTTACCAGTTTGCTCATTTATTCATATTTGAATTGAAGTTATTTAGAGAATAAATCTCATTTTTGTACCAAATGCAAATTGATACATCATTTTGATGCCTTATTGCACAGATGTGGCAAGTGAAAATTCTATAATTTTTCAAGAAAAACTTTTAAAAGTTTGTACCCTTGTTGTAAGGAATGGAAAATAACATCTTTAGAGTTTACAGTCATTTAAAATTGCTACCATAATTAGGTACTATAGAGATGAGCTTTTTACCACAAATTAAAACAAAATCTACTTAACACATCCTTGCACTAAGGCATCGATTTGATACAAATATATTTATGTTTTGGAAATAATGTTTTCTAGTTTAACAAATTGACACCTAATGCCAGAGATATGCATATTAAAAGTATACAATGTAAAATGCTCACAAAGTTAAAAAATTTAATAGCTTAACTGTCAAAATTGAAATACACTTAGACACAACAGAAATATGAATATCCCATATATATCAAGCTTAACAATTTAAAGTTTCTAAAAACCAACTTTTCTAGGAAGAATAAGAAATAAGTCCAATTATAGAAGTTATTTGTACAATTAAATAATAGTTAAAATATACAAACTTCTCCTTCTGTAGATGGTTCCACACCAGAGTAATGAGTTTCGCAAACAACATCAGTGATCTTTTGCCTTGGACCAATGGGGATGTCTGGGAATGATTCTGAACAATCATATGCAAAATATTGATAAACCTAAAAAGTGTCATATATTTGAAAAACTAATATAAAAAGCTATTTTTTAAACTTATAAAGCAAGTCAACCAAAATTAGATGTCTAAATTGCATAAAATATATAGATAATAACTCCAGCATTACAGAAATAGAGCATAGACACATCATGTAGTAAATAAAAATATATATAATAGCTAAACTTTATATTAACAGCCATTTCAAACTTATAGTATTTCAAGCTGTGAGCACAAGATGATTTTTCAACCCTATAATATCTGCAGTCTGTGCAGACAACTGCAGAAGTTATGTATATGTCAAACATAAAAATTACAATAACTATTAAAACTTCAAAACTATACAAGAAACTAGCTTTGCCAATATGATCAGTTAGAAAGGTACTTATATAGTATACTTATATATAATAGCGAAGTTAACATGGCTATATCATTATGAGCTATAATAGCCTGTTATAAATACAAAAATAGCGAAGTACACAAACTAATTACCCTAAATTAGTCGTATGCAAATACTTATATATGGGCAGGTTAGCTACCAAGTGATATAAGTCCAAAAACATAGTTCTGAAATAAGAGCCTTTTAAAGTTTGCAACTTGCTTTGACTATAATTTTAAGTGGAATGACAATCACCTCATTATTGGAAAACCTATTGAACTAGAAGTCACACCACTTGGCAAAATGATAGACCTAGTTGCTTAATAATGGAAAATTGTGTTAGTTTATTTTCAAGATTTTTTTTTTACTTATACCATTTGGGGGCCAGCCCACTCATATTTGTAGAGATTGGTAATATTGAATAATGTCATATTGTAACAGAATTGATTAAATAAATAGTCTATTAAAAACATATAATTCTTTAATAATCTCAAGTCAAAAATAAAGGTTGAACCAAAGAAATGGATCTTCTGAACAAATAAACACTACTAATAATAAGATTTTAACATTACCATCCAAGTACGTCCAAAATCATGGGATCGCTCTATGAGCATGGCTGCAGGCCGGAATGTTTTAAATGTAATAATTAGATGAGTGAAGTGGTATTCTTCTTGCATATCTAATCGAATTTGAACTTCTTCTACTCCATTTTGAGACTGCCACCACTTTCTAACACCTTTTGTTTTCTTCCCTATCCTATAAAAATAGAAAATATGCACGGATAAGAAATGGAAATAATATATGCACAAGTTGTTCAAAAGTATAATTTTTAGCTTTTTAGAACTTTTTTAATAACTTTCTTCTTTATAATTTATTTCAGAAATTCCAAGCTTATCTAAAATATTTCATTTAATAGTGAAAAATATTATATTTTACTGTTAATTTATAACATTAGTTGATATTAATCCACAAATATACTTAAGTCCTTCCTTTTTTGTGATAAGATTGTATAAATTGTTAAGCCATGAGAATTTACGATTTCATGGCTTTCTAGTACATCATAATAATCACAAAGAAGTACAGTAGACCCTCCTTACATTAACTCCATGATATAGAGACATTGTTTTTTACAACAACCACCACTGAAAGTCCCAGTTGATTAATTAGTTTGCAAGCAATACATTTTTTTAATTTGCTTTTGTCATAATGACAACCTCATATTGGTCCATGAAGGGTCTTTGTCCACTGTATATTGAATCTGTCTCTATAATGAGAGTTCCTCATAGATATATTGAGAAAGTCTATTTTACAAGCCCCTTTTTAGAGAAAATAGCTCTTTTCTTGCCTTTGTCCAATTTTTTTTTTTATATTTCCAAACTATATCCATTGGGAAAAGGTATTGGACCTTGATCACTATGGCACATTTTTGGAAAACAAAGTTTCAATCCGATTCCTTTCAAAATAGAGACGTTTTCAAGCTAAATAATTTTTTCTTTTTAAATGAAAGTATAAAATTTATCCTAACTCCTTTCAGAACAGAAATAATCAAAAATATGTTTCCTACAACTTGCACAGCGATTTATCTATATAATTTTAAACAGAAATTATAAGAACGAAATAATCATGTTGTAGAGTTTCCATTAAAACATATAAAATTGGCAGAATAAAGGAGTATTAAAATAAGAGAGTGTCTGAGGCCATATGTTCGTTCAATTTACTTTAAAAATCTGTAAGATGACGGTCCTTTGCAACATTTCATTTTAGTTCATAGAAAGTCAAAATTAATATAGGAAGAATGCATAAAGAATTTTTCATATTTACCTGGATACAATGTTTTCAATTCCATGGTATAATTTGACACTGTCTTTGGTTTTGGGCACAGTGTGACACTGGAAGCACTTTTTTCTTTCTTTCAAATGGCTGACAATACAGTAGCGTTCAACATCTTTTGTGCCACATGTAGATGAAGCCCAAAGGTCATCTTCTCTACCAATGAGTAAATTGCCTGTTGCAGGATAGCAACTTGACTCTTCACATGCATGAACTGAAGATGACCCCTGAGAGAAAATTCCTGAAATGATCGAATTGTAACATTTAAATAAAAAAATAATAATATATAATTTTACAAAATTGACAAAAAAATAAACATTTTAATAAATATTTCAAACATGCTGATTGTTTAAACAGCAACATGATACTATTGAAGCAAGAGTAGTCATGAAAAATATTAAAATTATAATATGAAATTTAGGTTGCACACTACAAAAAAAATAAAAAGGAGCAATTTTATATAATTTACCAAATCTAATATATTTAAAAACAAGGAAACTGTACAACTAAGGAAAACACCCACTAAAGAGTATATGATTGCCAGTTATCATAGCAAGTAAAATCTAATTCATATTTTTGGAGTTATACATCCCAAACTCAACCATATCATAGCACAACGTATCAATTCAAGCATGATTTTAGTATGTTCCAACTAGGTATGTCACCTCCATTATCATATGCCAGCTACAACCTTTGACTTAGCTACTATCACTCTTTATACAATACAAAAATAATTAAATTGAAGAACATAACTATAATTGAACTTTAACTTGCAATTATGCACACAAAATTCTACTGTTATAAAAGTAAACAAAGGAACTAAATTTCTTTTATGAAAAAGGCAATGTATTTAAAAAAATTATCAAACCTATTGAACTTATAAACGAGGCAAGTGCATTTTTATTAAAGTTTAGATCATACAGTTAATGTGTTATAGAAACAAAAAAACACTGATATTATTTATTTTTGTAGTGAAATAACTTATGTTCTTGTTATTTAGACACAAAACCTAAAAAACTAGATTCTAGAAGGTTTAAGATACAATCCCCTACACTTTGACAAAATAAAAACCTTTATGGCTAAAATTGACATAAAATTCTACAGAAATCCTTTGAATGAGACTGGATACAAAAGCTCAATCCAATATAAAGAACTTAATGCTTGCACATAAGTTTTAGAAATATGGAGGGAGATTGCTTGTGTTTCACTAAGTATATCTTTCTAGGAAATTCATAAATTGACAAAGTGGAGAAATTAAAAGCAATTTAACTGAATGCACAACTAATATAATTTTTTAATATATAATATTTTTCACACTTACAAATTTAAAGTTTACATGTAAGTATGCAAAATACTTGTAGACTACCAATACATAAACTGGATGTTTGTCAGGGTTAACTCATACCGAATATATAAAAAATTCCTGCATTTTAAAACAGTATTCAAGTATCAATTTTAAAACAGTATTCAAGTATCAATTTTAAAACAGTATTCAAGTATCAGTTCAATCAAAACAATTTAATAAAACTGAAAGAGATTCATAAATATAATACATGCCTATCTAAACTACATGCTTGGTAGACACATGAATATTTTTTTTAATGAGTGTGTACAGAAAGGGCTACACTGTGCATCTTCTTTTCTTCATATAGTTGAGTGCAATGACATCTTGCACATGAAAATACAGTAGACTTCAAATGATATTCTTTTCACCAGAAAATCCTTTGATTCTTGAATATCAAAAAAATTCAGTAAGCTTTATATTCAACTGAAAGTCGTTAGCAGCAGTTAGTCCTTGTTAGCCCCTTCAAAAATTTTTCCAGTAAGCAATACAAATGGATTAGACAATTCTTCAATGAAGCTTAAAATGATTAGCCAAATGCCCAAATATTAAAATTTTACGATAATGTGAGAACTGTTTATGTGTTAATGGAAGTAAAAATCAAACTGTTTAAAAGTATGTATAAATAAGTGTAACATTAAGTCCCTTACACCAGCATATTGTCAGTTAAATTAATTGCAAAAAGAAAAATAAATTTAAATAACAACAAACTGTTTTGTATTGGTGGCTTCTTCATACTAAATGCAGGATACAAATGGGAAATTCTGAAAATGTCATACAAAATTATCAAAGTAGAAAGTAAATTAAATCATTAAATTTTTGCCATTAAAATTTAAAAAAAAAAAATTAGATTGGATGTATGCGAATGTATATATTACCTAAAGATCTTCAATAAATAATGTATAAATCAAGTAATGCCCCAAAAAATTAATTATATAACCCAAAAGTTAATATATTTTAAATATCAATAAACTTTTTTTACTTATATTTTGTATAATTCTCTACATCCTGGGATAGCTTTAATAAAACTAAACAAATATACTGACATATTTTAAAGACTACTAATTTTTAATAATATAAATACTCAAGAATCCCACTTGTGTAATTTAGTTGATTAATTAATGTCGCAGTAAAGCTGCACATTGGGCTATTGGCTCTTGTGTAATTTGGATGTTGTATGATATACCATAAAACCATACTTACCAAATACATTGAAATAAGCTTTAAGAAATGTAAAACCAATCTAAGAAATCCTTACATAATTTAAGAAATACACCAATAAGAAATTTATTTTTATAAATTCACTGCATTGTTTTTACGCACTACGGCAATTTAAGTTAGATATATTTTCATTAGAAATTACTTTTATTAAAATATTTAATTCTTCTAATGCGCTCCTACATGACAACGTTATTGAATATCCTTTGCACTGAAGTTATAAATTATATGCCAACATTTATGGTCCAAAAATCTCCTCAAAAACAACCAAAGTTCTGATAAGTCCAGTCAAGTATATAGTACTTTTTTTACAGTTACAATACAAAAAAAAAATAGTTTAAGAAATTGTATACTTACTGTAACATGTTAATATAAATTATATTAGTTTTTAGTAACATTACTAATAAGAAGCAAAATGCATGGCATTTTTTTAGAAATGCAGCATAAAACATACACAAGATAATCAATGTAGTAAAATCATTGTCTAAATATAAATTATTAAATTATCTGCAAAATTTTTGAAAGTATTTTAGAACTCATTAGAAAAATGGTTGTTATGACAACTTATTAACGTTATTGAAATAATATTATAAAGAAAAATGGCAAATGAAATGCTTTTTATCATAAATTTTTATAAATTCAATTAATAGTGAAACTTTAAGTTTGAATTGACTGATTGTCAATTTCATACTTTTAACTTTAAATATTTATTATATTGATATAGATCAAATACTATTAATATTGTGTACTAATTAGGCAATAATATTCTTAGCTTATAAAACAATTATAAACTATTTGTGATTTGGATATGAGGGAGGTCACGAATAGTAATTTGGATGAATATTTGGTTGACTTTAAGGCCAAATACTGAATAACAACTTCCTTTAAAATTCGTTATACAAGTAAACAACCCAAGTATCCAAGGTAAAGGTTTAGAACGTAAAATTATCATAATATATATGTAGTATAGCATTTCTATTTACTACAAATAGTAATACTATTAAATATAATAATAATAAAACATAAAAATTATTAAATCAATAGTCAATTCAATTTGAACTTAAAATACACAAAACCTTTTTTCTGTAAAAATCTTTAAATTTTAAAAAATTTAGACTTATTAAATATAAAGTTGAGATGTGGTGTTCATTAAAGTTTTTGTCATCCTGTCATTAACACCTGTTGTGTAATGATCAAAATAAAATTTATACTGTGTAGGTTTAATAAATTTTGTATTTTTTAAAAAATATTTAAAATTTTTATTATTGACTGAAAAAGCTGCATATTTTTTTAAGTAAGAAAAAAAATAGTACATTTTAAAGAAACTTATATAATTTCAATTAGATTTTTTTACTAATCACAAGCAAATAAATTTTCAAATCTTAATTTTTTCTTTCAAATCTTGTTATTACGCCCTGCTTCTATGACAGCTATTCGGCACAAATACCGAATATTAATGGTATGCAAATCCCATCTCTATTGGATATAATATGAATAAACAACTTGCAAATCCAAACATTTAAATTGCTTCACAAATATATATGAAAATGAAATTGAGAATAACATCAAACTCATAAATGAAAACACTGATCAGTTAAAAGTACCGAAATGTAAATACAAACTCCCTTATTACAACAACCTTGAAAAATATTCTTTGCACTCAAATTTAGCAATGTGCTCATAACTGGTAGGGGTTGGCTCAAGGTAAAAGCCACACAAGCGAGCACTAGGGGTTTTAGAAGACATAGATGAGTGCCATTTTTTTTTTATAAAGGGGAAAATGTAAATTATTTTAATGGGAATTTCGTACTCTATAGGATATATAACATAAATTTTATTTGTTTAGCTGAAAAAATGACGAAACACGACTGAAGACCAGTCATTCTCCAGACCCCAAAATTTTGGAAAATGGCATCATAATGAAAACATTAGTTGACCCCTTTTAGTTAGTGCCGTTTTAGTTCACAAAGCTTGAGCATTTTAATACTAAACAATGTTACCCAGTTTGTCAAATTTTAAACAAAAAAAATAATTTGTACAAATTGAAGTGCTATAATCAAATCTGCTCTTTCACTGATCTATAGCAGCAACAACAAAAAACATTTTCAGGGAAGCGACAAATCATTATTAAAGAGTACTTGTAAATATTATATAATACATAAAGAAATCATTGTTTGATAAACTGCTGATTATTTACCAGGAAAAGTAATAAAACAGGTTACAACACGTAACTTCATACCACATACTCGGCAAAGCACTTTTTTCACTATAGCTTTTACAGGGCATTTTCTGCATCACATGTAATTTTAAATTCATTTTGCTATATATGTTCCAATAACTATACATTCAGTGGTTAAACAAAATTCTCTGTTCTAGTGTGTGTGTGAACTATGGAAATATTTAACATTTCAAAGAATTTTGTATAAATTCTTTAAAAATCACTGAATTCAACTTATGCTTTAAATCATATATATGCCTGAATTCCGTAATTAAAAATTGGATTATTAACAACAATGCCGCTTTTGTTAGATAATCATAATCTCCACACCAAAAAGAACAACTTAACATTTCTCATAGATATTTAACTCTCTAAACTACTAGTGTCATAATAATAAAGAACAATTAATTTTACCTCTATCTTTATCTAATCGACGTCGATCTCCTCTTCTACTGTATAGGCCTTCTTGACACAGGGCAGAACCTGAAAAATTAATAACAGTAAAAATTATATACAAATTATACATAATTTTGGCACAACTAAAACTTTATACAAATCTAAAAAGCATTTTTCTATCTATTAACTGTGTAATAATATGATGCATATAAGAAAAATTTAATAATTTTATATTTTAAAAAATGGCCCTCTTCTGCACATAAATGATATTTATTCCAGACTAGCTGTGTGTTCCCTTGTTACTGAAACCATGTTGACAGAAGCATATTTGTAATTTTGTCCTCAGGGACAACACAAATTTAGTATGGTTATCTTTAGTAAGTTAAAATCAAAATATGGCCATTAACATTTTTAAAGTATATGATTTCAAATTAACAACCTGCATAAGACTGCCTGTAACACATCAAAATTCATTAAAAAATATTCCAAACTAATTCTGAGATTGAACTAGTACTAGTTCTAGGAACAGTAGACCTTGAGGCAAAAAAAAAATCTGATCGGCTAAAATAGCCACTACCTTGAAATAGAATGTAAAAAATATATATATTTTAAAAAACACATATGTTGTTGTTTTTAATTACTTCAAAGAACATTCATGCCAAATTTGAAAAAAATCGAACAACATATTTGGTTGTGGATGCATAACAAACAAATTTACAGACAAACAGACGAAATGCCAAACGGTCAACTTAAACAATCCGTAACGCTCAGTTAATTAAACTGCTGCAATTTTTTTCTTCTCTAAAGAAGGAAAGGCATACAGCAGGAGTGGTGTAACAATTTTTGTCCACACACTCTTATAAAAAAACTTCTTATATCCTCCTCCATAAAATATAGACAAAGATCATTTATCAAAAGGAATTTTATTTAATAACCTAAATTTTAAAAACAATTTTAGCACAAGAAATCCTGTCCCCCTTCAACACATAAATTTGTTTGATATTCATCAAATTTGGACTTAAATCTACTTTTGGCAGATATAGATAGTTTATTTTACTGAGATTATTATTTTTCAGTAATTGAATCTGAAATTGTGTCAGCTGTGAGTAGACACTAATACAGTTTTGAATTTTTATTCTAAAATTTTCGACTTATATTTTTATTCGCTGAATTTAGAAAATTTCATTTAAAAATTTTCGTGCGAGTCTGTTCTAATGTCTAAATTAAGCTTTCGAAATGAACTAGTGGCTAAATTTAATGTATACATTAATGTATTCAAATAACTTTCCTCTTTCATATGCTGTATCAACAAAATATCGACACAAAATAAAATAGAAAACCTTTTATTTAGAAAACCTTACTATTTTAAGCTCATCAACTTTCTTTAATAATGGCCCAACATTTGTGGAGATAAGACAAAATAAATTTGAGTTTAATATCAATTGAAAAAATACCCAGAGAAGGCATTTTTAGAGTTATAACTTTTTACATAAACATCTTTAGAGAAAAACTTGGCATTAAAGCCTTCATCTAATTTTAAAGTCTTATCAAAATCATGTAATTAGTTTTCGAGATATGAGAATCATACACGGACTTCCCTGTAATTTTATTAGCATAGATACCCCAATCTCACAAAAAATGCTTACTTAGTCATTAAAATACAAGCAATTTATTAAATTAAAAAAAATTAAAGACCAGATAAAATTTCAAACAAAATTAAGTGTCGGAATAACTAATTTGCCAGTAAAAACATCCGATATACTCCATAATTAAAGTTCCAATGTACTCCCAAAAATAGCATAAGAATTTCATTCTTATCAGCCTTCAAGATAAATTTCAATGTACCTTTCAGAGGTAAAAACCTAATGCATCTCAAAAGTAAAATATATGACCTAAGATAAAGAAAATGCAACACAGCACATAAAAAAAACACTTCAAAGCACCCAAAATTAAAAGTTTAATATAACACAAAAATTAAATTTGTGTACTTCAGTTGTAAAGAGTGTTCGATTATCACCCCCTCTCCACGTCTATGTGATGCTTTAAAGACCCCTCCCTTTCAAAACGCTGGTAAAACAGTTATATGCAATATTCATATGACATATTCAGTAACTTTTTTTATTACCTGTTAAATATAACAGCAAATAAAAGCACCCCTCCTCCCCCAAACAATTTTTTTAGAAATTTTTTAACATGTATCCAATATACAAAATTTGAAATGAAAAAAAAACTAGGGTTTTACTCGAGTGCTAAAACAGGGTGGTAACAACATTCTGGAAAAAAAGTTCCCTGATATTTCCCTGATGGTGTCACAAAAATTTCCCTGATTTTACGATTACATTAAGAAATGTTGCAATCCATGCTTTGTATAGAAGTATCCACGCTACGATGATCAAATAAATATATAGCATTATAAATGAAAAATTATAAGCAATGCTTATTGATAATTAAAATAATAATTTATGGATACAACACAAATTACGCAATTGCAACAGGCATCATAGTAATTAAACACGTTCTCTGAAAGCAGATTATGCAAAAAAAGCAAGTTCTTTCAAATAATTTCTTCTGTAGATAATTTTAAATGTTTTATATTTCCTATTCCAATCTTCAATACAAGTAAATCACGTATTCATTAGCCCTCATATGTTGCTTACAATTCAAGATCCAATGCACTTTGCTTTGGTTTTGCTTCTTCCTTTAGCAGTGGTTCACGTTTTTTAAAAAATAAAACTGAAAATATGAAAATGCTCATAACTATGCTTTTTTTTAAAATCCTTTTTCAGAACTAAAGGGAAATATTGACAACTAAACTACCCAGAATAAAGGGCATAATATACTATAATTGACGTTTTGATGATCTAAATTTTAAAAATTCCATGATTTTTTTTGAAATTTTGAAAAATTCCCTGACATATCCAAAATTAAAAAAATCCGTGATAATTCCCTGATTTTCCAGGTTATGTTGCCACCCTGTAAAAATAGGGGCGAGGGGGTCATCGTACTAAATTGTGATCTAAACGATCATTTTACAATTTCAGTCAAAAATATTTTGGAGTTTTTTTTATCACCAGAGAGGCAGCAATGCCGAGAACCAGTCAAACTGTGCACAAATGAGTCAATATTTTTTTCTTTGGGTTTTAATTACATGCACATAGGTATAGATTTCTTATACAGAGGGTTCAGTGACTGAGGAACTGATTTATTCAGCTTATTTCCCGCTCATTGGTACACGTTAACAAAAAATTTATATGCTCTTATATTTATAAAATACATAACAGCTATGTAGAGGTGGTTCAAAATGAAAATCAAAAGGAAAATAGAAATACATATTTGTCAAATATAAATCAAATACATGTATGCAGTTAAACTATTAAAAAAAATTATATATAAAACTTTATGTTGTGTTGTCGTTACATGTACAAGCAACATAACTAACCTAACTTATTTTCATTAGGTTTTATTGCATGTCAATGCTGTAAAGACAATTTTCATACACCCATCCTCAGGAGAAATCTCAGTGTGTTGATTAGCCAATGGTGCGTTAGTCATTTTAGAATGATGTGCAGAATGGTTCGTTAACGGTTTTGGGTAAAAAACAGTGTACAAATAAAACTTCATGTATTGTTTTATATAACTTAGCTATCTTATTTCTTTTAGGCTTTATTGCATGTCAAGGTTGTAAAGATATTTCTTAAACACCCTGTATAAAATCAAGTTAAGCCTTTCCGGGAAGAAGTGAGTTTATCGATTATTTTCGATGTGAAGCTTCTGTTATTGAATATAAAAGTTGAATCACTGTAGTTTTTATCATTTTGTCTTTGCAGCAATAAGGAAAGAAAGCATCACATGTTTGTATATCCATAAATATATTATTTCAAATTTACATAGGCATTTTTGACAAATTAACATAAGCATTATTGTTTTTACAGTTTTTTAATATTTTACTCTACTTTCTTTACTTTGGCCATTCTATTGGCAGCATAATGGAAGGGGTTTGAACCTGCTGAACCCTTCCCTTACGTACATCAGTGTTCACTCTAGGCATTTTTTTAATAGCGGCCTGGCCTGCCCTGCCCGCCCTTTTTTCATCTCGATAGCACCCTCATGCCCTTTTCTCAAAAAATACCGTCCTCGTTTGAAAAAATTCCATCCTTCTTGCCCTTTTCAGTCAAGCCCAAGCGTCCTGTTTCCCTAGCTGTTTTTAAAAAAAGCACATCTTTAAAAAAAAAAAATTTGTAAACCGGAATTAAGTTAATTATGACAGTAGAAAAACAAACTCTTTTTTAACTATGTGTGTTGCGCAATCGCAATGATTTTGTCGTAATTTCATGACATTCCCCGAATTTTATTGGTGGCCACGCCCACCCTAAAATTTTGTTTTAAAGTGTCCTTTTTCAACCAAAATGTGTCTTTCAAATAACTGGGTGCCCTTTTCCAGCCAACAGCGCCCTGTCCCTTTTTATTTCTAGAGGGAACACTGCATACATACATGGCTTTAAACCAGACAAAATATCCTGATTCAGTACTTTTTATTCTGATAATTGATTGGCCATAATAAAGTAACTTAACATTCAATTCGATTGGCGTATGAATGCTGGAGAAGACTTGTCTGCACTGACTGCAGTGCAGAAAAGGCATGGAGCTTGCCCCCTGCGAAAGAAGTTTCAGACGACTTTTGACATAATCGATTGCTTGGAGGATGGCATACAAGCACCATAATTGACTGCTCAAAAGGGATACCAGCTTTGATTATAAGTTGTCGGAAACCAAAGTTGAGCTCGGTACTTTAAATCGAGGTTACGAATCTGCGACATTAGCGCATGGTATGTGCATACGCTTAATTTTTTTTATTTTGTCATATTTTTATCGATTAATTGTATAATTATCGAATCTGAACCATTACCAACAGCCTATTGTGCAGCTCTCGTGTAACATTATTTAATCAACTTATCTAAACCATAGAAGTTACCAACCAGTTTTTATTTCAACCCAGTAAACAATGTGCAGAGGCCATTTGGCTAGAGATGCACTAGTATGGTCTAACCAAAATTAAAGAGTTTAAGGCAATATTTTTATATATAATAAGGGATGAAGCAGTAATATTGATTGGAAAGGAGGGTTCGAGACGGATTTGTTGGTCATCCTGTTTTGTGGCCAATAACCATCCCGCTTGCGATTTCTATTAGGATGGTCAATGATCATTATATTTTAGAATTCAATTATAACTCTGAGTGATACTCAAGACAGTTTGTGCACATTTTTTTAATAGTAACGTTATCATGAAACAAATGTTTAAACTTTGTATCAAATTATAATAAAAATGTTGAAGTCGGTCAATAAATAAAATTTAATTGGCTTATTTCTGTTATTTGTGGAAAATTGCATTCTTGCTATATGCCTATAAATTAATATTTAAGAAGCATTTACTAGATATGCCAATAGTACTAAATTTTACCGAAATATACTAAACGTAGAGCAGGATATAAAGCAAACATGTGCCGACAAGATATATTTCTTTAGTCTTAGACTCCTTCTTCTCATTTAATTGGTTTGCATAACTTTTAAACAGGCCCTTTAAAATTAAAAAAATTATATACATTTTCTAAGAATCTTGCCGAAATAATGCAATAAACAAAATTATTATAATGTAAATAATTACAAATATTTAAGCAAAATTTTGAGATGAAAAAAATAAGTTACTAACAATTTCTAAAAAATACTAACAATTTCACAAAAAAAAAAGTTTCCTAAACTTTTTGAAATATCATTACAAATTTATATGCAGAAAATAAACTTAAAAAAAATTTGCTTAAAAGTTTCATTTTTAAATAAAATAGAAAAATCAACTTTCAGTAAAATATTTTTCAATTTAATTTTAAAAAGCAATGAAAACAAGCTTAATTTTAAAAGGTGTACACTGAAAAACCAAGAGCACTATCACAACAATTATTTACAAATAAAGTTTGTAAACAAAACATAAATCAAGTGCTCCTAAAACCGGATAACCTTGAATAAAGTTCAAAGTATTTGAATTTATTGTTTTCAAATATTAATATTCGTTCAATTTCTTACATTATTTTTTGATAGATTTCGCAAAACGAGCACTTATGATAAACCCATATCTATTTTGATGAGAAGAATCTCGATGTTTACAGCTTAAATTTCCCACCACCTTTTCACTTCAGTGAACAAATTTTCCAAATCAAACGATGAAATTCCGTCGATCAACGAGAAACACTCCCCCCATAAGCATTCGGTGTTACTAAAAATCATCATTACTTTTTTTTCTCATAGCCACACCTTAAGAAGCTTAAAAAAATAAACAGTTCTAGAAAACACAGATGACACACAAATCCAAAACACAATCGATAAATATTTAACAAAAGTTACGTTTTAGGGATTATTAAAGCAAATGTTCGTTAAAAACAAGAAATCCGGTTCATATGGCGCTTTATTTACGCAAATATTATTGTAAAAATCTCAGTTTAGCATTCACAATAAAGCAATGTGTTTACATCATTTCGCTTACTATTAATACTTGCAAAGAAGTATTTCTTATTACAGACTATATAAGGGGCTTAAAATATTACCTGCTAAAAGCAAAAATAGATATATCTTCATTTTTATTCTTAAGCACAAGATTCCCCCTTTCCCTCAACATCGGCCATACAACCGCTATTCCCTCAGAGATGAGATCTTAAAGGCTTCTGTACTCAGTGAAGTTCCCCTCCGTATCCCGTGAACTTTTTTTTCCCTGCCGCCTTCGTTCGGCGGTTTAAGTTACGTTCAAATATCAGATGGCGATTGGACGAAATGTGTACATTATTTCTATTAAGAACTTTTTTTTATTTGCTTTTTTTAGAGTAAAATATGAAACAAGAACTAAATTTTATTAATGTCTCAAATTGGCAACACTTCTTGAGTTACAAATATGGGTTGTATTTTATTTTCAGAAAGATAAAAAATTATTTAACTATATCGTTGTTTTTTTTCTGGTGTATTGATATTTATTTATTTTTTCTGAAAAGTAAAGGGTAGTTGAGAAACAGCAAAGTCATCATTAACAGGAAAATCTAATTTCATTTAGTGAGAAAAACTAAATCTAAAAATATTTTTAAAAAAACAAATGTTATTTTTTAACTCGAATTTTTTTTTTTTTTTGCTGAATTAAAAAAAAATACGAAAATACTAATTTGTAAAAGAATACTTATTTTAAATGAAAGGTGAAAAAAAGAAGAAAGAATTGTTACCGAAAATATTTCGAAAATGATTACTTTGAAGTAGAAAAGGCATAGAGTTACAATTCAATATTAGGAAATTGAAGCAACTGCCCCAACCCACGTGGGTAGCTAAGCTATTCAATTCATAAATTTATTTTAATTATTTATTCATAAAATATAATCTCGATTTTTTTAATATGGAAATTTATTGGGGTTCCACACACAAATGACTTCGGAATACGCGACATTATTGTGTAAGTTTTGTCAGTAAACGACCGTTTAACAGTTTAGTGATTGTCCTCTACCCTCTTTATTTGCTCGGAAACGAAAAAAGTTACTTCAAATATGCACAAATTGAGTATAACTCAAAGTAAAAATTCCTATTTCAAATATCATAGCTTTGTAACCCTCCCCCACCTTCCATTTTTTTTGAAAACTTTACTGATAGCTGATATTTCTGTATCGAAGCTCTTAATTTGCATGCGCAAAGATACACGAAAGAGACCAAGAGCTGCGCAGTAAACTCCCATCTTCCTAAACAGCCTTCAGCTACCAGCATACTACTTGACCAATCAAATGGTCAAATTTTAGCTCTGTTCCTGCAAACGAACGGACTGTTTCCGTTTTTTTAAAGAAACAACATGTTCATTTTAAAACTTATTTTTTTAAGCTGTTCTTTTTGGCGTGCTTTGAGAAAAAGAAGGCTTTGTGTGTTAGTTGAATAAAAGACGGCGATTATTTGTTGCGAATAACGGGGGTTATGATTATAACAAGTTTCTCTTGCGTTTTTTAAACAAACACCGGGAATTAGTGAATTGGGGGTGGGAGAAGATTTGTGTTCAGTGATTTTTCAGGGGGCGCTGTTGCGTTGCACTGATGCGGTTGTTTTTGAGAATTTTTTGGTTATCATTTGTGAGTGTTTCTTAGCGTTAAACAGGGATAAGGGTGACTTCCGTGAAAAAATATCTTTTTCTCTCATTGCTAGACAGTTGTGCAAAACTCATATTCGACTGGCAATTTTTCAAGATTCGCCCACACATCTTCAAAATATTTCACTTTCGGATTCTAGCACCATACTACGAAATAGACTTCAGTAAAAATGGTATCATTTGAAAGCGAAATTCATTATTTATAAAAAGTAATTCATACTTGGTTGTAATTATAGCAGTTTTGAGTCAATCTTTATATAGGGATTTTTTTACTTTTTAAAAATAGTTTTTAATATTAATAAGAATTTTACCATTAAAAACTTATATCTTATTTAAATATAGTTAATAGAGTTACCCTGAATATATTTATGCATCTAAATTTAAAATAAAAATATTTTTAAATATGTCTAAACTCTATTTCTTCTTTACTGAAAAAAAATTGCTGTAACAATAATTCCCAATTAAAAAAAAAATTCGTTATTTAAAAAATAAATTAATATTAAATTACTCATTATTAAACTTATGTTTTCATCTCGTTCTTTAAAAAAAAAATTACTTGGTTTAATGGCTTACATTTTAGCAAAAAATTAAATTTCTGGTTCAATTTTTGATTCGGGGATCCATGACCATTTATAGGTTCCACTTTTCTAAATACTTGGAATTATTCAGTATTTCATCGTTACTGTTAACCATACACAACGGCAGGTTCTCAGTAAGGTTCCAATTTATTACAAAGGGGGGTCCAAACGGGAAAAATTTAATAAAATTATTCTTTATTGAAAATTAAATTGACTTAATTAAAAAATTAATATCCTAATAATTAAAAGAAAATAATTTATATACATTTATTTTGGAAGAGGTCCGGATATCTCATATTTGACATTTTCAGACATTTTGACTTTTTTTTTATGAGAATGCGATTCATTTTTATGGGAAATGATTCCAAAAATATCAAAAATTGAAACTCTGACTGCTACTTTTTGAAACATTCGATTTTGAAGTTAACCTTGCTGTCGTGTTTCATATACATCGCAAACTTATATATAAAATTTGGTTGTGCTCCCACAGTTTTTGAAAGGTTGTATTCATAGACACATACAGACACGCATACTCATATGCAAATTTCTTTTGGCCAATTTTTTGGTGAGAAAAATACGGAGTAATCAAAACGAGTAGGAACAATAAAAACTTCGATTTTTTTTTTATTTTCGTGCAGCAAGAAATTGAAATGCTTAGAAAACTTCTTTCTTAACATGTGCCAAAATTTCTCCAGTCTTTTTGTATTATAATAAAAAAATTCAATGTTATTCAATGTATTGTAATCAAAAGTATTATGATTAAATGTGTTTATTATGAATCCTAATAAATACATTTATTTTAAATATATAATTTTTAACTTATAAGATCAAAATTTTTATCAATTTAAATTCATAAATTATTTATAAAGTTATTATTTTAAAAACATCAATTTTGGAACATTAAAACACAAATGGGAGAGAAAATGTAAAAATATTTTTTAACTTAAAAGATCGAAATATTCATTCAGTTTATATTCATAAAATTGTTTTTAAAGTTGAAAATTTAAAAATACCATTGTCGTAGGTCAAAAGAGGTGAAGAAACACATTAGTTATTCCAATTTCAATCTGAAAATATATAACAATCATAAAAATAATGTAAATGAATATATAAAATTCTATACAAACAAACGTTAAAGGAGCGATCATTTATTCGTCGTGCTGTTTTTTTTAATTTTTTTTATGTCCTTTTGTTGTACCCTTCATCTGCCATGTCACGCCTAGCCCTGTCCCCCTCTCCCCTTTTACGTCACGTCACGTACGATTCTTGCAGAAATAATAACAATCTTATGTCATATTTATTATTAACTTCTTTAAATGTCTACTGTTGAAATTAATTTAGATATTTTAAAAGATTTGAAAATGTAAGTATTTTTTTTCTTTTAAAAATTTAGATAAGTCATGCAAACGTGGAGAACTCCCACGTTTACATGACTAAAAAAAATTGGTAAATAGCTTCTATTTTATAAACATTATTGTTATATTTTTATTCACATGCAATTCGTAGAAATGAATTGCTTACATGCAGTATCGATTCAAAGAGATGTTTTTAAAAATTAAACACGTCTATCATTCAAAAATTAAAAAAAAAATTACAATATTTTAAAATAATCATTTGTGAATTTTCATTTCGTTTAAATATTGTGAATATTACCAAATTACTTATGAAAATGACGACAGTTTACGATTCCAAGAACGAAAGAAGAAATTGCACCTTAAAATGGATTTAGACATGAAATCAGAGATAAGAAATCTGCCTTAAAATAACGCTCTTATCTTCTTCCAAAGTTTTTCGTAGGCTTCCAACGATTATCAACCTTTGACCAAGCATGGAAATAGAGTAGTTGACTCAGAACACGTTTAAATGCATTCATTGTTTCCAAGAATATAGTACGAGTCCTCATTCCCCATCTGTGTGTGAGATTTAAAATGTGTTCTTAGAAGTAATCGTAGAAAGTGGACTTGAGGATATTTTCTCTGTCTTCAATTTAGTTTTTTGTTGGGTTAGAAATATGTGGTACATGCAATAACGTTTTGAAGCATAAGCTAAACGTTTATCAATTTATTGTGCTATGTTAAAAAGTTATAAATATTCTTTTTAAGAGGTAGATTTTTATGAAATTTGTAATGGAAAATCCAGTTTTATTCTACGTTAAAATAATGTCCGATTGTAAAGATTGTATTACGTGAAAACATCGTTGAATTTATCAATTGGTATAGTTATATGCAAATGTTTGCAATTTATTACGTTTAGGCACTTTTTGTTTGTAATAAGACTTGACGAAGAGAAGAGGTAGCGGATCCCCAATGGAAATATGTTCTAGTATCTTCCGTGTTAAAGAATTAAATTATTCAAATATTTTCAAAAGATTAATTATTCAAGTATTTTCAAAAGATTAATTATTCAAGTACTTTCAAAAGATTAATTATTCAAGTATTTTCAAAAGATTAATTATTCAAGTATTTTCAAAAGACTTTTACGAAGGTGGAAAAGTTGAAAATAAAACTTTCATTAACATTTTATAACATTTATTGTATTAAAAAAATACAATGCATACGAATTCTTTAAACCTGCGCCGTATAAATATTCTACCCGTGAGGGGTGGGGGGAGACATTTATGACTGAAGGGGACCAACGTAGCTAATTTAATTGATTAATTTAGCATAATAATTTTCGCTTCGTTCACTGTAAAGCAAAACTCATATGCAATTCGCGGCAGCATTGATAATTTTTAAAGTTATAAACATAGCATAAAATTTTATGTATTATAGTTTAAATAGTAAAAAATGTAAAACATGTAAAATTAAATAAAACAGAGAGAAAAATAAAAGGGGGTTCTAAATATAATGCAGTCCAACGCTTATAGTCATAATTATTTTTATTTTGATAGATGAGAACTGTTTTGCTCCTTGCCCTTTATGAGCAAACTTTATTCATTGGACTCCGCACGTTACGTTCTTTGAAAGGTATGGAACGAAAAAAAATAATAAGCCTATATTTCTATTTTTTTTAAATATTCTTTTCGGATGAATATATTTGTCATTTTCTATTAACCACTTTACAATTTCTTTTTTTAGTCATATTGACTCCAAAAATAAGCACATTTTTAGTGGGTTATTTTAGATTCATACCACTTTTATATTTTCAAATCAGTAAATCAAAATTACAACAATGTTTGAGTTTAAAAAATTATGCGAAATTTCAATTAATGAGTAAAAATTTCATTTTTACTTAAAGTTGGCTTTAAAAAAAAGATATTAATAGTATTGTAAAGCAATCTTTGTTGTGAAGTTCTTTATGAATAGTACTCGGTCAAAAACTGTTAAATGGTTAACCATCTGAGTGATAGCGACGTTTGTACTCAAAAGAGGAGGGGGAGAACCTTTGGTAGGCCTTAATTACTAAAAAATTATCGGAATGTATTAGAAAGTGTCTTGCAGGGAAAATAAATTTACAACTTATATATTTTGCTCGCCAATAAATTACATATGACACTAAATCCGCTTTTAAATCAGAACGAAATTCCAAATGATTGTTAAAAACAATTTTTTCAATGAAAGATTTTCAAAGGAAACAAAACTCAAAGCTACCTTTTAAAGATGGAGTAAAAAATGTGAATGAATGAGAGAAAGATATACGTGCTCTGATCGTGGAAAAACTTCGATAAGAAAATAAAAGCAGATAAGATTAGGAAACTAGAGCAGCCTACGCGTTTTGACTTAAGGTCATCGACAGTCGTAAGGTTGGGTTCTTCCTGCACTACTTCCTATCATCAATGAAAAGAAGCCGAAATTCTGTTAAAAGCATTTAAAAGTAGAGGGTATCTTTCTGGTTTTTACGGCATTAGATGCTTTAATAGATGCATGTCAGTGGCGGCCCGTGGTCGAAAATGTTAGTGCAGCCGAAATCATGTGAATACCCTCCCCCCTCCCTATTTTCCAAAAACCATACATGAAAGGAAATTCTTTATTATTCACTACTCAAATGAAAGTTTCCTTTCAATTTTTAGGAAATGATAACATGCGAAAAAAATAGAAAACACTTACTTATTTTTTGAAAATTAAAGCAATCATGCTTTCTTTTAAACATGCGAATCGGTCAATTTTAATATTAACTTAAATAACGAAACAACAGCAGGACCATGTCCTGAAACAACAGCACACAGTAAATGTATCACGAAAACCATTTCCGTTTGGAGATATTCTCGTAAGTTCTCGTTTCATGAACGAGCCAATCAGCATATCGAACCTCAAGTGCAGCTAAAACAAGAAAATTCATTTCGGCTGTACCTTCTCACAAATGCAGTGCATTATCATGGGGGGAATCTCCATACTACGTAGAGGTTGCCATGGCAACGATGCAGCCGATTTCGAATTTCGCTTTTTGGCTGCAGTTTTTCCCCTCCTGAATTGTGCAGTACGGTAACATGCTTGCTATTTATCGGAGATTTTGTTTACTACCGTAGAAATTTCATTTTCAATTCTAATCTTCATTTAAGAAAATTAGTAAAATATCTGATTTTAGTTTTAAAATACGTTAATGAATTTAGGTGCAGCCCGGCTGTACTTGCGGTAGTGGGCGATCCGCCACTGATGCATGTTTATTTCCACGGGTCGTGCTTCGGGCCCAAGCAACACAAACGGCCGCTTGGGGCGTCGGGCTAAGGAGGGTCCCAAATTTGAGGGTAAAAAGATTAGTTGTAAAACTCTATATAAACTAAGACTAACTAAACTATATTTATTTTAGATCACTAATAATGAAATTTTCATTATTGTTCATTTCATAGAGGGTGTATAATTCGCATACTATTTTCTTACTGAAAAAAGATCTATATTGAAATAGTTTTCAAATTAAATATTAAATATTTCAAATATAAAAACATTTGACGCAATTGTCTAATTGCCCAAATGATGCTTGCTTGTGCTACAAAAACTTCTATCAATCGTCCTTGAATATTTAAAAAAAATTTAATGAACGTTTCCTTTGTTATTTTTTTTTTAAAGCTTATTTTCTTCTGTGATGTTATAGGTAAAATATCCAGCAATAATTAGTACGTCGATTTCACAATACTACAATGCTATATTCTCATATTCTCTAACATAAACTACTACGAATGCGGATTAGTATATTAACAAGTAAAAATATGCTCTGAAAAATTAATTTTATATTAAAATATTTGAAGATTTTTTGAAAAATTAAATTCAAATCTAAAAAATAGAAATAAATTAAAGCTTAAGTTTTTAAATAATGCATAGGAAAAAACGCATATATATTTGATATATATCTTCCTTTCTCACCAAAAAGAAATTGTTCTAAAAGTATTCGTCTTCTTAAAACTAAGATAAACTCCCAGTTTCCGCTGTCGTTTACTGGTAGATTATGAGAGATTTTAGATAAAAGTATCCAGTTTTTATCTACACGAACTCGAATAATAAATAGAAGTAATGAGAACGACGAAATATTCTTGTCAAGTATTCTGTTTCAAGAATAAATTTGCCAAGGCCTCTTTCAGGGTTACTTAGTACAAATAGATAATATGAAGATATGGTTGCTGATCTATAAAACAGATTTTCAAACTTTGTATGCTGCTTTACTTTTGATATTTGATGCACAATATTTGAAAGTTTAAATTATGCGAAATATGTAGACTAAAACAATCGCGCCTTTTAAACCATAACGCGTTATTTGCAAATTTATCTCAGTTTTTAAATTCACAGCTTGACGTAGTGATATTTTTATATTAACTACACTGTAAAAAATATAGTTAAAAATGAGTACATGAACCTATTTTTTTTACTACAATTGCATCGTAAATGAGCGATGAAGTACTCAAATTTAAGTAATCGTACTTTCTCAAGAATGAGCAGTGTGATTTAATATTGCTAATCTCAGCTTCTATTCAAGCCATCTTAACAAAGCGACCTGACAAATTTAAAATAGTTGTTCAGAAGATGGCTTTCCACATTATTTGATGTCGTTTGCTTATTACATTATTGAGTTATTAAAACTCAATTATCTTAATTTCCATTGTTTTGGCACACCTTTTTAAACAAGTCTTCTGTTTATAACTTCGTTACGTCGCCCTGGTAGTACAATTGATAAGTCACTGTACTGCGGTGCCTGAGGACTTGGGTTCGCTACCCGGTAAGTCTTGGTTGCAATTGTCGATATTTATTGAAAGTCCTTTATGAAGGCAGCCTATGTAGGCAAGCAATTGCTGTTTTTATTTATTTTTACTCCTTGTACTCGTTTTTGAGTACAATAATAATTCTAATAAATAATATAAAACTGTTCGTTTAAAATAAAACTGTTCGGAATAAAACAGTTCGATTTCTATATATTTTGCTAATAACCTATACTATAGGGACTACTTACGTAGTCGCACCAAGGGACATTTAACTTTAAAAATCAGGAGTAATTGGCAAACTTATTTTATTAGGTAGTAAATTTCCGTTTTATGCTCCTGTAGTTGCCTACAAAATTTTGTGTTTTCGGGATAATTTTTTTTAAAATACGTTTATGTGTTTTAGTAAGTAAAAGAATATTAAAGAAAATTCTCATTTATATAGTTCGTATTTTTCTGGTCAATTTACATCTATCATTTAGTTCGAATGTAATTTGTAGACTTTCCTCGTGTAATTTTAGTTTATTAAACAAACGCCTGACTCCATAACCTAAAACTGTCAGAAAGTTAGGCTGAACTCAAAAAGTGGACATTATTTACCAATCGACATGCTACTATTGTACCCAGGAACATATATCAAGTGTTAAGCATTATATGAAATTTCATTATTTGATCTCAAGCGCTGGATTTAGGTTTAATAGCTTGTGTTTGTACTATTGGACATAATGGCCGAATAATTATTAAAAGAGAAGCTTGTGAGGTAAAAACTAAATAATTGTATGTATCGTTAGTTCGTTTTTTAGTTAATACATAACCAAGCCTGTCATAGCACTAAAAAATTACCTACTTTTTGACGGTAGTGAGTGCATTAAAAACTTGCCGAAAGAAAGATATACCTAAAACTGTCTGTCCAATATTTTTGATAAAAATATAAATATGTGTCTAAGAAGTTATTGTATATGACACCATTCTTCATTTTATATAAAACAAAATAGAAAACGTAGACAATTAAAAACCAAATGTTGTCCCTAGGTATGTATGTTTCCCATATAAGTCGACCAAGAAAATGTAGTTTACCTAAAAAAATCATGTGTTTATTGGTTTACAAAGTTATTTTAAAAAACAGTGAACAAAAACAATTCAGAAATAAAATCATTAAAAAAAAATTAAATACAAACAAAATTTTCCTTAATTATTATAAAACAATTGTTTGTTAACGAATGATAATAATTTTTAAATACTCGCTTCGTTTATGTAAAAAAAAATGCTTTATAGTGTATATTTTCAACCATATGGCTTCATCCACATTTTGCGTTGGGCGTAGAGACTTAGTGCACAACAACTTTTTAAGTTAGAGGCCCTAATCAGGGTATTTCCATCGTATGGGATTCGCGACTGGTTTCTCAACAAGGTAATATCATGAAAAAAGAGACCACACATTCAATTCTAAAAAAAAAATCCACTTTTTTTTTTTTTTTTTTTTTTTTGTATGCTTGTCTTGATTCGTTATGGAAGGCATTGTCCAAAGTGACAGGGATGCCGCTTTAACACTCTGGTTCTCAGAATTATGTGGGTGGGGGAAAAGTAACAGACCAGATTTATGCCGTCTGGGGGAGAAAATAATCGAAATTCTTTCTGTCTGATCCCGTAAACAAGTCCTTTCCCTTGAAGTCCCTTGATAAGATAAAGTGACAACGCAGGACCCAGGACTGCCAACTCTGAGATTTCTAAAGCGCCAAAATATCCCAAATCTTTAAAAAATTGGCAATATTCCAAAAATAATTCAAAACGTTGTTCGAATTTCTATTCATTTATTTATCTTCAAAGAAAATAAATTCAATTGAAATAGTATTAAAATACAAAAATCTTTTATTTTGGATCTAAATAATTTTATTTTTAACCCATAATACATTAAAAATGGCCAAAGGGCGATTTATTGCCATGTCTGGAAGCATGACGTAAAAGTGAGATTAGCTCTCACTGGGATGGGCAAAGTAATTTTTTTTTGTATTGGCAAAAAATAAAGATTTATTTTATTCACTTATAAATCATTAATGGCTTACAAAGAAGACGTTTTTCGTATAAAATTCGAATTTAGCCATTTTCAAAACTTGCAACAATACAATTTATTTATACGTTTTAAAGCAAAAATATTATGCTTTAAAAAAATTAAACGGCTGCAAACTTAAGAAATGATTAAGATTGTTAATGCGTAATTATTGTCAGAATAAAAACTGTATTCGTTTTTAAAAAATTAAAAATACGAATTTTTGACATGACTATGTCTTTAAAATCGGTGCGGGTACGTCGACCGAAAGTTGAGTGACAAAGTGATGATATTTCAAAGCCCAATAACCTAGGGGGAATCCTTATATGGGGATTAATGACCTACCATCGTTCAGAAGAAAGTAGGATGCGCCGACTAGGCTGGGTTGTGGCGAGTGAATGTTTAAGTTGAAGAGAACGACAAGTGCTACAATTCCATTTGACCAGTTAACAGTTTAAAACTATTTGGGAGAAAAATTGCAAGAAGTAGAAAGTTAATGGGGTTTTTTTTGTCGAAAATTTTACTATTTGGTCAAAATATCATTCTAAAGTTCGATTGCGTCATAGAAAACTTAAATAAGTTGCAAGACAAAAGGTCAAAATTATTCCTGTTATAAGTATAAACTTGTAATAAGCACGGATAGATCTAGAACTTACCGAAGATCTAAGAAGGAGCCGCCTGATCAGGCGTGCGTACAATGCCAGGTGGATTAAGCCTATAGAGATTAATGACCTGCTATCATGTAAAGAAAGTGAGCCGCGATGAACAGGTTGGCCACTAATCCACTTCCCCCATCTAACCTTTGTATAGAATGGGCATACTCTGACCGGTTTAAACGCTACAATTTCAGTTCAGTTCTAATCAACGGATCGTAATATGTGCTTAAATTGAAGAGAATGGACATTTTTACAATTATATTTGTTCGGTCAACGGTTTAAACTTTTTATGTGGAAATTGTGCAATGGAAAGTGATGATTTGTTAAAGATTTCACTATGAATACAAAATTTAATTCTAAAGTTCAATTGTGGCATAGAAAACTTAAACATATTGAGAGAGCGGTTGAAGATGAACAAAATAGTAACAAGTTGTCTAAACTTATGACATGTGCGGAGAGATCTAGTGCGCGCGTACAAAGTATTCACGAACCAAACCTTACGGTACTGTGGGGACTGTGCCTATCAGAATTTTTGAGAAATTGTAGTATATCTTGAGTTTTCTAATAAAGAACATTAGATTAGAGTCAAGAGATTGTTTTTAATTATAAATAAAAATATATATAAAATTTGACTATTAAAATTTTTTAATGTAAGCCAACATTAAAATTTAAATAAAAAAATTTGTCGTCAGATAACTCGCAGATTTCTAAATGTTAAATTTTATGCATTTAAATTTGCTATCATTATTCTAAAAATAGAACATAGAACCCCTAAGTACTTTGAAAATCGCAGTATACAGAGTAAAATATCTAAAGACTGCGCAAAGAATTTTTGTGACACACACGATTCTGATTTTGGCGCCGCATTTTGCACAAAATATTTATGTATGTAGTTTGAGAACCTGGACCATATTTTTAAGAACGCAATTTTTTAACCCTGTCATCTAAAGAAATACCATATGTAGATTTCGAGATGCCAATATTTTTTATACTTTTTTTTTACTTTTAAAAATAATTAGTGCACAAGTAAGTCACTGAGTGTTTAGCATTCGATTTTATACGCTCTTTGGAATAATTTATATACAATTATTTTGGGTGAATATTCTTAGAATTGTTTATTATTATTACCGTAAAATAGCAACCCAATAAACTCAAAAAGGATATAAACCGTTGTCTTAAACTACTCAAAATTTGAAATTTCTTATGAATTTTTATCTAAACTAGGTTTTTTAATGACATTTTTAGAAATAACTATGATCTACTACAATTTAAACAATTCGGACGCATAACCATTTTTTACTCGAGTTGATACCGATAATATGAAAAAAAAGCGGAAAATTCGGCGACTTACGAAAAAAACATTAGCAAAACTACGTATTACTAACTAATAACCAGTATTGATGAAGTAAAAATAAACATAGCTTGCTAGAAGACCGAGAAATTAAATACTAAGTGTTCATTTGATGCAACCATTCCCGTAAGCCCAACTAAGTGTATCACTGCGGTATGTCTCAACAATTTAAACAATTCGAAATAAAATATTTAATAAATGAAAATTTTGTTAAGCTTCAAGGTGTCATTTGTGACAAAATGGAGTATCAATTAATCAAAGGTTTTATTTTTGGAAAATGCATCCTTAAATTTCTGAAGAAATTGGAATTGGATTTGAAGAATTTTATTGCGATTAGTTGTCACGGATATGCTATAAATGCTTTATATATTTTTTTCGTCTTGAATTAATGTTATTTTTTATCTTACAACAGTAAAATACTTTACATCTCCACAAAACTCTCGACAATGTATTACTTTTTTTTAAATATTTTTATTTATTTATTTATTTATTTATTTATTTATTTATTTATTTATTTATTTATTTATTTATTTATTTATTTATTTATTTATTTATTTATTTATTTATTTATTTATTTATTTATTTATTTATTTATTTATTCAATCATCCATTTATTTATTTTTAAAAATTGGACTTCTTAGGGAATGGGACTTTTTTATATTTTAAATAGGCTTCCGCATAAATGTTTCCAAAATGTCTCCAAATAAGCACTTAATTGTTCCGACAACACTAGTCAATAAAAAAAAATTGTAGAGGACTCAGCATGTGACTCACCCACATATTCAAAATATAAATGTCTGCTGATTTGTCTACGAAGAAAGAATAAGTAGGTTGTATTAGGAAGTAATCTTGATTTGACTACTGGAAAATGAATGAGCGCAGTCTGAAAGCACTCTTTTTCAAAAACGCACACACAATTATGACTTTATGGTTATCTAGTTAAGCAAGTTTCAAACGTGCCTCGAAAACTGAACATTTGAAAATGTAAGGATTTATTTAGTAAACATAAATTATACGCAAATGTGAGCGAATCATAACAATACCGACAAAAAAACTGACTTTATGGTTATCTCGTTGAGCAAGTTTCAAACGTTCCTTGGAAACTGAACATTTAAAAAATGCAAGGATTTATTTAGTAAACATAAATTATACGTAAATGTGAGCGAATCATAACAATACCGACCAAAAAAAAAATTCTGCATACTGGTTCAAGGCCCGGTCCTAAATTTTGAAAACTACAAAGCAATGCTTAATATCGATATCGGTGTTCCATTTATTTATCTCGGAAACCCAAAAAATCTCGATATCGTTAAGCCACCAAAGATCTGCCATGTGGTTCCAAACCAAGCATCGTCGCTACAGCTCTCCCTAAGTAGGCTAGGGCGCCTTAAAAGGCGACTCTTGTTATCAGTGGGCGTCTTCGTAGGAGTTCAGATAGTGTGTGGTGACCTCGAATTGCGTAACATTAGTTGACGCAACGCCTTTCGACACTGCTCATTTCCGTCCGATTGAAGGCAATTTATCGTGCGGCCATTTTTTACAAGAGGGGCTTCTTAACCGTTCCGCGGACGGAAGATGGTTAAAGAAGAGCAGTACTAATTCGTTTGTCGGGATGGAGACAGAGAAAAATTCCTCTGGGCAAAGTGCTAAGCTGCAAGATTAATACTGCACTTTGTGGGAGAAGTGAGGTTAGAACAGAGCTTTGTTTAAAAAAGAAACTTAGTGAAACAGGGAGAGCGGGCAGCAAATTAAAGAAATCGCAAAGTTGATTTATCTGTAGGAAATAATATTTTATTAAACTATATTTATATTTCATTAAACTATATTTATATTTTATTAAACTATATGTGTATTTTATTAAACTATATTTATATTTTATTAAACTATATTTATATTTTATTAAACTATATTTATATTTTATTAAACTATATTTATATTTTATTAAACTATATTTATATTTTATTAAACTATATTTATATTTTATTAAACTATATTTATATTTTATTAAACTATATTTATATTTTATTAAACTATATTTATATTTTATTTAACTATATTTATATTTTATTAAACTATATTTATATTTTATTAAACAATATCTATATTTTATTAAGCTATATTTATATTTTATTAAACTATATTTATATTTTATTAAACTATATATTTTATTAAACTATATTTATATTTTATTAAACTATATATATATTTTATTAAACTATATATTTTATTAAACTATATATTTTATTAAACTATATTTATATTTTATTAAACTATATTTATATTTTATTAAACAATATCTATATTTTATTAAGCTATATTTATATTTTATTAAACTATATTTATATTTTATTAAACTATATATTTTATTAAACTATATTTATATTTTATTAAACTATATATTTTATTAAACTATATATTTTATTAAACTATATATTTTATTAAACTATATATTTTATTAAACTATATATTTTATTAAACTATATATTTTATTAAACTATATATTTTATTAAACTATATTTATATTTTATTAAACTATATTTATATTTTATTAAACTATATTTATATTTTATTAAACTATATTTATATTTTATTAAACTATATTTATATTTTATTAAACTATATTTATATTTTATTAAACTATATTTATATTTTATTAAACTATATTTATATTTTATTAAACTATATTTATATTTTATTAAACTATATTTATATTTTATTAAACTATATTTATATTTTATTAAACTATATTTATATTTTATTAAACTATATTTATATTTTATTAAACTATATTTATATTTTATTAACTATATTTATATTTTATTAAACTATATTTATATTTTATTAAACTATATTTATATTTTATTAAACTTTTAAAGAGAATATATAGCGTTTATATTCAAAGAGATAGCTTTTAGTTTATACCCCAATAAAAATATTTGGAAGACATTGAAAAATAAAGTATTTTTATGGATTTAAATATGGTGTGTATTGCTGGAAAATTGCGGATCTCATAACGGAAAATTCCGGAACATCCGATCAGAAGACAAAAAAACAGGTCCACGGGAATTTCTTGAAGATGGTATATTTTCTGTTGGTTTAAGATGGGTTTGCATAAGAACATCCTGAATAACATTTCCTAAAATATATGCAATTTCTGATTTAAAAGTGTGAAGTAAAACTACTTGTCCATTAAAGTTTTACCAATACCAACCCCATTTGAATAAGCACGAAGTACCTTTGAACAAAAGTTTTAAAAAAATTAAATTATTAAAAAAGTTATTACTGAAATATTAGTAGTTTTAAAGTATAGAATGTTTTATTGAAAAATTTTAACTTCCTGGAGCTCATTGACGGGATATCATGTCTAGGAATCTCCAGAGTTTCTAACAAAGCATTTATAAAAATATTTCCTTTTACAATATTTTTTTCTTTAATGGTTTGAGGTATACACTTACAAGTTTTCAGTTTAAAAAAATAATAAAAATAGCATGCCCGAAAAATTTATTTAAAAATCCAAGCAGTGTAAGTAGTTTTGAAATCGCAAAAAACAGTGAGCGACAGTGGGATAACATTTATCATTTCATGTTCATAGGGAATGATTGTTTGTCTATTATAAGCATGTAATTCTACTGCTTCATCCGTGCTATCATAAAGTAATAAAGTAATATTCCTATAGTTTGCATTTTTTTTTTATTTATTAATTTTATTTGTATATCGTAATAACGAAAAAAAAAAGTTAATATTGCGACAGTCAAATCGTTCACACATCTTATATTACAGAAGAATATTCCTGTTACTGATACACAATTGTACGAATGTGGCTGATTATAAAATACCCATGAAAATTTACAGAAACGCCAATTAATGAATTGAATATCTCTTTGTATCATATTTTAAGTAGAAAATATCGGGCAATGAAATAGGAATTGCAAACTAAAGGTTTTTTTTACAAATGACGAATAGTAGTATTTTAAACTAAATTCGTAAAAGTTTACATTTATATAAATAAATTAATTTCATTGAAATGGCTGTTCACGAAATTAAGTTTCATAAATTCTTGCCGGAAGTATGAAAATATTGCACAAAAACATCGAAATAAAGGTGACACCCGAAACCATTAAAAAAAATGGAGACATAAAATGACATTAACAAACTTTTAGTATCAGCTTTGATATTACGAATTTTATATTGGCATCGGCTTAAATTGGAAATTTTAAAATTGGATTTCTTACAGATGAATTAAAATTGTGTTTAATTCATAATTTTTCAAATAAAACAGGCAATAATTTGGTTCATGAAATACAAGCTAGGTAAATAAAAAAAAATCGTTCTCTTTCCTGTAACAAATCTCAGAGATGCTCCCAGAAAAAAAAACGAGGAGAGGAATTATATAGCAAATCAATTGCAAAAAAATTAAATTTCTCTAATACTATCTCAATAAATATTTTAATATATCAATATTTTGAACAATAGAGCTAATATTGTTTGTTTACCAAAAGTTGTGCGTTCAATTTCCAACAATAGCGAATATAATATTTTTTCCTATTCATTTAATAACACATTGATTAGTCCTAAATTCTTTCAAACTTCTCTAGAAATCTAATCAGATCCTTCCGAAGTGCAAACCCTGAAACTTTTGCCTGTTGCTCTCGGCGGGGTTACCAATGTGGTACAGTAGAAAAGTTGTTTGATAATTCCAATGTAGATGGCGCCACAAAAGAATTTGTTTTTAACAGTATCCTCCCCCATGTCACGTCACGTACAATATTTGCGTAAATAATATTTACAATGATAATACGCCACGATTCTTATTTTATTGTAATTTTATTGGTTTGAAGTGTTATGGTTTTAATTATGAAGATTTCCAATTGAATCTTTTTAGATAAAGAGCCTATAAAAATTAAAAATTTGTTATTTCTCTTATTAATTTATTATTATTTTATTGATCATAAAAATATTTTAAAAACATACGCTAATTTATTATATTATTTTGAATCAATTACTTTCAGTTTGTTCAACTACTTTCAAATTAAATAATGTGCATTATCATTTTCAGTTGCTTAGCCAAGGCAAGGCTGAACTAGATCCGCGCGCGTTGACGCTACGCTGAGGGTTATCTAGTTCAGCCTTGGCCAAGGGGGGGACATTTTAAGCAATATTTAGTCAGTTTTATTTTTAATTTTTTGTATGGTGTTTAAATCCAATAATTATTTGATTGCCATTTTCTTTTACTCCTTCTTCTGTTGTATAAACCAGAAATACACATAAAATAACTTATATTGTAATTTAACTCTCAAATTAATAGTAATTGAGTGCATAGCATTGATGAATATCAGTGTAAACATTAAAGCTATTTACAGTTTTAAAGTATCACAGTTAATAAATATTTGTATTGAGATGATATTTTCTTGATACGTTCATAAAATATAGTATTACTTAATATAATCATGTTAGTAAAAAGGATTTATTAAGATTTTTTTTTGTTCCTTTGACAAAAACTTGTTTGGGTATTCCACCAAAACTAAATTCTTCACTGATAATTTTTAGTTCACTCCAACTATAGATTTTTAGATTAGAGATTTGCCTGATTTCCATTTAATATGCTAGTGATTTTATATATATGTATCTTACCTAACATATCAAGAATATCATTAAAAAGATCCGAATTTATTTAGAGTAAGTTTAGTTTAATATATTTTCTAATTTTTTTTAATAATGTGCCGTAAACGTTATAAAGCTGAGAAAAAAGGAAATTTTTTACAATTGCCACTTTCTTTTTTCACTTTTAGAAAAAACTAAGCAATTAAAAAAAATGGCTCTTGTTTGACATAGATTAAATTACAGAAAAAAAATAATAATTAGTTTTTCAATAAAAATGCTATGTGCATCAAATAGCATATCAAAGCATATCGAGAAGATAATTTTTTGAAAATTAACAAAAAACGATATATTTTTTAATATTTAATTGTACGATAACATTTTAGAAAATATTTTCTTACATTGTTGTTGTCAACTTTGTACTTGTAGTATACTTGAAGTCGCGTTAACTAGAATTAAAATTTTTACAATGTTTTTTAGCATCTTCTCCCACTCCATTTAATATTTTTTGTTGATGTTTATAATTTCCTGAAAAATTGAGCAGTCACAAACTTTGCTTAGAAAAGTCCCTTTCACATTTCGAAACATAACGTTTGAAAATGAATTTAAAAAATTTACAATTTATCAGAAAATGCATTATTACTTATTTTAATATAAAAGTGGCGCGTTTAAGTATTCAACCTATTTTTAATGCATTTTTAAATCACAGAAACATCGGAAAATGTTTAATTAAGTAAATTTTTTTATTAAAAATGATTATTGTCATTCGGAACAAGGAATAAAGATGCAAACTGATTGAATACCTTGGAGTAGGCATATAGAGTTGTTAAAAAGTGATAATTTTAAGGATAATTTATGTTTATTAGGAACTCAATATCTAGTATACATAAATAAGGAGTAAACTTTAAAACGCGTTTTGTTCAAAATTTCCAAAAATTAAATTATTACGGTTTGGAATTTTTTATAAAAAAAAATTATTTTAAATAACTAAAACACGTTTTATCCCATCGAAATTAACTTGCAAAGATTGGAATTTGTACATGAGTCAATACATTTTTGAAGAGTTATTTGTATTTTCCCACGAATCACAAATGGGACAAAACAGTAAACACTTATGTTATATCAAAAAAGTAAACATATATGTAAATGTTTGCTCATATAATTTCTTGAAAATTGTTTAAAATAATATAGTTTTTAGACGATTCAAATGTGACGGGCTTAAAAACTAATTTATCCTTTAGTGCTGCCATCTACTATACAAATTAAACAACACAAATAAAATAATTTATGTGATTCGGCAAAGAGCTGTAGCGAGTATTTATACGCCAAGTATTTTTATATGTTCGACAGAATAAATGGTTGTGTCTTTAAAAGACTAGAAGAGAATTTCATCCAAATGTTATTCTTTTAAAAGTATACGGAAGCACATTTTTGAGAAATTTAAAGTTTAAAATATTAGAAGTTATTATACTGTCACCGTTTACAGTCAATAGTGATTGCAACTTCAAGGCGATTGAGAATCGTAAATTATAAAGCACTTAATTAATATTTCACTAAGAACTTTGAACATGATAAGCAAATTTGTTGATCTTGCGATCCTAAGATCAAGGGTAGTTTCAAAACCAGATAGATCCATTTTCATAAATTTAACAGCCACAATTTTTAGATTCTCAAAGCCTTGCTACACTAGCGACCGCATTGGGCGGCCTAGGAAAGGACCTAAATTGATATTAAAAAAGGTGAGCTTTTGTGAAAACTTTCTAATGTATATTTGATATTTCTCTATATTATTAGTTTTTATTTAATTATAAAAAATAATATATATATATTAATTAATTTCTTGGAGAATCTTTTTTTGACGTTATTTCTATCTGTAAATAATTTTATAGAGTGTAAATAAATTGGATTTTGTTTTCTTATTTGAAGGAAGCTCCTATTGACATTGAAGCTAAATGATTTCCCCCTTATTTAGAAATTTGGTACCAAAGTAAAAGCAACATAGACAAGAAATTAGAAAATTCTAATATTAAGAAATGTGACAAAGGTTGCCGCCTGAAGTCATTAGTGAAATTCGGAGTGCCAAAATCATGTTCGATCGTGTCACAAAAAAAAATCTAATTCCTGTAATTTACCACTAGTACAAACTTAACTTATTCATCACCAGTGGTAAAGGGAAGAACACATATTAATCGCCTACCTACAGACATAGAAACACAGAGCATTGTTTAGACTTTAGGGTCATTAAAATTTTTGAGAATATCACTTACGCTTGTAATAAATCGAAAATCATACACTGTAAAAAAAATTGTACTTAAAAATGAGTACATGAAGCTACTTATTTTTCTTTGAGTACAATTGCATCGTAAATGAGCGATGACGTACTCAAATTTAAGTAACCGTACTTTTTCAAAAATGAGCAGTAGTGATTTAATATTGCTAATCTCAGATTCTATTCAAGCCTTCTTAACAAAGCGATCTGACAAACTTAAAATAGAGGTTCTTAAGATGGTTTTTACAGAATTTGATGTCGATTGCTTAAATGGAAACTGAGTTATTACAACTCAATTATTTTACTTCTTTTTTATTCATTTTTACTAATTGAACTAATTTTTAGTACATGTCTTTTTCAGAAATAAAACTTATGTATTCGGAGTTATGATAAGCATCGAATGTAATCAAAAATTAGTAAATTTTACTAATATTTGAGTACCTATTTTTAAAAGTGTACGAGTTCAAATTTGGCTTTGAACTTCAGTTATTTTGTATGTTAGGAAAACAAACTGTTTAGTATGCGTTACTTCTTTTGGTTTATCATATGAGTTTCAAGTAACGTGACTTTACTAATTCCCGTTTAGAGTTACAACTGACAAGAAATTGGATTTTTTTTAATGAAAAAGATAATCACAAACATTTCAAATTTACACACCTACAACTCTGTATTTTCAACGCTTAATCACGGGGATTCATAATCATTTATTTTCCTGAGACTTAGGTGTTATTTTTAGGGGGATTTTCGTTTTTTTTATACTTTGTGTTATGTACGTTTACTTTTCATCATGTTACTTTTTCATCACGACCGGAAGAAAAGGTATGTTCAACTCCTGTAATTCTAAAGAAAACACCGTATGTCGAAAGCTTTAGATTTTTTCTCGTATTTCTTTTGCTTAGAAAAGGCTACAAATAGAAATTCTCTTTCACACGGTTTACACTTGTGAAGTATATTACGTTCTAGTGACGTGATTAATAATTTGAAGCCTCAGAGTAAAAGTGGACCAAGTTAAATTTTTGTCAAATTTAAGAAAATGAATACCGTGTCACATATAATACAACATGTAATATTTCAGTGTAATAAAGAATTAAGTCCATAGTTTACTTTTAAACCCTTTGGTGCAAGTAGTTATGTTTACCTACCTTGTTAATTGAAATAGATTATTAATTATTATTCCTAACATTTCTTATATTCTAGTCTTTGGTATTATAACAAAAGTACTTTTATTCGCATTAAACTAAGTTTTTCAAACTAACTTCTATAAATCAAAGAAGTGAGAATGTTTCACTTCATATGTTCTTACTTTACTTCTTGCTGTAGATATAAGAACTGCTAAATAATTGGTACTGTAATATATTTTGCTTTCTTGCCCTCTGTAAAGTAGGAATTATTTCATTAGCTTTTAGATAAGAGTTCACGCTTTCCATACATTTCAAATTAATAATTTGAATACGCACTGCAATTAACTACATTGACATAGCTGCAGAAACATATTTATTATGATGTTATCCATCACATGTCAGAGAAGACAGATACAGGCTGAACTAGTGCTTGGAATTTGTAAGAAATACATAATCAAAAAAGTTCATTTATCATTGCTATATTTATTTATTTATTATAAACTTAATTTAAAAAAAAAACTCGTGTACACTAGGTTTTTTTAATAATATAATTGTTTTTCGACAGCAAAAAACTGTTAGTATGGCTTATAAATCAAACGTGATGAACGCTTTGACACTTCTTACATTTTAATTTCTTTTATTTATAATCAAACCGCTTCTTATTTCGTACGCTGTTCATATTCTTAACTATTATATTCAAACTAACTTTGCCATTCAAAATTTAATTGTGTAACTTCAAACTTGATTTAAAACTTTTTATTTTTTAAATGTCATTCCTACATTTGATAATAAAATATGTTAAGTAAGGAAATAGTTAATCTCGGAGCATTTTCAGATTTTTAGTTTTGAACTACAAATCGATATCTAATTAGATTTAGCGAGTTTATTACACTTTTAATTAAATTTAAGAAGCTTCACAAAGATTAATTTTTAGTTTTTTTTAAAAAACTTATATATCTAAAAGTTTTAAATTGCAAACTCTAAAGTTATTATTCGAGTTTCTAAAGTGTGAAAAGTTCCAAGCTTGATTTGATGTCATAAAACTGTAAGAGACATGATGAATTACCGTTTGTATAACTGGGTAATTGAATAAAAGACTGAAATTTTTGAATATTTATTTCGTTCATATAAACAGCAATAGATTTAATTAATTTTATTTCCAAAACATCTTTTAGATATTCTAATACCAAATTTGTTAAAAAAATTAATTAATTAATTGTTTAGATTGGCTGTTATATTTTCAAAGAAGATTAAATACATCACGCGAAAATCTAATATTAATTATAATTAATTTTAAACTATGCGATTTTATTTAAAATATACTATAGGTCACATAAATAAATTTGAAGTTTGATTTGAAATGTTTATAATAAGCGTTCGTGTCTAGTATATGTAGTACCAGTGGCGGATCTAGCTATATTGCTTTAGGGTTAATTGCTCCTCCAAGATTTTCTAACTTACACTACCTAAAATGGATATATTTCATTTTAGAAATAATTAAAAAAATCCAATAATTCAACTCGCAATTTCTATTATGACAAACTTTTGAAGAACTTTTGGACAGACTTCCTCCTAATTTAAAGCCACGAGTAAAATGTACGGACAATACTTGAGATCTCATCCTATTTTTCAAACTTCAATACCAATGTTAGGACAAATAACTACGAAAGATTATAGGTATAACACACGTACGCAGAAATACCTAATATATTTTTTTTTGTTATTGAACTCTTCTGTATTTGGTTTTGTTTATCGAAACAGCTCGCTAGTGTAAATATCTTCGAAAAAGATAATGATATGCTATTAAAGAGGGTTTTAAAAATCATTCCTTATGCACTATTTGCATCGTAGTTATATCCTTAAAATTTGAGTAATTTATTGAATCTACATTAATAAATGAATACATTAATAAAAAAAAATTATTACATTTTTTTTTACTGGGGATTTTTATTAGTAACTATGATGTTTAAAACTTGCAAAAAAGGAAGGCTATAGTAGCAAACCTCCCAATAGTAGCAAAATATGTTGACCAATAATTGCCTCTGCCGAGAATAAATAATAGATCCGTCCTTGTGTAGTATTAAATACCTTCAAAATGTAAAAAATGCAGAGACACTACAAAAATTGTTATATGGTTTTTTATAATTTTCATTGTATCATTTTATTTTAATTATCCAATCAGTTCCAAGTTATTAAATTGTTTATCTTTCGGTTTTCTTTCATGGATATAAAAAACTACTAAATATTCATATGAGGCGTTTATTTTCCATTGGCCGTATGTATAAAATTAAAAATGTAGCAGTTTTATATGATAGAGAAATTCACTAATTAACACGTAACTGGTTATCTTGGCATTTTTGCATATTTTTGTCTAATTGCTTCGATTATACTTTAAACAAGTCGTTTAGCTTTAGTATTAAAAATAAAAGTAGTTAAAGTATATAAAAAGGAATGGTTTATTATGTGTAGTTAAGCAGCCATCGCCCAATAACCCTGTGCATTAACAGATAACAGAACTTTTTTTAGTAATTTTATTGGTACTATTTATTTACGCTTCCGAAAACACTTCTGTAAAATCCGTATAAGAAACTTGGCTAACATCTTACTGATTTTTTCTATTAAACAACGGAATTTGTATTTGTTTATTTGTTTGCTTGATTGTTTGTTTGTTTGCTTGTTTGCTTGTTTGCTTGCTTGCTTGTTTGTTTGTTTGTTTGTTTGTTTGTTTGCTTGCTTGTTTGTTTGCTTGTTTGCTTGTTTGTTTGCTTGCTTGCTTGCTTGCTTGTTTGTTTGTTTGTTTGTTTGTTTGTTTGTTTGTTTGCTTGTTTGTTTGTTTGTTTGTTTGTTTGTTTGCTTGCTTGCTTGTTTGTTTGTTTGCTTGTTTGCTTGCTTGTTTGTTTGTTTGTTTGCTTGCTTGCTTGCTTGTTTGTTTGTTTGTTTGTTTGTTTGTTTGTTTGTTTGTTTGTTTGTTTGTTTGTTTGTTTGTTTGTTTGCTTGCTTGCTTGCTTGTTTGTTTGTTTGTTTGTTTGTTTGTTTGTTTGTTTGTTTGTTTGTTTGTTTGTTTGTTTGTTTGTTTGTTTGTTTGTTTGTTTGTTTGTTTGTTTGTTTGTTTGTTTGTTTGTTTGTTTGTTTGTTTGTTTGTTTGTTTGTTTGTTTGTTTGTTTGTTTGTTTGTTTGTTTGTTTGTTTGTTTGTTTGTTCCACTCACTCATTCATTCATTCACCCATTCACTGATTTATTTCCAATTTATATAAACACGGGTAATGTTGACAAGTGGAAAAGGTTATTTATATATTTTAAATATTGCAAATTTCAAAAAGATGTAAGTATTTAATTTAAAGAATTCTTCAAAATCGAAAATTCTAATTCAGGGAAACAACAACCATAGTGAAACCTCTCTAAGGAGATTTCTCGAAGGGGCTAAAATATTAAGCTTTTTTAATCAATTTCGAAATCTTTTCAATGACGACAAATTAGTTATTCTTTGCTTTTCTTCTGAGAATAATATTTATTATTATTTGTTTTTTGCACTACTCTTATTTTTTTGCACTACTCTTATGATCACACGATTAAATATTTTCATTACCAAATCTAATATTCCAGAGATGGGGGAAAACAGCGGTTGGTCTTTTAACTCTGCACTCCGATGTCGTCTCTCAGGAGCCGACATAGCGACTTGTTCTTTTGGTTCCTTATTCTTTAAAATAAACGAGAACGGTGTGATCTTGTGTTTAAAAAAATCGATTTTTTTAAAAAATTGTTTTCTTGCAGATCCGAAACATATTACGATTTTCTCCCCTCTATGAGCATTAAAAAATTGTGGGTAAAAGAACAGAAAGAGGAATAACTGTTCCGTGGAAAGAACGCAATGTCAAAGATGTTCGCGGAGTGCAAAGGGTTAATAGAGATCAAATTAACATGTATATGCGTTAAAGTTATGTTCCAGAAAATATTCATCTTACGAGGATGTAGTCTCTTAATATTGGTGGTCTTGCACAGAGCTTTTTTCTATAGTAATTAAACGTGGAACATATATTCTTTGCATATAATTTAATGAGCTGTAATGTCGATTCGAATAACTTTTATCAACACACGATTTTGGCGCAATTTTATTTAAAACTAAGATTGACTGGACTTCTTATCAGACAGAAAATCTAGTCTAATTTCTTATCTGAATAAAAGTGCTTCGCCGACATTTCTTTATCAAAATTAAATCTAATATTTATAATCAACTATGAAGAAAAATTTGAAATACATAAATATTTTTTTTGGCATATACATATACGTGTCTTGATATTTTTTAAATGTTATTGAATAAATGGAAAGTTTTTGTATTTTAAAAGTTTGTAAATTTCAAATTTTTTCTCAGTCTTAACAAAGTTCATAGCATGTTTCTTCATTATATTTCATTATGTTTGTATATTTCCTTCTCATCTGAATGTTGTATTTTACTGAAAAGTGTATAGATAAGAAACAACGAAACAATCTTAACAGGTGTTTGCAAGAAAATTTTGTAATTTATTTTCGTATTCTTTTGCTTGAATTTGGTTTTAGTATTTTTTTGTCTTCAAAAAAGCGCATTTCTTGTAGGATGTCCCACTCATACGTATGAGTGCGTAATAAAAGTCCTCTATCAATGTTCATTTGTTTGTCAAGGTTATAAAAATGTTTATGTTTATGTCAATGTTATATCAATATTTATGTTTTGTCAACGTTAGGCCCATTCAACACGAACCAGTAAAACGCACGGGAGGTTCTCGATGATTCGAGAATTCATACCACGTGGTACGATTTATCGAATCACCGAGAACCTCACGCGCGCTTCACTCGTTCGTGTTGAATGAGCCTTATACTAACGTTTACGTTTTTATCAATGCCATCATTAATGTTTATGTTTTTGTCAATATTATACTAATGTTCATGTTATTGTAAATGTAATATCAATGTAACGTTTTAATATCAATGCGTAATTTCTAGAAGCTTATGTATCTTCGTATCAACGGATTCAATTATTAACTGCTAATCTTTTTGTTAATGTCCATTTTCAAATAATGATTTTCCAAACATTAGCTCTATTAAAACGAAAATCGTTGAGTAAAATGGCTCTTATATTTCACAGAACTATTCTCAAGATACATCGCTCTTTACGAAATATTTAATTTCGGTTAAAGAGCAATAAAAATATTATTTTCTTTTATTTACTGGTTACCACAACGTCAGCGCCAGTATTTGTCTGTGAACAAAATATGTATATCAATAACTAATATTCAAGGAATAAACAAATTCGTTATACAAATTGGCAGTTCTCGTGCGCTTTAGAAAAGTTGACGCCATGTTTATATCAATAAAATTAACGAGGAGTTTGCTTTGTTTGTTTGCTTATATCTCGTAAACTAATAATCAATTTTAATTATATATTTGTTGAAATCATAATTTTCCATGAAAGAAGGTTTTAAGTATTCGTTTTTACTATTATCTTAATTAAAAGAGTTGTGACAATAAATATGTTTTCCCTATGTTTACAACTGAAGTAAAAGTAATAATTTGTGTCCGCTAATCTCAGTATCGGTTGAATCCATCTTAATGAAACTTAACAAACTTAAAATGGAGTTCAGAAGAAAGTTTTCTGCTTTATTTTGTGTTGATATATTATACAAAATGAGTTACTTACCTTACTTTCCATTCCTTGCCCCACTTTTTTTATGAATTTATATAATAATAATTTTTAATAATAGTATAAATAAAAAATTTATATAGCTTTTTACTGTGAGTACCTATTTTGATAATTTTTTGATGATAAAAGGCGTTTCCATAGTAGTCCTATTCCATAGATGTTTCAAGAAAGTCCAGAGTTTTTCCAGGAAAATTTGAAAAATTATTAAATTCGTTATTATTAGGAATTTATTTGTTTAAAATATTGTTACTTATTTTTCCTTTGGTATGTCGTTTTATTTAACATCGTGCAAAAAAAATTATTTTTGCTTTTTAATCAAATTCAAAAAGTTCGCTTTGGTTTCGTCTCAAAAACGTCTTAAACGATAGTGTGTTAAATTAATATGTCGACGTATTTGTCTGTGTTATGAAAATTGTTCTGTGCGAAAACAACATAAACATCTTTCAAGGAATTCAAAATTTGAAAACATGCTTTTTTTCTTATGTATATTTCTCTTTTTATTTATGGTAAACTTTTCCCCGCTAGCTACATTAAAATACATGAAAAAAAACTATATACCAAATTAGAGACTCAAGTAGATGAACAATTTTTAGAGAAAGCCGCTCAGTTGAATTAAAATATTGTGCCACTCGTATTAAAATTTTTGTAAAAAGCTTTCATAGGGAATCGATTTGGATGGTGGGAACTTATAAAGTTAGAAGTCGCACACCAAATCTTTACATTTGTTTTTATTGTAGCATCGGAATTTTATGCTAAAGAGTTAATCAGCTGTCTATATTTTAGACACACAAACCTGATAGCCATGACATAGCAACGATTCCTTATTTTAATCATTTATTTAAAAGGAAGAAGATTAAAAAGGGTAAAATAAGATTAGGACTTTGAGATAAAATAAAAATAACAGAAAAATCAAGATTGAGTGTGATAAAGATTTTAAAGGAAAATGTTGTGAAAGAGATCCTCTTGGATCAAACAACTTCTTCCTGACCTCATTTTATAGCAAGCCCAGACAGTTTATGATGCAACAAAATTGGTCACGTTTTAAAGTAGAACAATATGCTTCTAACATTGTATAGAATATTTTCTCTTTTCTTCCTCATGAATGTCATCTTTGCTCTACGAAACCATGGTTTTCCATTAAACTTTCATTTTAAAATACAATATTAAAAGCAATAATAATTTTAAATAACTTGCTTTTGACCTTCAGTTTTCCCCATAAAAGTTTATCTTCGTTTTTCGTCATGTAAAGTTTAGAAGTTCTTGGAATAGAAGTATTTAAAGTATCATAAAGACATTAAAACAACGTTGCATGGTCAACAGGCCTAATACTAGTTTAATCCAATCTGCAGCATATTAGTTTAATTTTCGATGCAAAAACTTTCCTTTTAATTTAAGTTGCAAAACCATCATTAAAATTGATAATTTAGGCTTTTTAATGAGACTCCCCGACCCGATTTTACAGTTCAAATACATTACATTTCAGTATATAAAAATCGCATCTCTATCCGATGTATGTTGTCCATCTATATTCCCAATACAATTATTGTCAGGTGCAATATTACAAACAGTCTTCTAGTTGGAAAAGTCTTATATTAGTTAAAGAGCATTTTAATTCAATATTGGTTTTATCAAAAATTATAATAGTTTTTTTGAATTTTTGAGGCAAAACTGCGTATGTGTAATTTTGTTTATTAATTACTGTGAAGATATAAAGCAATACATAATATTAAAAGGTATATTCATTTTCGTCTTTAATGCAAAGGCAACGATACAAAAATACAACTTTAATACAAAAATACAACTCTAATAGCGTGGTTTTAATTAAACTCTGAAAAAGTTTTTGTTTGATATTGAAAAACGCCCCGAAATATACATATACATTTTTGCACAAAAGTCTTCAAATGTTTAGGATAATTTTATTGGTTTCAATCTTATGAGTATTTTACCACGTTTAAAACTTTACTTAAATAAAAATTTTAATTTTTGTTTATTCTTAAAATGAGCATTTGTATAATTTTTGTACTCAATTCTTTATCAATAATTTTTTGAAATTATTTTTAGATTAAAACTTTAGACTTAGATTAAGATCTAAAAATTTAGATTAATTAGGTTAATAAATGCACAACACCCAGAACTTTAAATAATTAAAAAAAAAACTTTATTTTTTCTGAAATTTTTTTTGTGTACGGTAAATTTAAATGCAATTTTTAAAAAAAGTTCAATACCTTAAACTTGTTTAACTTCGTTTAAAATTCTAAATTGGAAAAGAAAAACTTACATTTCTGAAGTGGAAATTATAATTCAGTGCAGGTAATTAGGAGTCAGTTGATAAATGGCATTTTAAAATGTAGTCAACAATATTTTTTAATTTACAATTTAAATAATATTCAAGAGTAAGGACTCGCAAACACTAAATTCTTTGTTGTTGGAGACATGTCATATTTATATAGCTCATGCTAATTCAAACTCATTCCCCTCTAATTACTTTTTGCAACTCTATTAATAGCTTATTTAGATTAAACTAAAATGTGAGACATTTTACACTGCCAAAAATAGATATTCAAAAATAAGTAAAATGCACTAATTTTTTAATACATTCGATGCTTATCATGGCTCCAAATACATAAGTTTTAATTTTGAAAAAGATATGTACTTAAAAATGAGTACAATGGGTAAAAATTTATAAAAAGAGCAGATGCTAGCCTACATAGGCTGCCTTCATAAATCAATTTCAATAAATATCGACAACTACAACCAAGACTTATCGGGAATCAAACCCAGATCTGCAGGCACCTCTGCCCAGAGTTTTATCCATTAACCTACCAGGGTGACGTGAAGAAGTTATAAACAGAAGTAATGGTAAAAAGGTGTGCCAAAAGAATGGGAATTAAGATAATTAAATTATAATAACTCCGTTTTCATTTAAGAAATCGACATCAAATAATGTGGAAAACCATCTTCAGAACAAATATTTTAAGTTTGTCAGGTCGCTTTGTTAAGATGGCTTGAACAGAAGCTGATATTAGCAATATTAAATCAAACTGCGAAAGTACGATTACATAAATTTGAGTATGTCATCACTTATTTACGATGTAATTGTATTCAAAGAACACGAGTACGTTCATGTACTCATTTTTAAGCACCTTTTTTTTTACAGTGTACTAAATCAAACTCATTCCCCTCCTCTCATTATTTTTTGCAATTCTATTAATAGCTTATTTAACTAAAATGTGAGAAATTTTAGCCTCCCCCATTTCATTTTTATTTTAACTTAAAAAAATGCGTTTTCCGTTTTTCTTCCACGGAAAATGTTTTGAAGCGTTATGAAAATGACAGTTATTTTTCCCTCAATCTTTTTTTCTGTGAGCTTGCCAACTCCCGAGGAAACTATTTACAGTAACAATCCCCCCTTTTACTCAGACAGTGACCTCATTTACCAAGCAAAAGTCGCATTGAAAGCGTTCTACAATTCGTTTGACAAGATATATGGACATCTAAGTCAAAATGAATCTCGCTTCCAGAAATCTCTTGAGCGAACAGAACGTTCCAAAAAAACGAGGTCTCCTAAAGACTGAAACCACATCCCGTACTGTATTATGGTCAGTAGAAAATTATCTTTCTCTTCTGACATTTGAAAAGTTTATATGCAGTGATACCTTTCGAGTTCCCACTCTTACGAATTCTTTATTTTATTTATGTTTGTCACTCTGTGGAGACTTGTTATCACTGAATGTTATTAAAACTGTGAAGAAGTTTTCTTTGTTGACACTTACCAGAAATCGTATTAAGATTGTTATCACAATAAAGGATGTTCGGAATGATATTGAACTTACAAAAGAACTCCTTATGCAGAATGATAATATTACTCTACCTATAAATTTCGAAGCAAAGAATAGCCTTGCTCATGCATTTGTAACCGACGCTTGCTTGGATGTACAATGCAGTGTTATTAATATTGAAATGGAGACTTTTGTTCCATATAAAAGCGATCCCAAATGTCAAGAAACTAAGGCTTATGTACCCTCGATTTCATCAAATGAGCTACGAGAGCACCTTCAAGTGATACTTGAAGGTGAAGTTCACAACAACGTTACAATTGAAGTAGGCGATGAGACATTTCAAGTACATAAAACTATGCTCTGCTCCCATTCGCCAGTTTTCGCTGCCATGTTTGAACATGACACTCTGGAAAAAGCAAAGAGTCGAATCTATATTGATGACATTTCCGCGGATACTCTTAAAGAAATTATTTCATTCATTTATTTCGGGAGTACAAGTCAAATGTCTCATGAATTAGCGATGGGTATTTACGCTGCTGCTGATAAATATGCCATGACTGATTTAAAAAGAAGATGCTCAAACTTTCTTACTAAAAACCTGACCAGGGAATTAGTATTGGATATCCTCATAATGGCAGACAGACATGCTGATCTAGATTTAAAAACTATGTCGATTCAATTTCTAGTGAATGGAGGGTCTGATATTATTGAGACGGATGAATTCCTGGAATTTTTAGAAACTGAAACTGAACTAGCACGAAGTATTTTCATGCATTTAGTGAAAGTCGTGACAAAATAATTATATTTTAACATGAAATGTTGTTTTTGAGAATATTGATTTTCCTGTAGTTTTGATTTAAAAGGATTCATTTTACATTTATAAGGATAATTTATGTGTGATTTCGAATTTTTACGAATTTCTAAACGTCAAATTGGTACTGCCTAAGAAATTTCTTTTAGCAAAACACTTTTTCTAGGAATTCATTCTCTCATAGAAAAATATTTATTTAATAATTACCATGAAATTTATATAATTTTCTTGTCAATTGTGTGTAAAAATTAGAAATTATTATTCAACTACTTGGACTTTATTATTTTTAATAAATTCTATTTAAAAGACGTTAATGAAAGATAAGCATTTTTTTTTTCAAAAATGTAGAGGAGAGGGGACACATATGAACGATTTTTAATATGTCATTGTTTCTTAATGTTATTATGAATTAATGAAACAAAAATTGAATTAAATAATTATTTACGCTAACTATTTTATTATTTTAAAATCTATCCAAAACCGTGAGGTAGGATAGATTTTAAAATCTATAATCTGAGGTAAAATCTATCCACTGATGAGGTAGTTGTGACATATCTTTGGCGCTTGTGAACAAAGTATAAGTAAGGTTATATGAAATGTACTATTTTAATTTATTTATAATTATTGTTTTTTATCCTATATCATCGTCAAAGTTGCTTGTGTCTAGGTTTATTTAAGTTTATTTAAATCCCATTGCTTTATGCATTGATACTTGATTTTCTTATGCCAATGTGTAATGATGTATGTTGTATAACATAATTAAGTTGTAAAATAAAAACACTTGGTAAGTTTACAAAATTTAAACACACTAATAATTTAAAATTGAAATAAGGGCACTTGCAGATAATTCTCACCTGCCCCAAATAGTTTATTCGCAAGTGCCCCTTTTTTCTAATTTAGCCTAACATTTAAAAAATTACTCCTATCCGAGATGCAAGAAAAACATAAATTTTCATAAACTTACCTTATTAATGCCACTATGTCTTATAAAAACTATATTCCACTTGAAAAAGTCTTTAGAACTTGTTTTACTTAATTTAAAATTTTCAAACATTTACTAAAGCATGTGTTCTAAAATAAATAAATTTGTACGTTAGATATTAAAAAAAAAGTCTGATTGCTTTAAAAGGTTTATCAAAATATGGGCCCATTATTTCCATTTACTGATAATTTTTGAAGATATTTTATTTAAGGTAAGCTGGTGTTTAAGTAATTTAGAAAAGAATATATTTAATAAATTGTTTTCTATAGATCAATCAATCCAGTACCAACGTATTTAAAAAAAACTAAATGTAAGAATATTTTTGAACCAATTGATTAAACTACAAATTTTATTAATTGCAAGACAGACACCATTAAATTAGTGGCACATACAGTATCCTAAATATTTTCTTAAAAAAATTGTTGATAAATTGAAATAGCAGATTTATTCTGAGGAAAACCCGTTTTGCAAACTATGCTCTAGATTTATATTGTATTTTATGTAGACAGGATTGACGATTTTGAAGAAATTAATAGAAGTCCCTAAATAAACGGGGATAAAAAATTTAGTAATTGTAACTTAATTAACACTTTAACTACTTTTTTTTCATGTGTCTAAAGATATCCTTAGTTTAGCATAGAGAGCGTTGGAACAAAAAATTCTCTATATTTTAAATCGTTATGACGTTTTTAAAATTGTAATGAATTTTTCTTTAATTTTGAGCTCAAATCAAAGGGAATAATTAAGCTCCCACATTCTTAAATATAGTTTTCCTCCTAAAAAAAACTCACTCAAAGGAACCACTTTATACCTATACGAATATTCTTACAAGTTTCGAAACTGAGAAAATTTTAAAATAAGAATTTTTTTTACTTACCATTTACCGGAGAGAATATTATTGTAAACTTAATATCCAGTTACTATTAAAGTTCTATAGAAATAGTTATAATATGCTCTCTGAATAAGAAGATTTTTTATAATATTTATTCTTATAATATTTGATTTATAAATACACAAATTAACTTTTCGAAATGGAATTCGGATTAAATATGATCGAATTTTATATAATATATATATATATATATATATATATATATATATATATATATATATTTGTATTTTGTATATGTGTTGATTATAAATGTATATATTATGTTTAGGTTAAGGCTTAGTTTATTTGTTTTTACTTTCTTCTAAATTAAAAAAAAATAACAGTTTAATAATATTTTAATAATAATAATTTTCTTCTAAAATTAAAAAACTTTGGGATATTTGGCTACCTTTTTATTTCTCATTTTCTGACACTTTTGTACTCTACATATTTTCCGAATCTCTTCATATATGACTCATAAAGACAAGTTATTTTACCAAATTTATTTCAAGTCAGTGGAGTTACGAAAACAAATATCAATAATATTATAACAGTAATAATAATAATTTCTTGACAGAAAATAAAGAAAATGACTAAAATTGGGCTCATAAAATTATTTATGCTTTATATTATAATTAAAAAAATATCAAAAAGCATTCAACTTAAATTATTCAAATTTGAAGGAGTTAATATGCAAATATTAGACTAAAATATTAGTTGAAAAGTAACTACTTTTTAGTTATTTTTTAAGTAAATAATTTTAAATTATCAAAATAGTTTTTATTAAAAAATACCCTGTATGAAAACGATGTCACAATGTTATAAGACGATGCTATTCTACGCTTTAAAAAAAAATATTATGTAGTTGTTGCAATAAAAAAATCAAATCTGCATTAATTCCAATTCAATTTTTTTATTTGTATTGTATTATAATTAAAATAAATTATATATCTTCAATATTACATCACGCTTATACCTATTAAGCAAAATTTTACATGTTAATTTTTTGAAAAATCAGTTTTTTATTTACAATATACGGAAGTGTCGTGGACGTGGCTATAGAATTTAGTCTCGGAGAGGGCACAAATAAGTTTTTATCAATTGAATAATTATTTTAATTATTTAAAATCATTATATTATTATCCTGCCTATTAAATATTAATATATTTTATTGACTTTTCTAAATAATATTAATTACACGAAATTATTAATTAGTAAATTAGATGTAATACTTTAAAACCGTAAAAGACTTTAATGTTTACGCAGAATAATTTCCTTTTTTTTTTTAAACATTATTTTTTTTCAGGGAATGCTGTTTTATATAGGAATAAAAATTCATTTCATATTAATTTGTACGTTGATTAGTTAAAATTATTGAATATGAATTTTATACACAGAAGGAAAAGTTAGTTGTACGTCTAGAAGAATATGGCAATAACATAAATATTGCGATGAAACATCATCCGAGAAAACTCAAAATAAAATTGATTAAACATTTTTTTAAATATAGTCTCTCTATTGAAATAAGAACTACGATCGGCGAATTAAACCGTCTTTTCCTGTTCCATGTAAATAAATGGAAAATTTAAAATGCTCTCCGGTATAAATTTTGAAGAGGGTACTGAGCCCAATAGCCCTTACCTTGGTTACATTACTGTTTATCTTACACCACTGTTGACTATATAATTTAAATACAATTGACTAAAAACAAAATTTATATTCCTTCATCTATAATTATTGCAATAGTTAAATGTTAATAATTTAATTATTTGGATCATATTTCGGTCAATTTCAACGAATTAAGTAAATACAATATTTCAATACCTTTTAAGGTAATATTGTTAACAAGGTAAGGTGATAATTTTCATTGACCAAAGCACTTTCTGCCCAATGGAAAGTATTCCTTGTACATTGCAAAAACTTCACTTTTATTGTAAAACCTTCTTTTGCAATAATTTGTGCAGAAAATGTTTCACTTTTCTTTTTCTTAAAAATGGAACCAATACAATTGCTACTTTTAAGTTATCTAAATTGTTCTTTCCTCTGAGGACTTCTCCTTTTTTTGTTCAGTTCTCTTAAGAATAACAAAATTCTTGATGTCAGTAGCATTATATGCTATCCCCTTCGTAAAAATTCTTTATCAAAGATTTTATTTCATTGGTAGTAATTCTTGCGTGTTGAGCTATCTCTGGTGTAAACTTATGTGCTAGTTTCTTCACAATGGTTTTACATTTATTTGGGTTTTAATGTTGACTTTTCTTGACTCTTTCAATAGCTTTTTCAAATTAGCTACAATTTTGATAGGCTTTATTAGAGGAATGTACTAGATTTGGATTAGAAGTGCTTGGTTCATTTAAAGCGGCGGCTGAAATTATCTTTTGCCTGCATTTACTAATCTCTTCCCTCTTCTTTGGTTTAAAAATCCCCATTTGATCAACTTTCATTGTATCTTTCATTTTCTTGCATCTTTGCTTTCTAGATTCATTCTCTTTAAATGCTTGAAATATTCCACTTGCTTTTAATCTTTCTGAGTTCTTTCTTTCGACCTGCTGCTTTTTTCCCCATTTACAGTTAAAATAAAGAAAGTATAAAAATAACAATGTTTACAGATAAAATCACTTGTGATATTATTTGTAAACCATGTTACTGTAGATTTTGTAGCCATTGCAATTCTACAAACACAGCGCATATAATTGTGACTTACTCTACGCCGTGACATACGCTACAGTTTTAATTTATTTAATGTTCAATAAAAATATATTAGTATATAAATTCAAAATCAAAATCAAATCAAAATTGTAGTCTGACCGAGATTAGTATAAAGAAGGAAATAACCGAATTTTTTTTAATTGTGGCTTAATTTCGAAAAATTAGAAAAACTTACCTTTGTTCTTTTTTGTGACTAACACTACAATTGAAAAATCTTATTTTCATTCCGTTCTAAATCAATAATTAAACCAAGATAATTTTTTATAAAGTAAGGATTATGATTGTACATTAGTTGTATTTCTCAAACACATGTTCAGAATATTCAGTAAATGTAGTAAATGTAACTTAACTTAGGAATCAAGCAGTACAAATAATGCAAATGCAAGCACGTTCATTTTTATTACATATAGCAACCATTTCTAATTTGCACCATTGTCACAAAATATGTGTAAAATTTTAGTATTGCAAAATTTAATAAATTCAATTATTTTTCTATCAAATATAAAAATCTAAACTTCGTAAAAATATATTTTTAAAATTCACTTTTAGGACACATTTACATGGAATTACTGTCTAAAGATATAATTATTAGATTTATTAAAAAAAATTTAGATTTATAATGAATTTATTTTTATTTTTATTCATCCAGTTATACAGTAAAAGAACAAATTAGTTAATGTTTAATTAACTAATTAATAATCATGCCAATTTCTGATCTCCCCTCCCCATTTCGATTTACGGAGAGGTATTCCATACTACCAAGTAGTTTAGGGCTCGCACCACATATTTAGCCTAGGGGTCCACTAACTCTAAATCCGGCTTTGGCTTGGTGGGAATACCCCAAACAACTGCCCCAAGGGTGAACCAGTTGTTTATGAGCAGCGTGGTGGGCCAAAAAATTCCCTTTTTTATGATCAGAAGGCGTCGAGACAAAATTTATTCTTATACAAAAAAAGTACATTGCACCAGAATAAAACACAACAAAGTTGCTTCTTTACATTGGAGGCATTTATCTCGCCAAGGACATTGGGCCTCGATCACTGAGCTTAAAAATCTGGAGTGATTACTAAGCGTGGGCGACCGCATTACACCCTTTTTGAGCCCATAACGAAGACTTCCGTGGCCGAGCGGTTAAAGGCGTCAGCTGCGAATACGAAGATTCGTGGTTCGATGCCAGGTGATGGACTTGACAAAGAAAAGTAAAAAGTAGTGATCTTGTGATCGGAGGGTTGCCAGCTTCGCTACAAAATACTAGAAAAGTCGTCCAGAACATCCGCAAAAATTAACGGCGTGTATACGGGACTGGTGCACGATAAATCTGATCGGGGTCCAAAGTCCCGACGTCTATTGAAGGCGTTGGGCGCCAGTTCAGGTGTTTCCTCGTCATCTGACCATGGTTCTAAAATAACGAGATGCATGTATGAATGTGTGTAAGAATGTCTATGTGTTCTCGGGTCTTTCCTTCGAGATAGGCACCGAACCGCCGAAATAGCCCAGTGTGCAGCTCTAGTGCGACGTTAATTAACCAAACCAAACCTTTAGAATGGCATCACCACTATGCTAAATAAGAGTTGGAGAGTAATCTAAGCGTGCGATCACATGATGGAATTATATATATATCCGCGCGCTACAGAAAAGTCCACCCCGTTCCCCCAAATGGTCTACTCTCAGTGATTATTTGACATCAGTGGCCACGATGGTTTAAGGCGCATCAGTCCCCTATACACGGAGGATATTTTTTGGTGCGTTAAAGGAACGATTCACCATTCTGAAACTAAAGGATTCCATGGGCTTTCCTTCGGGATAGCACCTGGACAGTGGCAGCTCGTGGGTTACAGCAAGTACAGCCGGGATGCACCTAAATTTATTAGTATGTTTTAAAACTAAAATCAAACATTTTACTAATTTTCTTAAATGAATATTAGAATTGAAAATGAAATTTCTAAACAAAATCTCCGATAAATAGCAAACCTGTTGCTGTAATGCACAATTCAGCAGGGGAAAAAACTCCATTTAATCAAAACTGCTGTCAAAAAGCGAAGTTCAAAATCGGCTGCATCGTTGCCATGACAACCTCTACGTAGTATGGAGATTTCCCCCCATGTTAATGCACTGCATTTGTGGGAACGTACAGCCCCGAAAGGAATTTTCTGACTTTGGTTGCAGTTGGGAATTCGATAAACTGATTTGCTTGTGCGTGAATCGCGGGGATGGATGGGAGAACCGAGAATTTGCAAGAATCTCTCCAGACGGAAATAGTTTTCGAGATAATTTTACTGTGTGCTGTTGTTTCAAAACCATTTGGTTCTGCTGTTGTTTCGTTATTTAAGTTAATATTAAAATCGACCGATTCGCAAGTTTAAAAGAAAGAAGGATTGCTTAAATTTTCAAAAAATAAGTAAGTGTTTTTTTTTTCCGTAAAAAATTGAAAGTAAACTCTGATTGAGTTATAAATATTAAAGAATTTCCCCGTTCATGTATGGTTGTGGAAAATATGGGAGAGGGGGGGGGGGGGGGTCACATGATTTAGGCTGCACTACCATTTTCGACCACGGGCCGCCACTGCACCTGGATGAAGAAAGACACCGACATTCGCCAATGGGGGAGTTTCACGCCAAGAACAAGAAGACCGCTGTTCCAACGGAACATGGAGAAAGTTCCGCGACGCCGAAGAAGTTCTGTAGGGTTAGCATGGAGCTTTAGCTCCTGTACTATGATTTTAAGTTTTAGTCTTTAAATAATACCTCAATATAGAAATATTTACTACATACATTGAGATAGATTGTAGTCATCGTTTATCAAGTATTTTTGTGTTGAAATAAAAGTATTTTTCCGTATTTTGTTGTAATTCTAATTATAAACAAATATAATATAAGTATTTCTGTACTTAAATTTATTCATATATGATATAAAAATATTATTTATTTGGAAAAAACAAATATTATAAACAAACTTTCCCATAATTGCAAGCGTAGCGACTAAACAAACAAAAGCAAAGCTGCCTGCTGTAGGGAAGAAATCGAAACTACTAGTAAGTTACCATGTTAATACGTCACGTGAAACTCCCGCATAGCAAACTGTCTAGCTCTACTGTGACGTCTTTTAACTAACCGTATAACTTTCAATTGATTTAACCCGACTGAATGTGGCAACAGTGCACAAGTATCCTTGTATTCGAATTAAAATAATAAATATTATTTTCTATCAAATTTGTTTCGTTTTCTCAATATTATTTCTAAAAAACATCTAGAAAATAATAGTTTGGCCATATAAAGTATATTTGTGAGCTATTTAAAATATTCTAATTTGACTTTACAAGGTATAGCGGCTTCTGCGAACGCGCCATTTTGTTGCTATCAGACAAAGGTGAAGGAAGTGTATTTGAGTTGCTCTGTTCAATCTCGTTTAATAATAATCGAAAATGAGTTCCGCCGATAAATTGAGTGATGTTGTCGTTCCTCGAAAGGAAGATGCTACCCCTGAGAAGGAAAAGGGGCAGAATGATGCTAAATCTGACACTTCTCCTCAGAAAAGATCTGCTTCTGAGGTAAGTTCTAAGATGCCGGGTCTTGGTATGAATGGCAGCCATGTTCAAGTGTAGTGTCTTTAATTGTGTGAATGTGATATATCTTAAAATTCTGTATTTTTGAAGTGGTTATTCGTACCTAAAATTTCTAAAATAAATTTTTTTATGTTATTATTTGTTTAATTTTGATCAATAGAAGAAAGTTATCTAAGTGCGTATAGCCGGCATATAGTAAAAAATACATGAAATGATATTCTTTGTACGTTAATCATATTATTTCAAATTATTCGCGATCCAAATCCGATAAATTAATGAATACCGGTGTTAGGTGAATGTTTTTCTCAAACCAGGAAGTAACTTGGCTCGAACGTTACTTTTGTTCCGCGTTTTTAAGTAGTTTTTGAAAACAGAAATTTCCTATTTTAGTGAATATAGTTTTAGTAAATAGGTTAAATCATCTATTTGAACTTTGTATAATCGTTTTGAGAAGTCTGCCTTGAACTCTAATGAAAACAATATACAGGCATTGAACCCTGAGCATCTTGGTTTCGTTTGGGCGCCATCATACTTGTAGAATATTTTAGTAATAAAAAAAATGTTCGTTTATCGTAATGACTATCTATCATAATGACTGTATTTTTTTATGAAGTAATATATTACATTGTTTCTAATTTAATGTTCATATTAAATAATACTATTATAACAATTATATATTTTTCAATCGAGAAGTTATTATTGTGTGTTCTGATAAATCATGTTAATATTTATGGTTCCTTAAATTCTTTCACTTTGCATTATAAAATTATTTATTTTAAATGGTTTGTCGAAAATTATATAAATTTAAAAATATTGTCTTCAAACCTTTTTTTGTAAAACAAAAAGTCGCGAAAAATTCCGTGGGTATATATGCATAGAAACATAACCAATTTGTTTCTTTTTCTTTTATTTAACCATTATTAATTTCATTTTTACATTGTCCTATTTTTCTTTAAAGTTTGAAAAACATTTTTAAAAGCTAGACCGAAAAATTTTCAATCTTCATTAATTGAAATTTTTTATTCTGTTTAATGGACGTATGATATTAGATATGTCATTTTAATGGTTTGGTTTTCTGACTTTATTGATAGAAAACTTTTTTTTTCTACTTTCCCATAGTTTGGGTTTGTTAGGTATTTGATTATCATCCAGCCCAGAGTTTGGTTTTTGAGAAAACCAATAACAAAAATTTTTCCTCAAGTTTTAGTTTTTGATGCATGATTTAACTTTTTTTTTGTATTTGCAATATCATAATTGTTTTAATTAAATGTTATGTTTAAAATTAATTTAATTTTTACTTTTATAACAAGTCTGGTGCGTGAATCCATGAGACAGCCATTGCATTTCTGGGTAAATTCCTAGTGTACGGTGCCTCCTTGGCGCGATTCTGAAAATTGGCGACACGGCCTTTGCAAAACAAGTGAAACGATGCGAGAAAAAAAAGTAGGGTTGCCGTACATCATGATATTGCTAGAAACGTCCTGAAATAGGGTTGCCGAACTATAAAATTTATCGCCCACCAATTGTCACCAAAACACATTTGGCGGGGGCACCGTACACTAGGAATTAACCCATTTCTGTCCTGATTAAAAAATTCCAATCATGTTCAAGCATATTCATGAGCTAAAAAAAAATACCTAAATTTAAATGACAGTCAAAAAACGAGAAAAATCTTAAACAAGACAAAAAACATGAAAAAAAACAAATAATTTAATTTCTAAATCATGGTTTTTGCCAGCTCTGTGTTATGCCCAGAGCTAGCAAAAACCATGATTTGGAAATTTAAATTTTTTTGTTTTGTCACCAAAAGTTTTTTGTGCTTATTGACAAATTGAGGTATTTTTTCTCATGAGCATGATTGGAATTTTAATGTTTTAGCAAATTATGATATTGCAAAGGCAAAAATTATTTAAATTGTGTGTCAAAAACCAGAACCATGGTTCGCACAGTCCTTAAAAGTCCTTAAGAACTACTTAATTTAAGTAGGTCCTTAACTAAGGGCCCTTAAAATCCTTAATTTTCGACTAAGGTCCTTAATTTTTGTCAAACATGTTTTTTTTTACTAATTCACATGGGTGGTATTTTTCCGTGTCTAACCTGAAATTTAATTTTCGAACTCAGAATTCCGGGTGCATTAAAATTATTGAAATGTAGAATTCCGGATTTTATGTTGATCGTGTCCACACTTTTGACAGTTTTACGTAAGTATAAATTGGCAAGGAGAGAAAGGCATGCATGGACGTATTTAGTGTCAGAAAAAAAAGTGAACTTTTGGTCTCTTTTGTTCGATTTTTTAGTCAGTGGTATTTCATTATAATACACTACACTTCGTCATTGGAAAATCTCAGTTCGTTTGTTGTTTTGTGAAGAATCGATACTCATTCTAGAAAAACGAGGAAATTCAGAAGAATGTAGCATCTTTAAGGGATGGGAATTCTGCGCCAGAGCTTTCCGGAAGTGCTATCCTGTGCCAACTTGCTACAAAACCCCACTGACATGTGATTATGTGCCAATTTTGAACCAAAAAATGTGCGATTCTTGGCGCCAAAAAATTTAAGAGGACCTTAAAATGTCCTTAAGAACTACTTAATTTTTACTTTTGAAGATCTGTATGAACCATGAGAACTTACGTAAAATAAATTTGTTGGTTTTTCGTAATAACCATGAAAACTAAACTTTGCCAGCAAATTAAAAATTGTCATTCTGCTCAGACTTTTCCCCGATTTTGAAGATGGAGTTTTTGTTTTCTTGCAGATTATATCGCATCTGTACTTCTCATTTTTCTTATTTAGTTTGGTTCTAGACATTTGCCAATTTTTACATCAATAAAATGTCTTTGGTTTCTTCCTGGTCTGCAGTGCGGTATGTGGTAGCTTAAGGTTTTTGATTCTGCCATATTTTTATTTTCATAGCTGTCGAATCTAATATTTAACTGTACACAATAGTAAAACTATATTTGAAAAATTTGTAGTTGTTTTTTGAAAAAAGAGGGCTGCACATTTGTGTAGTAATACTTGATTAGTTTGTTAATTTATCTAGGTTTTTTTTTTCAAATATTCCGATAAAGTTCCGACAAATATTAATGTCAACTAAAATTAGAGTACAATGTGCAATCTGTCCTTAACAATCCCAAGGATTTAACATTAAAAATAAAGTAACTATTTTTTTTTTTTTAAATATTATTTTAAGTTTAAACTTTTGAAACAGATGCAGTATAGGTCATTTGGCACGTTTTTTTTTTTTTTTCGGCGACGAAAAATTGCCAGATTGAAAATTGCCACAAGAATCGGAACATACCAACAATGTCAGATGGGGTTACCATACTATAAATTTATCGCCCTTATAAAACACACCAAAAAAACTTCGTGCGCCAAATGTCCTATACTACATCTGTACTAAACTTTCTTTTCACAGAATCGCTAGGCAAGTAGGAAAACCATTTTGAACTATTCAAAATTAGACAGTGCTTGTGTACCTGTTTTGCTGTTAAAAACTCATCGGATATACATTTTATTTGTTAAAATTATAGAATTTAATGCGAACATTTGGTATTGAGCTTATTATATGTACATCTCAACTACTTGAGATTAAAAATTTAAAAAATAAGTTAACATTTTTATATTTTTGTCTAGTATCTTATAGAAAAAAAAATGTGAAAATACCTTATTACAATAAGAACTATGTCTTGTAGGTCAAATTTTTTTCCCTCCTCTTCCGATTGATATTGAAAACAAAATAACGACAATAGCTATGCAGAAAAAGAATGAATAAAAATGTATACACTGGAATAGATTTGCATCGAAATGGAATTGCTCCTTTCAGATAATTAAAAAAAATATTGTTCTGTACAGGACATTCATTCTTTAAGTTTATGCTATAGTTGTTTATGCAAAGTTGCTAAGCATCAAAACTACCGTGGTCAAACGAATGTTCTTGGTTTGTTTAGGATCATTGTACGTCATTCTGTCGTGTGACACGCAAATTCAGAGCGATTCTGAAACTTGCAGTTTTTAATACTAAAAAAATATATCTGGCAATTCTCTATTGTTGGATTAGTTCGCACTATAGCAGAGCTATACAATGAAATCTAAAAAATAACTATGATTGGTTGGTTGAAATAACAACCCACTTGCATAATGAGTTATTGGCCAAGACAACAACTGGGCTGGAACTCCGCTTACCAAAATTGGAAATAATTCACAAATATAATCTCATTTTTCAAACTATTACAAGGCCCGTTTTAGCCGAGGACTTAGGATCACAAGCTTATAATCGGAGGATGATGTGTTCAAATGTTTGTCGTCCTTTAAAAAAATCATGGTGTTTAGGGACGTGTGCACATAAAATCTTTTACAGTCCAAATCTACATTGTGTGTCGATTCAATTCTTGTTCTCGTTATCTAACTGGTTCAAAGTTAAGAAGGAGTGTTTCTTTCCTTTGGGATAGATCCTGAAACTATTGCTAATAGCTTATTGTGTAGCTCTAGTAGACGTTGATTCACCCAACAAACCAAACCTATTCATAGTTGATATTTTTTGTGGTCAACAAGGAGCGAAACGGCAGCCTTTCGATCACGAGTTTGCTCTATATTAAAACCCACTGATTATGAGAAATACACAAAATAACCTGGAACACAATTTTAGTTGCACTTCAAGGTACTCAAATACTTCTAAAGTTGAAAAACAAGAATCATTTTGCATTTCCCTAGAAACTTGATAAATGTAAAATGGTGTAGGAACTGAACAATCATCAATACCTCAATGTACAGCTCTAGTGCGGTGTTAATTAACCAAACCTAATGTGAGTTAATGGTTTTGAAAGAGTACTTTGTGCCCCCCCCCCCCCCACCAATTATATAAAATTTCTTGAAAAAAATTATATAAACTAGGAGGCTCCGCCCCCTGCTCCGCTAACGCTCCGCCAACCCCCGGAGGATTGCTACGCAATCCTCATAGGTTTGCTCCGCAAACCACTTCTCGCTTCGCTCGCTAAAAGGTAGGACACAATAACAATGTGTCCTAGTAACAATACTTTTTTTTAATTATATTACCAAAAATTTTAAAAGTTGAAATTAAATTTAAATTATAATTCATCTTGGCATCAATAAATTTTTTGGCCATGTAAATCATTTAATTTCTTTTAAACTACAAATGAAAACAATGGAACCACTGGCAAAGCAATTATTTATTATTTGCCACGTTATTTTCACACCTTTCCTGCGTTTTAGTTTAGTTTTTAACATTATTGGTAGTTTGTTTTGACATAATTGACGTTAAGCTTACCATAGTCTTGCCTACCAGAAGTGCGTACGTAACTAAGTTAATACGTCATAAAAATGAAGATCATAGAAATCTAGTTTTCAAAATTGCCAATAGATGGCGCCACGTCAATGTTCCGCTCATTTGAAAACTTAAAAGCGTTTTTCAAAACTTCTATTTTTAATGTAATAGTGTTTATATTCTTCCTAATTTAAGCTGACATCAACAAAATAATTGTTTACTAATGAATTGAAGGGGCTAATCGTCAAAATGGCTTACATAATGGCAAAATAAAAATACGGGCGCAACAGAATTTCGTAAACAAACTAACCGTTGCCACTCAGCTTACAGAAAAACAGCGTTTTTCAATCACCGCGTAAGAGAAATATATATAAAGATGTTGTGGTTTCTAATAAATTGGCAGTATGTACTCGGTAAAGAGATAGACTATATTTAGAGTCTTATTTTGATAAATATAGTTACAGCTTATACTGTAAATTATAATTTTGAATTTACTATATTCTTTCCTTATAGTCTTTTCTTTTGTTCGCAGTTGAACAGCAGTGATGAAGTGAAGCAAAAGATCCAGAAGGTATGTAGTGGTTTTTTTAATTCTTAAAATAAAATATTTATTATTTACAAAATATTTAAAAATATTTTGTTCTAGTTATGGGTCATTCCATGTCAAATCAAGTCATTTTCCTCTCCATCTACGATTTTTATGAAGTTTGGTGAACTTGTTATATTTACTAAGAATGTAAACCACACAAAATTTTCACCTCATAGGTGTATTTGTTTTTTAGTTATTTACATTTAAATATGGATAAAAATGTACAATATGCCCTGCGATGACTGCATTTAAATTTCCATAACTCGTTTTCTAATTAGGCCTCCGTGGCCGAATGGATAAAGGCGTCAGCTGGGTATCCGAGGGTTCCCGGTTTAAACCTGTATGACGGATTAGACTAAGCATAGTAAAAAAGTAGTGATATTGCGATCAGAGGGTTGCCAACTTCGCTACCAAAAATTCTAGAATGTCGTCCAGAACATCCACAAAAAATTAATGGCGTGTAGACAGGGACTGGTGCACGATAAATCTGATTAGGTTCCAAAGTCCCAACGTCTATTGAAGGCATTGGGTGCCAGCTCGGGTGTTGTCCTTGTCATCGGACCATGGTTAAAAAATACGAGGCATCGTCCCCGGGTCTTTCCTTCGAGATAAGCCCCGAACTGTCGCTGATAACCCACTGTGCAGCTCTAGTGCGGCGTTCATTAACCAAACCAAACCTGTTCTAATTACCACATAGAAAAAGTTTTGGTATCGTTTTAAAGCTCTTTAAATAACCTTCAAAATTATATGAAACACATGAAGGTTTGGTTAGAAACATTTATTTTTACCTTTGACCTTGAATCCCAAACAACGAATTTCTAAATTTTCCCTATATTGTTTCTCCGAATTCTACAACATCTTAACTACAAGTATACCTATTTTCAAAATGGGCACTCAATGAGATCACACACATCAAAAAATTAGAAACAAAAATATACAATATTTAAATATTGACATAACCTTTTTACAGACATTTTTAAAATTAATTATTTAATAACTATTTGCAGTTTTACATACAACTCCAAATTAATTATAAGGACTGTTTACCTTAATTTAAATTAAGTAATTTTTCCATGAGCACACAATTTTGCATTTGCCGACTGTGCACTGCAGTGTATTCTGTTTCACCTATATTAAAAGTTGAACAAATTGCCAATATATTGTTTATTTTTGTTTCTAATTTTTTTTTTTTTGTGATTTTATTGAGTGCCCATTTTGCAAATTGGTATACATGTAGTTAAGATGTTGTAGTATTCAGAAAAAAATATAGTGAAAATTGATAAATTCGTTTTTGGGGGGGGATTCAAGATTGAAGGTCAAATAATAAGACCTTGAAATGTTCCCCCCCCCCCCCCCCCCCAAAAAAAAACTTTTATGTGTTTTATATAATTTTAAAGAGCTTTAAAATGATACCAAATATAATTTTATATGTTAATTAGAACAGGAGTTATGCATTATTAATAGATATAACAATTTCACCAAATTTCATAAAAATCTGAGATGTTGCGGAAAAAATATGCGTTTTCTTGTGTTGATTTGATATGGAATACTTATTGTTTGTTTCATCTTGAGCACAAAATAGTTTTTTAAATTATATAATTGAACATTAAATTTAAGCTTTTGGTGCTATTTTTTATAACTTTGCTTATATCAACATTTGTTAATTCTAAAATTTGAAATTGTTTGCTTTTTTTTATTGTTTAAATAATAAGTTGAAATATTCTAATTTTTCTTTTCTTTTTCATTACAGACTGACCATAAGAGTAAGTGATTTCAAATTTAGTATCTCCTAGAGTTCTTGTAAGTTATATTCAAAATGTTTATTTAGTATGTTTAATAAGTTGCATTCTCTTAATTAAAAATATATATAATCTTTTACTCTGTATAGATTTTAATGCACATTACACAATATTTAGTATATATATGCCATAAAAATTTATGGCCATTCATAGCATGTTTACAAATGTGCTTAAAGTGACCTTTTGTCCATGTTCGTTTTCCTTGATATTGAACCTGCAAATAAAAGAAATTAAAGCCATTTATAAGTGTAATTAGGGATGTCATAATCCTTCTTCACATATCTTAATTAAAAAAAAAATTATATTGTTTTCAAAGCTTCTCTTTACTAAATGGCACAGCTTAGCCAAAACTGACTCTGTGTCATAATACACCAACCAATCTTTTGTGATAATCAAAAAAGATATATATTTTGTAATATATATATTTTTAATTAGGACTTGTCATTTTGCTCATTACCATCTTTTAATGTGACAAGCATAATAATAACTACTGCAATATAATATGTATAACAAGATATTTTTTTCTGTAGCAAATATAAACTTCTTCCACTTTCAGCAGTTTTAAATTAAAACATATTCTGAACTCCGATAAATGCACATTAACCTAGTTATTGCTTCATTCTATATTTTAATTTAAGGTTTAGTGAGGAGATTATTTGAATTTTTTTTTTTTTTTTTGCTAGAGGGAATTGGACATTCTCTTTCACTATCCTTTTAAGACAAGCATACTGATATTTTGCATTAAAACATTTTTATTTTCAAAACTAACTAGTAAATCATTATAGATTGGCTTCATCCTTAAAATTTAAATGCAAATCCTTTTTGCTTAATCTTGAATAAAATACTAATAAGGTATCCACGCTTTTCATGGGTTTCCTAAGTGTTTTGTTACTTTTACCATACCAGCTGATGTACCCGGCGTTGCCCGTGCTTTACACAGTGTTGGTCGGTTTCTTCACTGTGGCACCATGTGGTGGATTTAGTGAGAAGTTTGTTCTTTAATATGTGGGGAAAGGGGTGGTATTCTAAATCTCATGTAGATATTGACCTTCCTCTTGTTTTGAAGGTCAAATGTGCAAAATTTTATCAAGCTCTGAATTTGTATAAAAAACACTCTTCTTTATGTATATTGATATGTCAAGGAAACTCGGTTATCAAGTGATTTTTTTTTCTTTCTGAAAATGTAAATTTAGGTTGATTTATTGCAATTTGATGAAGTTTAAGGTTATCAATTCTTTAAGAACTCCTTATTTTTGATTTCCATTTATAAGGGCCTCTTTGCAATGTTTACTTTTAATAATAGCCCTGAAAAGCTTTTTTCTCCTTTTCACGTTGAGATTGAGAAGTTATATTTTTTGTGCTCCCATTGTAACAGTACTGGATGTGTATCTTTGAAAAGATTTGTTATTTTATTGATTGTTAACAATCCATGTTAATCTGTAAGTCCTGGCTTATGTAGCTGTTATTGTTTGCAAGATTGTAGAGCATTTAAAAAGCCTGCATTAATTCTTAATCTTTTACCTTATGTTTGATCACCATTGTGATTTTCTACTTGTTTTTCACTCGTTAAAAATCTCTTAAACCTAGTTCCCAACTTATTATTGGATATACACTTAGATGTATTCCACTTTGTCTGCATTGTTTATGCACCAGCCTTTTGGCAAATACAAAATTACTTCTCATGAATTATGGTTTGCTCTCCAAGTTTGAATTCTAAGAAAGGGCTTTTGCATTTAATCTTCAGAATTCAGTCATTCTAACAAGTTTGTTATTGGATTCAACATTATTGGTGATAAAGGTTTTTAGTTTGACTTCTACTATATTTTTGTGTTAGTCAGTTTAATTTTTTTTAATATGGTAGTAACATACTTTTAGCTTATAGTTTCTCTTGACCATCAATTACCAATACTTATTTGTATGGATTCGATAATATACTTTCTCCCTTTTTATGCAATCTTTTCGTCTAGAATGCATTGTTAATTCAAAAGTTTGTATTTTGAAAAATAATATTTTTGTGCCTATAGTGTAATTGCTTTTTAGCATTTAGCTGCATTTTTCAATTTTGGAGCTCTTTCTAACAATCTTACAGGAATATTATAATGATTTTTAGCATTTTTTTAGTTATTGGTTTTGAGAACGTACACACACAAAAAAAAAATTGAAGACTTTCACTGTTGTATAAATATTTTTCTGAAATTCTGGTGCATGCGTTGCCCTTTATAATGCAGATTACTGAAATTTTTTAGCATAATAATTAATTCTTTAGAAGGAGGTGGTTCAAAATGCATTATTTTTAAGGAAAAGTACATTATCAGTGATTTGTGATGATTTGAAGAAAAAAAATATATTTTGATTAACTTAACCAAAAATAATTAAATTTATACTTTGTGGGTGTTACCCAGTGTGAATTTTAGATATAAATAGTTTCATGTATATACTATTTTAAAAGCAATAACAGGGTGGTAACATAACCTGGAAATCAGGGAATTATCATGGAAATTTTTAATTCTGGAAAAGTCAGGGAATTTTTCAATATTTCACAAAAAATTAGGGAAATTTTCAAATTTGGATCATTAAAACGGCAATTATCGTCTATTATGCCCTCTACTCTGGGTAATTTAGTTGTCAATATTTCCTTTTAGTTCTGAAAAAGAATTAAAAAAAAAACATGGTTATGCGCATTCTCCTGTTTTCATTTTTTTTTTAAAATGTGAACCACTGCTGGAGGGAGGCAAAGTGCATTGGACCTTGAATAGTGAGCAACATGTGAGGGACTAATGAATATGTGATTTATTGAAGATTGGAATAGGAAATATTAAACATAAAACATTTAAAATGATCTACAAAAGAAATAATTTAAAAAAACTTGGATTTTTTTTTGCATTATCTGCTTTCAGAGAACATGTTTAATTACTACTCTGCCTTTTGCAATTGCATAATTTGTGTTGTATTCATAAATTATTCTTTTTCTGTGAATAAGTATTGCTTATAATTTTTCATTTATAATGCAATATATTTATTGGATCATAGTAGCATGGATACTTTGTTTCTATACCAAGCCAATCATGTATTGCAACGTTTCTTAATGTAATTGTACGGAAGTTTTTCTGACACCATCATGGAAATCGGGGAACTTTTTTCCAGAATGTTGTTGCCACCCTGAATAAGCATGTCATAATTTATTCAGAAAAATTAAACAACTTGTAGTTTTGAAAGCCACAACTTTCTTTTGGCTTAGTGCCCAAACCGGGGGAATTGCTGACACATTGGACATATACAAATGCCACTTTTCGATGTGTAAATTCCGGCAACAGTCGTTAAGCAGTATGTGTAAATTCTGCTTAAAAATATTTTATGTTGAGACTTTGGCAAGTTAAATGCCTCCAATGGAAGAACCAACACTGGTGTTTTCTGGTGTAATGTACTTTTTTTTTTTAGATTTTATCTCTGCGTTTTCTGATAGTAAGTAAATAATTGGCTTACCACGCTGCTCATTGACAGTTGGTTCTCCCTTAGAGCAGTCATTTTGGTCATCTCATCCCTATCAAGCAGTTGAATTTGGCACCGGACAATGGTGCGTAGCTGTTTAAAAACAGGCTGGTATCCCCTTCAAGCAATCGTTTTGGGCTCCTTTCCCCCATTTAAGCAGGCAGTCAGTTTTAACAATGTGCAGTGACACTGTTGTTCAAAAACAGCTGGTTCCCCCTGGAGCAGACATTTTAGACTTCTCGTCCCCTTCAAGCAGTCGGTTCTTGTTATCTCAACCCCCTTTCTGGCAGTCGTTTTCATAATAGAATTACCCCAAATTAAGAAATTTCAAATAATTAAAAAACTTGTTCAACTCTGCAAATAAATAAAATCGCCTATTTTTTATACACAATTAAACTGTTTTACTTAGTATTTGCATCGAGCAAGAAAATTGGAGTATAGTAATCTAATTAGCTACAACGCATTAGCGAGAATTTGCAGTGAAATTTACATACTTTGAACACATCTTAATTGAAGTAATAATTTTCGGAAAGCACAAAATAAGATCTTAACCTGTTCTTTTCCTCCAAGTATTGAATTTTCAACTTAGAACTGCTTGAATTTACAATGAATCTTTTGGAATTAGTACGATAGACCTCTGGTCTGATCGTCCATTTTAATCCAGTTATTTCTACTTCAATGTGAATTATTATAGAATATTATATCTTAATTATTCACTCTTGTACAATCAGTATCTTGCTTTTTAAATGAGTTACCTGATTCTTTAGATAATTTTAAATATGCTTAAAGACTTGTTTGGACAATATGACAAACAATTTAAATATTTTGGAGATATTTTATTTCAGTGTCTTCTAAAAATACACTTGTATACATTTTATTCTCTAAATTATAAATTTGGGTGAGTACTCATCTCTGTTCAAATAAATCTTTTGACTGTACAGTCATTTTTATTTCCAATAGATAAACTGTGACTAGTCATTGAGACGTCAAGTTCTTAATAAATATTGTCATTTCAGTTTAAGTGGTTTTATTGTTGTAATCATTAAACCAAATAAATTTTAGTATTTATGTAGTCTGTCTTATTTGATAATTTTAGGAAATGGCAATCGTGCATTTTTTGTCGGCATAAGGCATTACAAATATTCATGTCAATATTTGTATAGTTTTACATTAAAAATATTTAGGTCCTAGTAGGACACATTATTTGTAAATAAGATAGTTTTCTTCAATAACCTAGTACTAAAGGAATTACAAAGTTAAAAAAAACACATTGCAGTAGCTGAACAAGTCTAATGATATATTAGTTTTTTTTTTTTAGTATTGAAATATATAATGTGATGTAGGCTTAGGTAAAAAAAAACTCAATTTGTGCATGTTAAATGCTATGAGTCTGATAAATAAAAAGTCCAATACTGTAACAGGTTGTTCAAGGAACAAGGTATATTAGGAATTAGTGGAATTCTAAAAAATATATGCATTAGCTTACACCTGACTAGTCATTGATTATCAAATGTTTTCTGAATGCAATCAAACTGTAAGGTGGCATTTCATACTAAATTTTCAGAAGAAAAAAAATTCATTACTATTTTTGTTAAACTTGCTAATTTGGTTCATATTAAAAATATATATATTGAATCCAATGACATTTGTTGTTTTTAAATTTGTCATCATATGAGGCAGTGCGAGTTGCCTCAAAATGCACAGTACGTGGGATTTTTCCGTTAATTATTGGTAATTCCCAAATTAGCTTTTATAGAATGACTGATTTCAGTTAAGTAATGTGCATATCGTTCACCATGAAAATTCATTTTCAGCTTGCTTTTGGTTTAACCTATACCCAGCATCGCTATGTCCAATTAACATTGAAAAAATATTTCAGTCTGTTCAAGTATATTGGTTTTCGTTATACTTAGCTAAAATAATTGCCTGGTTCTAATGAAATACCTACCTAAACAATTGAAGCTTTAAGAGTGCAATGAAATAAAGTGTTAAACTAGAAAATATGCATTAAATCTTGCAAATTTGTTGTTTAAGATGTGTATGCTTTTGAAGAGACACACCCATTTCAAAGATTTGATTTAAAGAAATATTTGACTTAAAATCAGGAAGTATACAGGTTGAAGTTTCAGATTTTCATTTTCTGTATCGGATTGAAGTACTTTGAAGTGTTTAGATAGACTTAATTGTTTACCTGTAGAAAATAAGGTTCCTCTATATTTCTTCTTTTTTTTTCTAGTTGTCCAAATTATTACACTTTTTATGATTGTTTAGAGAACAGACATTAAAAAAAACAACATATTTTCTCCTTTTGCAGTTTGGTCCAATGTTTATAAACAGTTCAGGACCAAGTGAATGCAATACACAGCATTTTTTTTTAAGGACAATGCTTTTTTTACCTTGAAAATTTCTTCCCTCCTACATTTTTGTGCAGAAATTGCTGCCCTTCTCTTCCTCCCACAATTCACCTGTCCATTTTATGAAATATCTGTTCTCATTGTTTTAATTTCAATAGCTTAAAATAGTTTTTCCTTCCTTTGAGAATCTGTTCTAATCGAAAACAGAATTTTCTGCAACAATTTTTTAAAAATACCTTTTTTTAAATATATATAGATTTATAAAAAAGAAACTTGTTTCCTTTTGTATTTACTTCTATGTTTTTAGCTTTGTCATTTTTAGCATAAATATTGTGTAATAGAATGTGCATTACAATAAAATCCCTTTATTTAGAATATTTTGGTTATTTTTTTTATAAAGAGAATGCAACAATTAATATATAGCTGTAGTATATTGTGTAAATAAAGGTGTAAATATGTTACCTGGTTTCAACTGTCTGGCATTACGAAAATATTTTCCATGTGCTACTTCGATTGGTACCATCAGAAAAGGCTACAGGTGCTTAGTATATGGCGTTTGACTCTGGCAAAATAGTTTAAAATACTTGGTCTCTTGTTCTGCAAGTAGATTATCCCACAAGTCCCATTTGAATTACTGGGTATGAGATAAAGGGATCAATGTGTCTAAGCTCAGTAACTTGTTTATATATGGCAGTATATTCAATACCTTGGTATAAATTTGATTTAGACTTATAAATAAATGTATGTCATGATCTGTATTAACAATTCAACTATTCTTTACTGTATGCTCAAGCTGTTTAATGTTTTGTATAAGTAAAATGTAACAATCTTATAACAAGCAAAGATGAAAGGTTAATGCGAATAATTTTCGTTATGAAATTCTAAATTATTCAATGTTATTTTTCAGTTTAAGTTATATTGGTATTTAAACGTTGCATTCAAATTTAAATTAGGCTGATTGAAAAAAAGAAGAAACAAAATATTTGTGTTCAACACAAAAAGCTTGATTAGATAAGGAAGAAGATTTTATTAATCTACAGAAATCGGCTATCTATGAACACTATTTCTGTGCTATTTTTAATATTTTTGAGAAAAAATACGGAATCTTGAATATGTATATTGAAGACATCCAAATTAATCAAGAAACACTGAGAAACAAAGCATTTCACATAGCCTGCAGTGTTAAAGATATGCAAAATGTATGATATAAATAATCAACTCTAAATCTTTCTAATCTGTTATTAATTTTTATGCTATTTCCATTGGCTCCTTTCTGTATTTGATTTTCTTAGTATATATTTTAATTTCTTCTCATTTCTACACTTTTAGAGATGTATTTATTGCTTTCTAGCAATATGATTCACTTTAATGCTTTGAATTCATTTTTTTTGGCTGTTAAATTTAACATTGTTTGATATTTGTTTAATGCTTATCTTAATAATTACCTATGTACGAATATAGTTCAAGACTTTTGTACAATTTAATCCTATTGCATGACATATCAGTATTGTTAAATTAATTAAAGGAAAATGTAATTTCATCTTGTTATATATAATTCTAAAAAAAATAATCTTAATTGATATTTCAGAAAATTAAAAGGATTTTTTTTTTAAGCAGTCCTTTTAGGATTATTTTATTGGTAAATTTTATTAGAACTTGTGCACTTCATTATTCATATATAGTGCATGTAATTAATGATTCATTTCATTGAAAGTGCTCCTATTAGGAACAGTGCGCCTGGTCAATAACTTTAGCTATATGCAGAAAAAAGTAAAAAGTTTTTCATGTTTGGAAATTTTACTTCTAAGTTATTGGATTTATATAATGTAGTTTAACCTTCAATTAACTTTTAATTTTTAAACTTATAAGTTCCTCAATTTATCAAGTCATGCAAATCATATTTTTTTAGCAAGTTATTTTTAGAGAACTTTTGGAGATAGACTCCTGTGATTTTTATAATTAGTGTTCTTGTTTACATAGAACTGCTACCTTTTAATTACTTAATGTATATTGTATGCAAATTTTCTTACCAATATTGTTGAGTACAAGTAATTTTTTTGTTGAAAATTTGAAATCGAGGCACCTTTTAAAATAGTCATTATAGTTTTGAAAATTTAGCATTTTAGATTACTATCATATAATTCTTTTGCTACATATTTAACCTGCCATTTCTTTTATTATATGAATTAACTTATAAATTAGTTATCTCTTGAAGCATTATTCCATTTATAAGTTTTCAATTTTGACCTCTGCATTTGCTATTTAATATAGTAAAACTATTTACAAATCTTGCCTGATGTTTTTTATATCTATTAGTTGTGCTTATTGCTGCACTCTGAGCTTTTTAGTTTTGTCAACTATTTTAGCCTTCTATCTGAAGTTGCATGGTTATTCACCTGTGCTCAAAAATGCAAAATGGCATCATTTGCCTAACATCATTCATACATTTCTCATTATTGGAATATGTTATTGTTAGTATGAATGAACTTTTTGTACATGTTCAACAAAAGCCATTTCTTATGATTATTTGATTGAAGATATATTTTGAACTTGCACATTTAGAATTTGATATTTGGCTTCAAAACGGGCTAGCAATAATATTTTCAATTCTGCTTTTAAATTTATATTTGATTTTTACCTTAGTCTTTGATTAGTATGCAAGCCTTATTCGAAATAGGCATCAAGCTGTACAGATGAAGTGGACTTAAATGTGACTATATTAATTTGTAGAAATATTTCTGTATTTGAAATGACTCAACAAACAGAATAAAGTAGTGTCAGCAAATTTCAAAAATAAATATTTGCTTTTATCAACAAATAGCAAGTTTTGCTTGTGAATGTAATACAACAATATAAAAAAATTAGGTCAATGCTATTTTAAAAGCATTTCAAAGAATTATATTCCTGCCAAGACATTGCAACTATTTAAGTGAAGAATTGACAAGAATAATAAAGTAACCACTTTGATATACTGGATTTAATTGCAATTATATATTGTAGAAACAAAAGGGGTGCACAATGTATTGCTGTGCCAAAAGGTTGCTTACTCTTCCTACAATTGGGTAGACAATCATTTAGTATGATGGTTATCTTGTGACAAGAAGAGCCATAGAACCCAAATACAGGTGACCAGCTGTTTCCAATTTTAGACTTGAACATACCCATTATAAATTTGAATCACAATACAGTTTTGATATTGCGTGAGATTTTCATTTTGTCGTTGATGCTTCCTTCATATACCTAAAATTGCATTTCAATGATTGAGTTAAGATTTTTTTTTCAATTTAGTAAGATGTTGGTTTAATTACTTTCAATTCCTAAAAAACACGCTAAAAGTTTTAAGCCTACAAGGCTTGTATGTGTGTAGACGTTAAAGATGTTGCAGTTGTTATTCTTTTTCATTTTCAAAAGTTATTTCTTGTACATTTATAGAAAAGGCTTTATTTTGGTTACATTTGATGCGGTGATGAGGATTTCAGCTTTGTATAAAGAATATTTAGCCAAAAGTTGGAAAGAAAATTCATTTTTGATGAAACCTGGATTGATCAATTTCTAGTTTTAACCTAAAATTATATTACAAACAGAGTATTACATGTTAGCAGATCAGAAATGATTATACCAGCAGACTATAAATGATCTTGATTATATATATCGGGAGATGCTAAAAATCGATAAGAAGAACATCAAAATGAAAAAAAAAAAAACTAGCATACAGTTAGCATATTTGATAACCCAAGGAAATCGTATTGTACACAACTTTTTCAGTATGCATTCTAACTTGTTACTAAATTGGATTAAAATACAAGTACCAATTCCTTAAATTCAATAACTTAAAGAAGCCTTTGTTACAGATTGTTACATCATTATACAAATAAATTAAAAATATTTATCATATTTTTTTAAAAATTCATCAGTGTTGTGCATATTTTGAAAATCTGATAAATATATTCTGTATGTGCATGAATTGTATAAAAATCCTTCGACATTTAATGACTTTCATATTGCACTTAATTTTATATAGTTTCAGTGCATACATGTTCTAAAAAATGTTTATGCACTTAAGTTAGATTATATATATATAGTAATTTAGTAAAATGCGTTGTTTGTTGCATTTTAGTTTTTTCATGATGATTTTTTTTGTGTGTGCTTTTCTTATTAAGATGAACTACATGAAATATTTATGAACCTAAGATAGGTTTCAAAATTGTTACAGGTCGATTGATTTTTTTTTCTTTCACTGTTGTACACTTGTACTTAAAAATTGTTAAAGCCTGTTTCTTCGTGTGATAAACATGTTTTGATAATGGATATTAGTGAATTTTTTTTCTCTTAAAAGTTTTTATATTCTAATTGGTGATTCATAAATGAAATTACACTGCTTTGTGCACTTGTTTCACAGTGAACATGAAAATATGAAAAACTACATAAAAGGTAAGTTATAGTACTTTAGTTATTTCAAGTGAAATTAAAACTACTCGTAACATCATTGTATTCTGTTTCAAGCTGTCAATTTCTTTTAATTGGTTAATTTGTAAAAACAACCCTTAAAACTAGAGATGTATATCATATATAAAATACTTTGATATTTGTATTTTTTAGATTCTTGTCGTATATAATAAAGCAAGTGTATAATATTAAATGTTTATTTTTAAACCACACTTCTTATGCTAAGAAGTTGTGTACAATTGATTACAAAAATTTCTATGCTATTTTTTTTTTTTTACAACGGATTGAAAACGATACATTAATTTTAAATGTCGTTTAAATACAGTTGATTTTATTCTGGAATATTTACTACTTTTCAACCACATATTACGATGTTTAGGTTAAAATCTGATTAACTCCTTGGAAAGGCGAAAAGTAAACTAACGCCACCACCAAAGCTAGGCTTACACACATTAGATGTTAACCAATTTCGCCATTGGGATACTCGTTCGTTTTGTTTAGAAATTGTTTTCAAATTAACATTTGTAACTAAGAAGTTTAAAATAACATACAAAATACTTTTAAAAACATGCTTTTATTGAGTGTACTAAAGAGTAAAAAATAAACTTATTCAAAATTAAATAACAAATAAAAGTAAAGTGCTGTATCGTACTGCTTAAGAATTTCACAATTTTAGTGCCCCATGCTTTTTTTTTAATCGTTAGAGCAATATTTTTTTTTTCAGTAATTCAGCATTAAGTCTACATAAAAAAAAAACTTGTATTTTATATGGGTCATTCCATGTCAAATCAATACAAGAAAATGCATTTTTTTCCCACACCATTTCAGATTTGTATGAAATTTGGTGAACTTGTTATACCTTCTAAGAATGTAAATCTCTGATGCTTTAAAGCTCTTTAAAATTATATAAAACACATAAAGGTTTGGTGGGATATTTCAGGGTCATAGTATTTGACTTTGAATTCCTAAAAAACAAATTTCTCAATTTTCACTATATTTTTTCCCTGAATGCGACAACACCTTAACTACATGTATACCAATTTTCAAAATGGGCACTCAATGAGATCGCACAAAAAGAAAAATTGGAAACAAATATACAATATTTAAATATTGACAACCTTTTAACATGCCTTTTCTTAAAATTAATTATTGTATTTTTTAGAATGCTGCAGCTTTATATACAATCTTAAGTTATTTAAATACTTTTTACCTTAATTTAAGTAATTCTTCCATGAGCACAAGTCGATTTTGCATTTTCTGCCAACAGTTTTCTTTTCTGTTATAGAGTGTAAACTCTTCCCACCACTGTGGAGGGATCAACTATTGTTAATACATCTTGCACAGGTACCATCTGGCTTATTTAAAAATTTGAATGATGAAGAAGGTCCAGATGGATGGAGAAAACTTAATTTTGCCTTATCTTCATCAGTATCAATTGCACATCACCCACCATTTTTTGTCATAAACGCCATTCACAAATCCTTTGATATCACTGATCGAAAGTTTTCATCCTAATTTAGTAACTTGTTCCAACTTTTGTAATATGTGAATCGGACTACACTGTATTCCAAATTCTATGTGCTGTCAAAGGAATAAATGAGTGAAGCTTCCGAGTCCCAGCAATTGCATGTGATGTTCAAATCCTTCTTTCAATTTCTTTTCTTCAATTAAGTAGTCAGTTATTGTACTGACATGTTAGAATGAAATTAAAGGAATGTTATGGACTCCCGACTGAAACAACTGTCTAGGATTCATAACCTCATCATATTGTCGTTGTAAGCTGTCGTATGCAGCCAACCTTTTTATAGAAGCTCCTATTCCACCACCAGTTCCTTTTCCATGAGCTGTTGCTGTAAAATGCCACTCGGCTGGTATTTGAAAAATCATCTTCATGATTTCGAAGATTTATAAATTTTTTCTATTTTTAAGTGCTGTCGCACCATCAGAAAAATAAATATATTTTTAATAATAGTTGGGTATCTCCTATCTTTAGAAAGCTTTTTAAGAATTCTTAAAGTAAATTAACTTCAATAGTGTCATGAACCAGACACCATGAAGTAATTACAAAACTGACATTGTGCAGTCTTCCTTTTTCATCAGTGAAATATATAACACATGAATGAATTGTTGCCTGAGAATTATTCTAATGAAATCCCTTTACTTTGTCTTGAAGTACAGAAGAATAGTATTTAGAAAAATCGAATATTGCCAGAAAATGTCCGGGTTGCTGCTTTAAATCGGCCTGAAACAATGATTGTTTTGTAATGAATGCAACCAAGTGTTTCAAGATGAAGTACATGGATTTTATTGAAATAATTCTCCGGCAACAATCCATCTGTGTATTAAGTATTTCCCTGATGAAGATGAAAGACTAACATGTTAGTTTTGTAATTAGTTCAGTGTCTGGTTCATGACACTGTTGCAGTTAATTTATTTCAAGAATTCTCCGTAAGCTTTCGTAAAGTAAGATAAACTCAACTATAATTAAAAAGATTTTTTTATTTTCTGATAGTGTGGCAGAAAATTTCATAAATCTTTGCAATCTTAAATTGGATTTTGCAGCACCTGCCGAGTGGCATTTTGCATCAACAGTTCACGGTTGGCTGCATGTACCAGCCTACAACGACCGTATGATGAAGAAATTAAGACTCCTAGACAGTTGTTTCAATATGCAGTTAATAAAATTCTTTAAATTTTATTCAAATGACCACGAAATGAAAGAACAATTGTGTACAATTACAGGGACTCGGAAGCTTTACTCGGGTATTCCTTTGACAGCTCATGCAATTTGCAGTAAAAAGTGTTCTGAATTGCCTATATTAAGAGTTGAATGACTTGCAAAATTAGGATGCAAACTTTCGATTAGTGATATCGTAATGATTGATTTGTAATTACAGTTTTTATGGGTAGTGGGTGTCATGTTGAATTGATACTGATGAAGATGATGCAAAATTAAGTTTTAAACCTGATGCACTTGGTACCTGTGCAAGATGTATTAACAATAGTTGATCCCTCCGTAGTGATGGGTAGTATTTACATTATAATTGAAAAGGTAACTATTGGCGGCAAATGCTAAAATGTTTGCTCATTGAAAAATTAAGGTAAATAAATCTTATATTTACTTTAAAGTTGTATATAAAACTGCAATGAACTGCAGATCGTAATTAAAAAAAGGCTGTCAATATTTAAATGTATATTTTTTTTTTGTGTGTGTGAACCCATTAAGTGCCCATTTTTTTAAAATTGGTATACATGTAGTTAAGATGTTGTAGTATTCAGGGTAAAAATTGCGATAGTTTTTTAGGAATTCAAGGTCAAATCCTATTACCTTGAGGCTCCAAACCTTCATGTGTTTCATATAATTTTATAGGGCTTTAAAACGATACCAAAATTGTTTCTATGTTTTAAATTAGTACAGGAGGGCATGTTTTCTGCCATTTTTAAATGCAAATAACAAAAAAAAATAAACAGTTCTCGGATGTTAAAATTTTGCGTAGCTTACGTTCTTGTAGGTATAAACAAGTTCTACCAAATTTTATAAAAATTTGTTCATGTGAGGAAAATGACAATGTTGATTTGACATGGACAATACCCATATGACATTACCCATATATAATATACATAGGTTGGTCAAAAAGTGTATATATGCCTTGTATGAGCTCCTAGTGGCCATAACAATTAATGAATAGAAATGAAATTTGAGACTTGGTTATTTTGAAATATCCCCTTGAGACTGATCTCAAGAACAAAATCCGAACCATTACGCTGTGACAATTTAAAGAACTTCAATTGGCAACATCCACTTTTCTGCATTAAAAAACTATTGGTATAGGAGGAAATGACATGGCGTTAGAACTGTTGTAACTTGAAAAATGTAGAAAACCAATAAAGACAAAGCAGTATAGCTCTCTAAAGTTAATCAGTGCTTAAAATCAATTAGGTCTTTTTCTTCATCTTGCATCAGTGTTTTTTGTGCTACAGATACTCTCCCAACCCGATTTACTGCTTTGCAATGCATAAAAATGGGTGTTGCTGTTTGAAGTTTTGGCACTGTAGTAGTGAAAGCTTTCTTTTTATTATCTTCAGTCTTAATCGCATACTTTGAAATACCTATATCTTAAATTTTATTTGCTAGGGAGTTGTGTATTGGCAAAGTCACTTTATGACCACCCTGTGTGTGTTTACTGATATTGGATTTGCTGTACACACCTTTAAAAGAAAAGTAAATCTTAATTCTAAAATATTCCCATTCCCTAAATGTAGTCGTATGGGCTTTATTCCAAATACATCTAGTACATAATGCATTTTATCAACAAAAACTACATGCCCAATCTTGATAAAAGGTCTGATCTTTTCAAATATCTTACTCTCAGAGCTGATGGAGTTCTTGCAGCATTTGTATGAAGTTCTGGAAGAATAATCACATTTTCAAGTTTTTAGAATTTTGTAATGTCTTTTTTAATTTTCTGAAATTGTATCATGTGAATTGCTAATTTTTTATTGATAAATTTTTTTTAAAAATTCCATTTGCGGAGATATTTTCCCAAATTCTTAATCGTAATAGAGCAAAACTTGAACACAAGTATATCAAGGTTTATGTAATATGTACTCCAGATAAATATGGAATATAATTTTTTTTTTTTAAAAAAGGTAATCATGTTGAAGAGATAACTACTCGGACAGTTTGTCACACATTAGTGAAAGCAATTCAAATTCTCTGCTAAGACTTTAATGAGGGATGTAGCAACCTCTCGTAAATACACAAGTGGGGCAATTGGTATTCATAGTCTAGATAATTAGTTGTCTAGCCGACAAGTTCCAATCCTGATTTATGTTTATTTTCAATTCTTTAACGCTCGTCGGTGGGGGGCAGTAACGATACAATTTGTCTTCCAAAATCATCTGGTTCCGATTGATAGACTCTGCTGGTCAATCTATATGTTCATTTTCTGAATAGTCATTGAGCCTTTAAGCGTGGCACAGGTTTTAACTTACATGGATTGACTAGAAAAGTTTATGAATCCAAAATGAATAGATATCCTTTAGTTTTGCATACAAGTGTAACATCACTTGTATAGTAAAAAAAAGGATTCTTGACCATCTTTTGTTTTTGGTATGCTGCAATAAACATATCAATATAAAATTTATAGCTTAATCACCTAAAATATGAAAACTTGTAAGATTAAGTTGAAAGTACTTGCAATTGAAATTTTTACTTAGTAACTTCAAATAGATTAATTTTAGAATATTATCCTTGAACATGATTTAAGTTAAATTCCTTTAACCATTAATAAATTTGAGTATTAAGTTTTGGTTTTATAGAATGTATACCGTATCAAAAATAAAAAAATCGATCCTACTAATTTCAAACATTGAACATGCTCTATTTTATAAGATAAAAACTCATCAAATAGAACATTACATTAATAATATGAAATTCAAATACAACGTAAAAATACGCAATTATACAATTTAAAATCTGGACATGTTTCAGGAGATATTTCCCTTCATCAGCAGAAATGAAGAACAGTATGTGCAAAGCAGACTGGAAAATAAATCTAAATATTGAAAGTGTTGCCAAAGAATAAAAATTAATTTAATTGCTTAGAGTTGACTATTGTGGGGGGAAATTGGAATGGCAAACGTCTTATTAACAAATCAATATTTTCATTTCTGCTGAAGGGAGATGTATCTCCTGAATCGTCCAGATTTTTTTTAAGTGTATTTTTACACTGTTTTTGCATTTTACGTCCTATTTTGATTAAACAGGGTATGACCAGCAAGTTATCCAGTAACAACTGCAACAGCGATTGGTTTGGGTTAAATTCAATGGGCCACTTCATAATAATCTATATAACAAATCAACTTTTGCCAATATAATTTAATACTTTTAAAAGAATATTTTGGCAAATGGACTGTCTTACAAACTATAAAATAATAAAGATGAACAAAGGCCATTTGTAATCGCTAAACTTCTTAAATCAGCTTTAAGCTTTGATGTAAAGTTATTCAAAAATCATTGTCTTAGTGCCTTGGAAAAGTAAGTGCTTGTGTGACCTTAATGCTTGGTTAAAAGAGTAATTCTTAAATCCTTGAATTTTACCCTGGTTCCCTGGATGTGAATTCTTCTGGACCTATTGTGAGAATAGTTAGTCGTATAACAATTTTTTTAATGTTTTTTGTGAAAAAAGAATTCCCTTTAAACAGATAACCTCATTTTTTTACAAAAATAATTATCTCACAAAAAATTGCAGTAAATTGTTTATGATCAAAATCCCAGATCTGAAAACACAAATGAAAGCTAATTTCATATAAGTAAGGGTATTATTTATTGAGAAATTTAACCATTTTAAACAAAAATGTAGTACATGGGTTCAAAAGTAAATTATTTATAGGAAGTGCATGAATCGTAATAGAAGGGTTCCCAAACACCTGGAATTGTCCAGGAAAATGAACAATTTTTCAACTTTTCTTGGAATGTCAATTAATTTTTTTAAACATGCTTGAAAGTGCCTTGTATTTCTTTCCTTCCTATCGATACAAATTTCTTCGCATTTTAAATATATAAATTTTGTAAAAATGATTAATTTCTCAATTTTTTTTAATACTTGATAATTTATTATTTGCATGCACTTCATTTTTATGGGTCTACATTAATCTTTTAAAAAAACGTGGAAACTCAATAGTTTGAGCCAAGTTGCGTACAAGTGCATAAAATCATATAATCTCAGATCCAATTTTCATGAATTTTATTTGTGAAGGGTCCGAAATTTTGGCTGGCTGCCCCTAAGAATCAGCATTTGTAAAATGGGTATATGTTGCATACAAACTTGCCATTCGAGTGGTCCAAAAAAAAACTTTTTATTTTTAAATGTTCAAGTGCTAACTCCAAATATTTGTACACGTCCCAGAACATCCCTGTGTAAAATAATTCTTGCTTAATTGAAAAGTATTTAAGGATGTAACTCAATGCATTTAAAGTTTTGCATCATATTCCTATGTAATATGATGCAAAATGTATATACTAAATGTAAAAGTCGAGCATCTCCCTATTCTTGTTACAAGATACAATGTGAGAAATTATTAGGTTTTTCCTAACTTCCAACTGGCTCTGAAAAAGCAATGGCACACACAATATTGCAAACCCTCAATGATTGGTGCGGACCAGGTTCAATGCATGTGCTTTGATACCACTTCCAGTATAACATTGGGGTCGGTAGCTGTCTAAGTCTTCCTATCTTTTCTTCTAAAAGGGTATAGACTCAAGGGTTACTGGAAGTGGTATCAAAGCACATGCATTGAACCTGGTCTGCAATTTTCCAATCATTGAGAGCTTCCTTTCCCCAGATTCAGTTGGAAATTTGGAAACGTCTGATAATTTCTTACATTATATCCTGTAACAAAAACAGGGAGATGCTCAACTTTTGCATTTATTATATGTATGTACGTAGGATTATAATGCAATACTTTCAAATGCATTGAGCTACCCTTAAATTCTTACAATTCAGCTGAAATTTTTTACACAGATGTTTTGGGGTTAGCATTTGAACATTTAAAGAAGGGTTGGACCACCCTTTTTAACATGGTACATATCACCTGTTTACAAATACAGATTCAGTTAAAATTCGATTACAATGGAAGAGAACATCTGATAAAGTTTCTCTAATGACTACTGAAAAAACTCCAGAAAACTTTATAGTAAAATGAACAACAGTGTTGTTAATAATCTTATAAAAAAAAAAATCAGATCGTCCTGTGACTTTTAACCAATTTTAGAAATTATTTTGGCTCGTTTTTGAAAATCTTATGTAGTTGAACATGGCATTTAATAGCAAACACTTAATTCTATTTGTGTGGAAAAAAAGCTTGTACGACTATAAATGTACAAAAAAAAAAAAAATTGGAGAATAATAATTGACATGCTTCAAAATACATTAAAATTATTAGTAATTTCAGGTAGTATCACTCGTTTTATTTTGCCCATTTGTGTATTACTTGGTGGTTATTTTGGTCGATGACTGCTAAATCTAAATAGAATTTTAGTTTAAAAGACTGTAGGCAGATTAAAATTGGACGGGTTAATATTATTTTTTTTTATCAGGTTAAATATATATTTAACATTATCAAATTCTTAATATGAATAAACTTGGTATGTTTGCAATACAAGCACTAGGTAGACCCAAAAATTTTTTTAATCAATTTCAAAATAGTGTGATAAGTTGTTTTTGCAATTGCACCTTTCTGACAAAGGTTTGAAAATTCAAAAGTTTAAGCCATTTTTTGTTTAAATTGTTTTTGTCAAACTTTATTATGTAGCATTTAAATTGACAAGGCTTTAAAAATCTAAGCAATAAAATTATTGAATTTAATGCGTTAACTGTTGTATCAAAAATTGGTAATGTGGCTGTGGGGCCACACTACTTTTTTTATGCTTCAAAACTAAATCTGCCACGCCTGTAACATGCTAAAATTGTTTTTGGAAATGAAATTCTTAAATTGCCATTGATAGTAAACTGCACAATTGATCTATAGAGTATTTACAAAAATAATCTTGTGAGTTTTGTTTAATACCTAATAGCATCAATCTGCTAATGAAATAGTAAAAACGAGGAAAACAAATCCTGTTTGATTGACTTGAAGAAAATACTAATTCTCAGCAGTATTAAAAAGCGTTCTATGGATCAGTAACAAACCATAAACTTTATGGATAAATGGGCACCAGATCGCTGTTGTTAAGGAACTGGGGGGGGTTATAGCGATTTTGTTTGTTTTAGCACAGGATAAAAGAGAAGAAAGACTAGTACAGAGTTTAAATTGAAATTGCTCATTGTGCACTCAATTTCACTTGAAACGTCCTTACTAGTTTTCTTCCCTTTTCTTTCTTATTTACTCCCAAAGCCTCAACAACAGCTCTCTTATGTCCGTTTACCCATAACATTGTTGTATCTTACTGACCCATAATTCAACTTTTACCATACCATTCAAAAATCAAATTTATAAAATATTTTAGAATGTATAAATTCTTTTTTATTTTTAAAGGGACATTTATAGGATTTTTTTTTTACTATTTTCATTGAAGGTTAAGACTAGCAATTATTAAGCAAACTTCAAATTTTTTTTTTAGCTTATAATGGAATAGCTTTTGTGCAGCTATTAAATTCAAAACTTAGAAAAAAAATATTTTCAACTTAAGAGATGTACAGCTAAATACTAAGATTTTTTTTTAATTTAAATTTTGTGTGTTTTTGTCAGCCCAATACACTTTGTAAAACTGGTATTCTTTGGGGAAACTTCAAAGCATCTTGGAATTTTTATACTAAATATTGAATAGTAATACAGAAAGACACTCGTAAATGCCCAGTACTATTATTTTTTTTTTGGGGGAGGGGGGTATTGCTAAAACTGTTGTTATTTTACAAGCACAAACACACACTTAAAAGGGATGGTTAAAGGTAGTTCAATGTATTTTCTTTTATGTATAACAATTTGAAGGTGTAAAACTGAATTGTTGGAGAAGGAAATAATCCAAAAAAACATTTCGTAACTAGTATCGGAGTCCTTTAAAGGCATAAAATATAAACTTCTTAGTCTTTAAAGGTAAGTTTTTGAATTCAAAACAAACAAAAATTGTAGCACATACAGAAAGGTATTATTATTCAATTTTATATATGAAATTATTGTTAACAAATAAATAGTTAAATATTACAAACAAATTGAAATTCATCTGGAATAATTGTACTTTTAACTGAGATAAAGTGCTAGATCTTTACATGCCTTAGTTCTCGCTTTTCCTCTTGTATCTGTAAAATATCCTGCAACACAATTTTATATTACTAATACCATATCTACATATACTTGCTGGGATATTTGCAAAAAAAAATAGTGATGTTCCTGGCTGTCAAAAAAGAACCGTTCACCTTTGTAATTTGTATGAAACTAACCAAATTGCAATTTTTTTTTTGCTGTAGATGAATGTTTTTTGTCTCTTTAATTATGTCCAATATATTAACAATTCACTTTGGATTGCTGTTTATGTAATACTGTTTCAATAACTTCCCAAGAGTGATGCTAGTTTCACTCATACAAATATTTGTACTAATGATTGGCAAATGTTATGTGTAAAAAAAAAATTATAACTGTTCAAAGTTGTATTAGTATCAATATTTTATGTGAAAATTGAGGTATTAATATAATACTTTTGAATTGTCATCAAATGCACTTTAAGTAAAAAAGTTTTTTATATAAAAACTTACTTAAGCTTTTAAATATATATTGAATAATGTATTTTTATAAAATTTAATGTTTGACTGAGCCTTTCTTTGCTGAAAATAAACATTTTAATAAATACTTATCAATATTTTGTTTATATGATCATGTAGTTTGTGATTTTACCATATTATTGCAAGCTGTGTGTTAGCTTGCTTGTATGCTAATGAAATTGTAAAAGTATTTTTATGTTGATAAGGAAACTTAATGAAAAGTTTTTTAAAAGTTAAAATGTGATTTATTTTATTATGTGTAAAAATATTTCCTCAAAAGGAAAGTATGCAATGCTTTTAATTTACCAATGCCTTGTTATAAGTGATGGTTTTGCAAATTGATTTTCTAATTGTGAAATAAATGTATTTTAAAAAAAGTAACTTTTGAAAATTATTTGTAATATATATAACAATATTGAAAACTTTGTAACTCGTAATAGATCAATATATTTTCAATAAAGATAAAAGATTTTCTTGGACAAGCAGCTACTACACTGATCTTCAGAGCTGTCTTTCATCAAGAACTAACAGATACAAGTTGTATACTTTATATATTGTTAAAATTGGATTTGAAATTTAAAAAGTTCCCAGCAATGTATCTGTATTTTGTAATATCTTAATAAACAATATTTTATTACAACAATTTGCCTGTTCTCTATTGATGCTTTTTATATAAAAATTATCACAGTTGAAGATTAATGTATTTTATGCACTTTATGCAACATGTATATTGACAGAAATAAAGTTCCTTCTGAGTAATAAAGTCTGATATTAATATATGTATGTCATGAGTTAAATTTTGTGCAAACTTATTTTTAAAGCCAAGTTCATTAAAAGTTTGTCAATTTCTCTGTTTAATAATTTATTTATATTTGATTATCTAATATTTGTCAGCCATTTATTATACTATTTAATCTGTATAAAGTTCTAACATTTTAATATTTCAGTTAATGTCTAGCAATATTTTATACTTTGTGAATTTATTTGAAAAATTGTAATTTAAATGCGTTTTTTACTGGAATATTTAATCGAATGTTTGCTTATGTATGTACCGTGTTTGTATCAACGGTTTAATATTATTGTAGGTTTGAGTTCCTGTATGGTGGAATAGTTGAATTTTTAACTTTATATGTACTGCCGTATTCTGAGCTAAAGCATATGGTCCTTAATCAATGCCCTGGTATTTCAGTACTGTGATATGTGAAATTTACTTGTTGAATATTTTGAAGCAAGCAAGTGTTATATATTTAGTTTTTACAGTTAAAACTTTTGCATATTTTTCACAAGGGTTGAGCTATGCTAATTTATAATCCCTTGATATTAAGTATTTTATCATGTTCAGTTTTTATTGGTCATGAAATGGAGCTATAACTTTACAACTTCTATTATATGAGCTGTCGTAAATAAAAATGACCTAATGGTGCATTTACTGCAGAGTTTTAGACATTGTGTGACATAGTGAATTGTGTTGATATTTTAGTTGTTACTCATTTCGATTGGTATTGTGTGATATAAGACCTTCAGAAGATTGTCTGCAATAACACAATTTCATGACGTTTAGCAACGTAAAAGGCTCGTTAAGGGTTATTTTTTTGCCAGAGACTGCCTGTGCTATGAAGTGCTTCGTGGCTTCTAAACCTGATTGGAAATGATTGAATCGCACACCAAAGAATGCACATGCAAAAGAAATCCTCTGCAATGCCAGATATAATTGGTTTCAGGTCAATACACCAAATGTGACAATTTGGCTGATGAAAGTCTAATTTTGAACATCCTTTAAATAAATTTCAGGTAGGTCAGCTGGACATCATGCATGAGTCTGACAATGACAACATTCAGTTGAGTCTGGCAAATGACATCTCATGCATATAAGTCCGGCAATGACCGTACTGCCACTCTTAAGCTGTGCTGTGTTAAGAGGTATAATATACTCCGATAATTGGAAACTTCAAATATTTCTTATTTATAATTTACATAAAAAAAATTGCAATTGCTTCACCTTGCAAATGCATGAGTATCAGGTATATTCTTGCATATTTTCTGCTTAAGATTTTTTTTTAAAGAAGTGCTCACTTCTCTGCCTGTAGAATCGCTCAAATTAGTGTAAATATTCAGATTTGAATCGACAAATCTTCCCTTAGAGAATCGGGTATAAATAGATTATTAGTCGCATTCTCTTCGAAGACTGCCTTATCGCAATGTTTATTACAAACTTCACAAAGTGCAATCTATTTTTTCAAACTTTGATGTATAATATTTTTATACAGAAATTACGAACAAATAAACTGCATAGCTGTACCTTTGGGAGATTGATATGCTGTCCCTTGGGCAAATTGTTTAAGTTCCACTTTTTATGTGAACTTTTAAAATAATATATCTTAAATATGTCATTGTTTTTAAAATTACTTTCGTTCAAGGATTAATTATTGGACTTGGCATGTTCTTAAATTTTTTTTTTTATACTTTGAAATAACAAATCGTAAAGTTATATGCAGCTTTTTACTATTGCTAATTTTATCAGTAGTCTAGTTATTTACATTATATTTACTTCTTAAACAGAGTTTTAGATTATTGAAATTAGTTTTTTTTAGCACATGATTAAATTAACCTTAATTCATTGGAGCATTGTCCGCATGAGCATTTTTGGCACAACTTGATGACATGCCAAAAAGTTTACATTGCTTTCTACAATTATTGTTTCTCAAAGTATTGTAGTAGTGTGCAATATAAAAATGCCCATGTGAACCTGTAATTAGTATTCATATTCTTTATGATATTGCACTTTGCACTTAAAAGATTCGTCCTAGTGATTTTTTTTCTGTTAACTATATAAGCTCATAAGGATTCATTTGGTTTCAGTAACGATGCACATTAAGCATTCCTACACATTACTTATGTAAAAATTGGGTTTGCTTTCCCTATCCAGTTCTTTGCTTGTAGTAATTATATTCATATAGTTTCAGCTGTGCTTTGATTGCTTGAACATCTGTTTTAAAAACTGTTTGTAGTGTATGTATTTTATACTTTTTGTTTTTTACAGATAAGGAAGAGAATGGCGAGTCTGAAGAAAAGTATGATGAAGAAGGAGATGATGATGATGACGTTGTTCCCGATGACTATGATGAAGGAGAAGACGGTGAAGGAGATGGAGAAGATGATGGTGCTGATGAGGAGGAAGATGAGGATGATGAAGCTTAAATTTTCGTTATAGAGCATTGCTTCTAGGGGGATGATTAGCGAACAAATAATATTGTCATTTTTTTCTCTTTTATTAAGAACGAGATTTGATTTTTTTTTTTTAATTCAAACTCCAATTTTTAATGTGAATTGAATGTTACATTAGACACTAAAGTAACTATCCTTTAGAATTTAACTCCCCTACCCCAGTGTAAAATCATTATAGCCTTTTATAAAAGATATATGTAGCTGTAATAACTGCAGGTTGCTGTTAGTTGTAAAAATTGCACAATATTTTTTGAAGTTAACATCTCCCATCATCTCATCTGTCATATTTGTGCTGTTATTCACCGGTCATTTTTTTAGATTATGTCTCAAGCAAAGCAGCTGAATAAAATACGCGTGGTTTTATATGTGATGATACCATTAAATCATTTTGCACCCCCTCTATAGTTTGGTAAAAAATTGGATAAATTTCTATGTACATGTTTCCAACCTGCATTAAAAATTAATTTCAAATTCACAACATTAGGCAAAGTTGTTTTGTCATCATTATTTTGTATTTTCTTTTTTAAGTGGAGAATTTCCCTTTGTACATCTAAAACTTTAAACTGGTAATGGGTATATTTTGTTTGACTAATCATCATTTTTATTCACTTGCACATACCATTTTTCTTTCACTTATCAGTTATTCTTGTTATTGTATATACTGTTCAAAATTTCCTTTGTCATTAGGTGAAACAAAATTTCTGAAACCAGTGTGTTGTATTTTCTCAATTTGATTGAAGCCATCGTGTATTTTGTTCCTAAGTTGTCAATAAAGGCTCTCTTCTTTGATTCTTTTTGCTTTAAGAAAAGCTTTTTGATTCTCTTGCATATTAGTTGTCATTTTTCTTATGAGTACTATTATAACAATTATTTTTTTATTCAAAAAGTATATATAGGTCTTGATAATCTGCACTAATCAATTTCGCTACCTATAAGTGTTGCATAATATTTTTAACATGTTGATTGCTATGCCATGTTATGTGAACTTGCATATCCGTTGTCATAAGATAACCTAGTGTGGCAATTGATGTGTTAAAATTCTGGTTTATTAATAAACTTTTAGCAATAACTCGTAGAATTGGCCTATTTAATTCAGCAAAAATTTGGTTTTAAAATGTAAGTGCAAGACTTCATAACATTTCCATTTGTTTTTCTTAAACAAACTTTACCAATAAAATGCCATAGGTTAAATCACTTTATTTTATTCTTGGCGTGTAGAAGCAATGCAAGTTATTTTGGTTTTATATTCGCTAATATCATTAAACTTTGCTACATTATATGGCTATGCTGCCATTTTTTTTTTCAAACATCAAAATTATTTCTGTAAAATATGTGTTTTACTGAAATTCACTGATATGGATTAATTGCCCGCTAATGCTCAAGCTTTTCCAGTGGATTGAGGAATTTTATTTTACTGAGCCTTGTTTGAAACATTTGTTTCAAAAATTTTTTTCCGGCATTCAGATCTAATTTTCAAAAACAATTTCTCACAAAATTGCAAGAGATTTAAATTAAAAATTTTTTAATTTAAATCTGCAATTTTGTGAGAAATCGGTTGTTTTTTAAAATTAGGTCTGATATCTAGGGGGAAAAAATTTCAAATATGTGTTTTACTGAATATAGTCACTCAAATTGTTAAAAACGTCCACTTATGGCGAATTAACGTTTTCTAGATATTACTGCTATTTTCTTTATCAAATTGATTATTGTAGAATTTGTATTTTAGGTTTAGCCCTGTTAAGATATATATATTTAACAAAATTAACCGTTTTTAATATGCGTTCACTGAATGCTACCAAATGAGCTGTATTGTGTTAATTTGAATTTTATTGTCTTGCCAATTTCCAAAAGGGACACGCTATTCGCTTTACATAGTACAATGGACCGACTTCTCAAAGATATGTCTGCCATTTTATCAACTCAACTGCTCATAAAATTCTCTTTAAAAACTAATGATTTCGAGTAGAAACTTTTCAGTTTAAAGTATATCTTGGGCCAGTATTCTGTTTGGGTTTATAGGTATAGCAACATATAACCAAGATATTATTTATTTTAGAAATTCCTATAGTACTTCCTTTATCCACTGACTCGTGATTTTTGCAATTGTAAAGTTGTTTTCGTTTCTTGAATATTTAAATAATTGTTCTTGCTTATTTTGTATTTAAATTTTTTAATTGTGAAAATTGTACCTCTGACCTTTAAACTAAAAGAAAATTGTGATACAGATTGAGCGTTTTATAACTACAAGATATATCATTGCAATTAAATACAATATAGCATACCCAGTAAAAAATTATTTTTCAAGCAGTAGATATTTAGAATTTCAAAAATCGTGTGATCGTTCATTGTAAATGACCAAAAACTGCACCAGGGGGCTACATGCTGAAATTGATAAATTTGTCTAAAAAAAATATATTTTTCTTGTGTAGGCGATCGCCAAAAAGTTTTGTGATACATAAGTGTTACTTTTTTTTAAAGGTAAAAACTAGAATCGGATTATTTACCATTCAGAAAAAACAATCGTTAACGGTATCCATTCAACGTACGAGCTATTCTTAAAAGCTACGTGTCGGAATTTGAAATGTTGGCTACATTGGTAAGTTCGTTAATATATAGATAAGCATCTAATGATTTGACGCGATTCTATTGTCCTAAGAAGTTGCGATCTCGGCTTAATCGCTGATTTAATTACCTGATGCATTACTGAAAGTTGTATAGTAGGTATGATTTTGACATTTAGTAATCTAGAAATCAATATTGTGCTCTTGCAGTTTTTGTTTTAATAACTTTTAATAGTAATTAAAAATTTGACATATAGAGCAATTGAAAGGGTTCTGACCTCCCTTCTGTAAACCCTCCCTTTCACATTTTATACTCAAGTTACTGACTATTAAGTGTTGTCGCATATTAGTCTTTCATAGAATATAATTAATCGCATCCGCCCACGACGTAACTTTTAATCTAGCGAACAGTACGCAAAAATATTTTTTTTTTTTTATGTTTAAAAAGTAAAGGTGTTAGTTCAAGAACTGCTGTTCTTGAATGTCTTGTGAAACGTTAATGGCTATCCAACATTTTTGGATGATCAGCAGTGTTCAACTAGTGGAGCATTGCAGTTTAAAAGTTGAGATTTCTATCTCTACAATGTCAAGAGTATTCATTGAAATCATTACCTATCACAAAAGACAGTTTGCAACAATGTCTGCTGAAAGATTTAAACACCAGCGAGGTAAGAAGTATCCGTGCTGACGAACAAACGACACTGAGTCAAACCGACTATATTTAAGGAAAACCAGAGAGGTCTGAAGAAATATTTGTGCTGACAAGCGAACTATACTGCGTCAACTGGCTATTTAAGGATAATCATATACTAGAAGTGTATCTGTGAAACCAGGTCTGAGAAATTGGGCGTTGATGGAAACTAACAAGTGTAGAACAACTCGGGTGCCTACACGTGCACCACATCGGCTTCGGTGCATCAATTGTCCAACATTTTGCACGTTTCCATTTGATACTAGCTGTTGGTCGCAAATTCCACTGGCCTACGAATCCAACTTCTCAATAAAGTGACAAGAGTTTACCTGGAATGGATTGGGTCCTCTGGTCAAATTGAAACAATCATTGACAGAAGATCAACTGTGCTTCGTGACCATTTGCAGCCGTTTATGAACTTCGGGTACCTCAACAACGAAGAGATGTTTCATTATGATAATACTCAGCGTTACCTGTCCACATTGTTCGTGATTGAAGCAACTACCACAACCACGCAATTGTGGGCGGCTATCGAGACGGCATGGCTGAACAACTTCTAACTCGACTAGTTAGTCATACCACGTCGAATTGTTGCACTTCGCCTGGTTAACGCCCAATACATTATTGATAAGTAATCCCAAGACTTACGGAACCCGTGTATAACTAAAGATTTAACTCGATAAAAACCAGAATCAAACCTGTGGGAGAGAGTGATTTGAATTCTACGACATAAAATCTATTTACTCGATAAATGATAAACCCGTTATTCACAACTTTGATTTATTCCTGGAGGGGGGGGGGGGGTGAGATACCGCTAAAAGAGTACAGCATTGTATGTTTCGTAACATGACAATACAGGTTTTTCTTTCATTTATGACTTGACATCTTTTTTAATAGGACATTTATTAAATCAATCGCATGATAAAATATGCCTCGTGATCGCGATATAAATAAGTAAATGTATGTGCGCGCGTTAGCGATGACCACGTCGGAATATTCACCGTCTAGGAGGAGTTGCATCTGTCGTGATATGAGGTATCAGCTCGTATGTCCTTGTCTGACCACGGTTCAAAATAAATTCTTTAATATCGATAATAAGCCTTAAAGAAAACGCAATATTATTGGTGTTGGGTGTAAAAAACTAGACGGCTCTATTTTTTCAATAAAAAAAAGCAGACAAAAAGTAAAATCGGTCTATGATAGGAAAAGGTATTTTTAAAACGTTTCTTCTTTCCTGAACAAATTTGAAAACTGGAGCTGTCTGGTTCTTCCCCCCAGACACCCCTTCAGCCGCCGACTACTCAGGATAGTAACTGGAACCCCCTTCGAGCAGACGATTATATACTTACGTGTTCTGTACAAACCTCTAGGCAAAAAATCATAAATGTTACTTATTCGATATTTGTAATATTTTACTTTTTTTTTTTTTGGGGGGGGGGGGGTCTCACCCATTTTGTTTATTAATTCTTGCTTCTGATAAGGACCTGAACTGTCGTCAATAGCCTATTGCGTAGTTCTAATGTGCGATGTTAATAATTCAGCATATAATAGCGTTAACTAGATTAGGTATCGGAATCGTTCCTGCCCTACATAGCATGTTGGTCATGGTACCCGGACTCTGGTGTAGAGGGTTCCCAACAAGTTCGAACTTCTAAAAATGGATGTTTTGGCAATTTAGAAAGAAAAAACTTGGATATTTAAAAGAGTAATTAAATCGAAATAAAATCAAACCTATATCAACAATAAAATAAAAGTACCAGGAGGACCGAGCTCAGCTCGCTCGCATATTTTATTACTTAATATTTCTAGTGAATCGAATTAAATGCAAATGTTTTGAAATGTCCATATCAATAGTTGGACGTTTCGTGATATTTTTTACCGCCTAATAATATCTTTATTATAGAAATTTCTTTGAAATACTCATACGACCCAGGCCTGTGGCCAGACAATATATTTAAGGAGGGCAGACACTACTCCGGTTAGGGAAAAGGCCGGGAAGGGAGGCAAAAATTTTGCATCTTGTATTATACACATACCTGCCAACTTTTTCGGTTTGTACGTACCATGCACGGATTTTAGACATTTTGTTCGATTCATTTATAAAATTGTAAGGAATTTTTTCCTTTCACAAAAACCACATAAGGAGCAATTCTCCGGGGGTTGGCGGAGCCTCCTAGTCATAGAATAAGACTCTTTTAGTATTTATATTTATTTATTAAAAATATTTAATAAATAAATATTTTGATATATATCTAATTTGCTTTTGAAATCAAATGCGATAAGAACATTTTAATTCAGTAAATGGCATGAAACAACATGAACAATAATTCAAAAGCACCAAAAAAAAATTCGCTCTTCAATTTTATGCTAGCTTAAATTAACGTAAAAAATGAAAGAACAAAACATATATTGTTTAAGTATATATTTTTAATAAAAGTCTTTTGATCACATATTTAAATTCGAAACCTGTAACAAACAAAGTATAACATCTTTAAAATGCTAGTATTAGAATATTCTTTGGAAAGATGATTTATATAAAAAAAAATACGATTTAAAAACATTTAAGATGCACTTAACATGTCAAATTTATTCATGTTATATCTCTTGAAAAAGGACATATTATATTTTAAACTTTCAAGTTAAATTAGTCGTAATAACTTAAAACTTTTATAAAATATACAGTGTTTTTCATTAATATTTAGACTATGGATGTAGTAATGTTGCATAGTTAAATAAATCGTAATTGCTTTAGGAAATTTTCTAACCATGGGGATAATCATAAAAATAGCATTTGATTTCAAAAATGTTAATTATTATAATTTTTTTTAAACTCTTCAAAAGAATAATTATTTTCATCTTATAAAAGTGATATATTGACGAATGAAGTTTATCGTTAGGCGCTATGTAGCCTCTATGTAACTATTAGGCCAAAGGGCCCGGGCCCTTTGGCCTTATACAAGCTTACGCCTATGTTACCCAGCATATTTAACAAGGTAGATTCTTAAATTTAACGCTTCAAAAATTTTCAGCTTTCATTTCTACGTAAAACAAATCAAATGTTTACTGTATACTATATTTGGGTGAGCTGACTGCCAAGTGGTATGTCACAAAAATCCAAAAATTAACTTGCATAATTTTCGTTGCTAGAGAGATCTGTCATTTGGTTGTGTGGGTCCTAATTCAATAGGTTGCTCAAGAATTAATTGATTGTTATTCCATTTAATATTATATCCAAAGAGAGTTGCAAACGTTTAACGCTCTTATTTCGGAACACTGTTTTGTGACTTACTCAACTTGGCAGCCAATTCGACCATATTGTAGTTTCGTGAAAATGAAAAATATAGTAACATCACTTGTGCCATGTTTGTCGCTACACACATCCACTTTCTTGTCCAATCTTGGTCTTTTATTTAAAAACAAGCAAATACCCATAACGTCGAAGGCTTTTCAATATCCACGCTCACAAAATCAATCGTGTTATCGTAAACAACCGTCAAACTATTGCAACAAACTAATTTCCTAAAGCAACTCTGAAGTTCTTAGGGAATCAACAACCAATCTACGGAAAGCAAACAAATAAGCAACTACTTTTAATTATTTTATCATCAAAAGCCCCGACAGTTTTGTGGCAATCCATACGAGTCTGGCCAATACAGGTTAAAGTGCATACACACTTTGATGAGAAAACAATTCAAAAAGAACAAACGCAACAGTGGTTGGATATACTTGGAGTTTAACCTAATTTCTCAATTCAAAATTTCCTGCTTTACTGTAAAAAATCTATGTCCATAATGAATGAGTTTGAGTTCTTCATGAAAAATTTTGCTTCAGGGGTTGGGTGCGTTATCGAAATTACCTTTCATTCTACTGTTTTCCAAGGAAACGACGCCTGTTTTTTCCTACATGAATACTATCCTCATCGCAGGGCAAGGGACGGTTACCCATGCCTTACCAGACGGGAGTACCCCCCCCCCCCCCTCACGCCCACACTAGTTTTCAAAGCGATCGGTGTGCGAGATAAGACGAGAATTGGCGACAAGTACAACATGTTGATAATCACTTATTGTCTTGCAAGGTTCAATTGCTGTGCAATGGTAAGATGCTGGAAGTAGAATGAGGGGAGAAGGGGGACAGCGGAAAGTGTCTCCTTTTGTTCCCTATGAAAGATCTGAAATATAATTTGTTCGGTTTTTTCTGTGTGAAATTCTAGAAAAACGAATTCTTCCACCGCTCTTTGGGGAGGGGCAAACAAATTCTAGGACGGGCTATCACCCTAGCCCCTCCCTAGCTACAGGTCTGCATGTGACTAGTTAGACGTGTCAAGATCGAAACGATACCTTGGGGAGGGGCAAACAAATTCTAGGACGGGCTGTCTCCCTAGCTACAGGTCTGCATGTGACTAGTTAGACGTGTCAAGATCGAAACGATACCGTATCAATTCTGAAAAAGTAACTTAAATTAATGTTTTTAACGATTCTGGGCGTCTAATAGTACAACCATTCGCGCAATTGTAGCACAAAGTTTTCTTTTGCATGCTAAATCATGATAATATTCTTGTAGTTCAGCATTTCATTAACAAATTATGGTGATGTTTGCATCTGTCTAACTCTGGAGTAACTTATAGACTTTTAAATACTATGCACAGTAGCCTTTGTTATTAAGAAGGTTATGATAATGTTTATTATATTTTGTTTTATTATATTATTATATTTATTATATTTTATTATATTATGATATTATTTTTTTGCTACTGCAGAATTATTTCAGCAATTTTTTATCTTCAATATGCATATACAAATAATAAGCAACAAAAAACATTTTATATTCTTATTAAACGGTTAATCAATAATAAAGATTTTTACTTATTTCGAATAGTTTTATTAGTCGTATTGATGAAAACAGTTTTTCTTTAATTTAGTGAAAATTAATATAATTTTAGCCAATTAACTATTAATTATAACAGTTGCAATCTACCTTCTAAATAAATATTTTCTATAATCTAAATATTATAGATTTTTTTTTGTACTATTTCATAATGCTGTTACTATTACCCCAAAAATGATTATGAAGCTAAAAAAAATTTGATAAAGTTACAAATAAATTAACAAACTAACTTTTTTTTAATCCATTTAATTTAATAAAAAAATTAATCCATTTTTTAAAATCAATTGTTAATTTTTTGTAAAACTTCTACTATTTAATCCATCGAGCGTGAATCCTTTGTAGTAGAGGATTCATTACGTCACTCTCGCTAACATCAAAGCGAAGCCAACATTTATGGTTCCAAACACGTGGTTAACTACATCAATCCATTCATGAAAATTCCTGTACTTAATGAATGAATATTATATGATGCAAATGTTTTTTTGCAACAATTTTCAAAATGATAATTTTTGTATGAAAGTTGTATTGCTTAGGATGAGTTGGAAATGGATTTTCGAGATAGTAAAATAATTTTGGACAGTGTGGGCTATATAGAGGTGTTAAAAAAATCTACGGTATTGTTATAGACGGGGAGTTAGAGAATTGGTGATAGAGTATATATATATAGAATAAATGCGTACGAAAAGAGGTGGGTATATAGTAGGGATGAGCTTAGAAGTTATTATTAAATACGATATTATAATGAAATAACTAGTATATTTAACTGTTACTTGATAACTTAAGCGAGATTAAATGTCGTCAATCTATGGATTAGGCTCACAAAACATCAAATGCTAAATTTTCATGATTTTTTTTATTAGTTGATGGTAGGAATTGTTTTCATTAAAATTATGTTAATGATCTAACACTTAATAATATTTCAATAAATTATTTCTATTATATAAACATATTAATTTCTCCTAATCATTTTTACATCATTAAATGCATATTGGCGATCTCCTATACGCATAAAACAATTCATTTGCTATTCAATTTTTGTTAACATACATTTTAAACTTTCATCTAAATTTTGTTTTTATTTAATATAGCGCAATATACCAGACGGAGATAAATAAAAAAATTAATAACATTTCAAATTTATGCTATTTACCTTTTACAATGCGACGAAAAATCGCTTTCAGCTAAAGCAAAGTGCAAGCAAAATATCTTTCTCCGAAACCGCTTACCCAAAGAATTTCTATGATGTAAACAAAATATTTTCGAATCAGAAAGTGAGAACTATGAGATTTACTGCAAAACCCTCCGTCCCCACCCCTCTTTCTTTTCCCACCAGCGCCGAATTAAACATCCTTCCCGTTCTCGACACATCAATGGAACGAACCACACTGCAAAGAACAGCAAACACCCTAAGTATCGATACGAGATCACATCGATAGTATTAAAATTTATTATACTATACGATTTTCTTGGATTCAAATAGTTATTAAAATATTTTGAACGAAGTTATATCGCGAGGAATCAAACGATCGCACAGCTTGTAATATTTCGAAAGATTACGATCCAATCTTTGCGATATTTGTGATATTTCGATCCAATCTATGTTATATTTCAATCCAAGGTGGAAGACAGGCACGAAGCCCTGGTAATATCAAAATGAAAAGATGATAACATTAAACAGCGCCATTTACTGATCTTTTAAAGAACTTAATTTGTTCGATTTCGAAATTTTTTATTTTTGAGAGTTTGAAAAGAACTGTTATTTCTTAAAAATAATATTTTCAATTATCGGAAATTAAAATAATGATATTTTTTAACTGTTATTCAATTATCTCTCAACTATTATTTGTTCACATCGTTCGATATGTTTCATTGATCCCATACATTAAATAGAATTGATCAAGCTAAACGTATCGAACAAGGCGAACGAATCGATAAAATCAAATATATCGATCAAATTTAACGAATCGATTAAATCGAACGAATCAATAAAATCGAATAAAGCGGTAAAATTGAATGAATCGATAAAATCGAACGAAACGATGAAATCGAAAAAATCGAACAACTTGATGAAATCGATAAAAACGGATGAAATCAAACGAATCGATGAAATCGAACAGATTGATTGTTTCGATAAAATCGATAGTATTGATGAAATCGATAAAATCGAGCGAATTGATGAAATCAAACAAATCCATGATATCGATTAAAAAGAACGAATTGATGAAATTGAACAAAGCGATAAAATCAAACGAATCGAACAAATCGATAATATCGAACGAATTGGTGAAATCGAACGAATCGATTAAATCGAACGAATCAACAGAACCGATCAAATTGACGAAATCGAACGAATTGATTCAATCGATCAAATCTAATGAACTAAAGAAATTTCATAAATAAAAAAGAATTGATCAAAGCGAACAACTTGATCAAATCGAAGGATTCGAACAAATTGAACGTAATGAACCCAGAAAATAAAATATAATCTTTCTTAACCCAGTAAGAATCTGATGTCGTTTGTATTTCAATGTATTAAGATTCTATGGTCAATGTTCCACTTTAGAATTACACAGCTACTAAACATGGCGAAGTGTATTGAGCGTACTACGTTTACACATTTGCGATTTTTCCAATTTACAAGTCAATCGCGAATGTTTTTTCATTCATAATTTTGAAAAGATATCACGTGTTTGGAGCCACTTCCGCTCTGAGATGTTGGCTTCACGATTATGACGTCATGCTCTCTCTTAGTGATGAGAGATATTTGAATAACAGTTATAAAATATCATTATTTCAATATTCGATAATTAAAAATATTATTTATTAGAAATGACAGTTATTTATTTGCTATAAAAAGCAGTATTTCAAGATCAAAATTAAAAAAAAATATTTTAAGAAAATATGTTCTTCAAACAATTAATAGATGCGCTGTTTAATTTTATCCAGAAATACCTAAACCGTCAAAAAGAGCAAGTTAAAAAAAATAACAGTTTAGAAAAAGATCATGTAAAAAAATGATTATTTGAAAGAAAAAAGATTATTATCATGTTACTTAAAAGGAACGGAAACGAAAGAACGATCTGTTCCCACATCCTACATGCAAGACAGCCTTGGTTGAAACAAACTTACTCCGTGATCATCCGAATCCCTCAATAGCAGAAGGATCGCATATCGCAATAACTATCAGGATTAAATTGTGATATTTATGTAGGGATGAGCTTAGTAGTTATTATTAAATAACGATAGTTAAATGAAATTATAATATTATAATGAAATAACTAGTATATTTAACTGTTATTTGATATCTTAAGCGAGATTAAATGTCGTCAACTTAGGAATTAGGTGCCGCAAAACATTAAATACTAAATTTTCATGAAATTTTTTATTAGTTGATTTTATGAATATTTTCATTAAAATACTGTTAATGATCCAACACTTAATAATATTTCAATAAATTATTTCTATTATATAAACATATTAATTTCTCCTAATCATTTTTACATCATTAAATACTTACTGGCGACCTCAATATACACATAAAAAAATTCACTGCTATTCAATATTTGTCAATATACACTTTAAACTACCATCCAAATTGTGTTTTTATTTAATATAGCGCAATATATCAGACCGTGATAAATAAGAAAATTAATAAAAGTTGAAATTTATGCTATTTACCTTTTACAATGCGACGAAGAGTACTAAAGTATTGCTTTCAGTTAATATCATTCAACTAAATGCGAAGTTCAAGCAAAATATCTTTCTCCGAACCTCCAAAAAATTGCTATGATATAAACAAAATACACTCGAAAACTGATTCACACACTCATGCCAACCAATACCATCTTCCCCACACTAAATGAATTGAACTATCTCCCAACTCTAAGATCCTTCCCACAAAACAATAAACTTTCGCCGACTAGAACACTAAAAAAATATCCTGATACAATCATACGATAAAGATTACCTCCAAAACATATATTTTGAACCAAAGAGCTCTGATATAAAAATATTTTTTCATAGTATTAATGTCTTGAAATGGTTTGGATCGCAATTTGGACACGTGCCAATAACGAAGTGACGTAAATATCACAGAGTATGATAAATATCACAATTCCATCCTGATAGTTATTGCGATGTGCGATCCTTCTGCCCTTGAGAAATTCGAATTATCGCGGAGTAAGTTTGTTTTATCCAATACCGTCTTGCATGTGATATGTGAGAACAGGTCGTTCTTCCGTGTCCGTTCCTTTTTCGTAACATGATAATCTTTTTTACCTGCTCTTTCTCTAACCTGTTCTTTTTTTTTTTAATTTACTCTTTTATGACGGTTTAGGTGTTTCTGAATAAAATTAAACAGAGCATCTATTAATTGTTTGAAGAACATATTTTTTCAAAATATTTTTTTTTAAATTTTAATTTCGAAATATTGCTTTTTTAACAAATAAATGACTGTTATTTTTTATAAATAATATTTTTAATTATCGAATATTGAAATAACGATGTTTTATAACTGTTATTCAAATATATCTTATCACTATATTTATCATACTCTGTGATATTTACGTCACTTCTTTATTGGCACATGTCCAAATTGCGATCCAAACCATTTTAAGACATTATTATGATAAATAAAAATATTTTAATATCAGAGCTCATTGGTTCAAAATATATTTTTTGGGGGTTAGCGATATTGTAGGAAAAATTAATATGTTTATATAATTTATTGAAATATTATTAAGTGTTGGATCATAAACAGTATTTTAGTGAAAATAATTCTTACCATCAACTAATAAAAAAATTCATGAACATTTAGCATTTAATGTTTTGTGGCGCCTAATTTCTAGGTTGACGACATTTAATCTTACTTAAGATATTAAATAACAGTTAATTATACTAGTTATTTCATTATAATATCTTAATAACTATCGTTATTTAATAATAACTACTAAGCTCATCCCTATTCTCTCTACTACAGTCCTTTCATGCTCGAAGATTTTATCAAATTGATTTTACTTTTCGAGCACATTCATGATGTATGGCATTTTTCGCATCGCGTTTATCCCTTGTAAAATTCAATTTATAACCAAAACTATAAACAAACTGGGTTTACCAATTCAGGTAGATTTGTCGTTTACTGATACTTTTTATATACCAAATTTTCTGATATTATAATCATTAGGGATTTGTTTGCTATAAAATTGGTGGAACATGCTAATCTGGTTCAACTAAAAGGGAATAAAGAACAGAACTAGAAACGTATGAAGAAACTCTGTTAAAGTTTTTTGCAGTATTTACACTTCCATTAAAGTTGATTGATTTTGTTATTTTGCATTGTGTGCTTTATACATAAATTTAGCAGTTTTATTCTGAGATACGTCGAGGGGCACCCTAATGCTCTTTTTCACTTGGCCCCTAAGCTTGCAAGTCGGTCCGTGTCTATGTGGTTTTCCAAACGATATTTTCTTATACGGAATTTTAATCACTTTCTCTTGTGTATTTCACTGATGACGTCACGTGCATAAACAGAATAGAAAAATTACGGGATTAAATTTGTTCAAGTTTTGTTTATTTTAAATGCAAACGATTTTTGTTCCAAGTTCTTTTTAAATATTTATTAGAAAAGTTAAAGTATTTAGTAGATGAAAAAGTCACGTGATTAGAATGTTTTTTTTCTTCTTTATTTGAAAACGCAAACGATTTTTTAATTTGAATTTTAATTCACTGACGTTTTCTACGGTTATTTATGAGTAAAGTATTTTATTTTAGAATAAAAATATTTCATCTAAAATATTTTGCACGTTTTGAATTAAAATAACATATGATGAATTAAATAACGTTTCACTGTTATTGCCGTATAACCTATTAATACTCATACGCGATGAATAATTTGCAATGGTTTGGTTAAATAACGTCAAACTAGAGCTGTACATTTTGTTATTGATGACGGTTCGGGCCTATCTCGAAGGAAAGACCCGGGAACGATGCTTCGTATTTTTGAACCATGGTCAGATGACGAGGACGACACCTGAGCAGGCATCCGACACAACCTCAATAGGCGTCCGGACGTTGGAACCAGATGATATTTATCGTGCACCAGTCCCGTATATATGCTAGTATAATTTGTTGGATATTTTTAGGCAACTTCCTAGTATTTTAGTAGTGAAGCTGGCAACCCTCCGAGCGAAAGATCACAACATTTTCACTTTTCTTTGTCAAGTCCATCAGTCGGGCTCGAACTCGCAACCCTCTGATTACTAGCCGAACGCCTTTATCCACTGGCAACTGGTGGCCAATTTGCAATGGAAAGAATAACATCGAACTTTTATTCTGCTTATTTCACCCTCTAAATGACATTTTTCGAAGATGAAACGTATCCAAATCGAATTTTTACCCCAAAAAGTAGTAAAGCACCAATTTCCGTGAAAAACATTAGAACGGATTTCGAGATCATGCAGACAAACAAACAAAGCCAGAAACATTGCTCATTTAATAGTATTAGACAGATTTGTACACCTGTAAAGCAAATTGGCAACATGGCGACGTTTTTCGTAAACAAAATAAGCGATCTCCAATGTACACATAATACTCAAGCTGTACCGTTACTTTTATTTCATAAATAGTTGTTTGGCCCCACGTTGCTGGGGAACCCGTTAAATCATATACATTAACAAAAATTGAGTGGCCCGCTAGGACTCGCAATTTATGGTTCCGAAGTCCCGCGCGCTGTCGGCAAAGCTACAAAGGTACGTTCAATGAAGATCTTGGAAATACACTGCGATGCAAAAGTTTAGACAATGCCGTCATTCGGCTTTTGAATTATGATAGTAGAATTACAAAAGCCTTTAAACATATTAGCCCAGTAGAGATAGCTCAAAAAAAGAGGTTGGCTTGCAAAAAATGGAGTAGTTTTGATATTTGGGTATGTTGTATGTATCGACCCCCTCGTGAAAAATCCAAGTTTTCGACCTCCCACCCCTTGTGCGTTTTCCGCCATCTTGAAAAAACCGCTAAAAAAAGGCACTTTTTAAAGTTTTTCCTCAATAACTCTCTTTAAGTACATTTTAGGTTAAAACTCACAATTACAATTTTAAAGAGCATTAAATTTCCTACAAATTTCATGTATAACATATTGGAAAATTCTGAACATGTACTGAGATATAGGGCCGTAAAAATCTAGAAAAATTTCAAAAAAATGAAAAAAGTCAAATATGTCGTTAGTTTTACTTGAATAACTTTTTTCTGTGCAGTTTAGCGTAAAATGCATAATAACCAATCTTGTAGAGGAATTAATTTACTACAAGATCCATACAAAATATTTGTAATTACTACGAACAGATGCCGAGAAAAGTTGAAATAACAATAACAATGTAACACGTACTTTCCCTTCATTCTCTTGCATATTTCCAGTTGTAGGAGTTTTGGTTCCCGTTCTGTTGTGTTTGCTCGTTTTTTTTTTGTTTTTAAGCCCTGTAGTGTGTGCTCAATTGTTCAAAATGTCGAGTTTGCATGGAACTGTGTGCTTTATCTGTGCTGAAAGTTTGAGTGAAGGTGAAACGTTCGTAGTGAAAGAGCTAGGCGAATTACGTGAGTCCAGTGTAAAGCGTAAGCTTTCAACTCATTCTGCTTTTCTGAATAATGTGAAGGGTTCATACTTCATGTCAAAAGAACTAATAATGACAAGCTGATTGCAGCTTACCTCCGAAGGGCAGCTTCTCAGACTGCGCCTGGACCATCCCGTAGATCGTTGAATGAATGTATTTTCACTTTCAAACATCACTGCTTCCTCTGTGGAAACGAATTACCTAAGGATTTCGAGGAGAAGCAGAAAAAATACACTTTGGATAGACGTGATAAAGTGTTTTTGTGTGGAAAACTGTCCATGAAAGAATCAATTTTGAGTATTGTCAATGCACGTGGGAACCAATGGGCGCATAAAATACTTTGACACATTTTCACACTACCCGATTCTACTGGTGGTAGTTTTCATTTGAAGACTTGGTTAATCAGATTGAAGGAGAGTTTCGTCCAGATATGAGAATTATAAAAGCGAGGCTTCGGAAACGATATGGAGATGATGTATTGATTGCTGACTCACATCCCAATACATCAGTGATATGTTTCAAGAAGACTAGTTACAAAATTCTCAGTGATAACTGGTACGGCGAAAGGAAAAAAAACTTGGAAGAAGAACGTTTTCGTATCCTTCAGGTTGCAGCTTACGTCATCGCAGAAGACATTCGTTCTCAATAGTGTGTATACACCTTCAGTTGACTTCCTTCAGGATGTGAAGTCTGTGATACCACCTTCTTTACTTTATTTCATGGAAAGTGTGATTATGAAAGACAAGAAAGGCCAGCTGGATGGACTGAATGTGACATTGTCACATTCAGTGATAGCCGCAGTAAGACCACGGTCATTTTTGTCATCCCTTCTCTCTGGAGTAGGTACTTACTTGTAAAAGAAATTTGGATCACGACTTCATCTTATTATCATCCTTGGGATTTTCTTCCAGTTATGATGAAGTTTTTATATTTGAGCTATATGCTGTACTTCATGCGGACCCTCAAGAAAAATGCATTCTGCCAATTCATTTTTGATAAAGCTGACTTCAACATTAACACTCAGAATGGAGAAGGTACATTTCATGCAATGGGTATGATCATTTCCGTTACTCCTAGCACCTCTGTGATCCCAGATGCATACGAATCTGTTGTAGTCATTGGTGAATACATTGACTTTTTAGTATTGTTCACGGGTTTAGCACCAGACAATGTGTTCTTTTGTAAATCTGATAGGAGCAACATGGCAGATGCCTTGTATTCCAAAATATATAAAAATATAGTGGAAAACATTATTTTTCTACATGCGATAAGTGGCTGCGATATAATCGCCGCTCTATTTGGGCAGGGGAAAATGAAGTTTTGTACCACATTAGAAAGTGATGTATCCCACAATGAAAGTATTACCATTTTCAAAGATCCAGTTGCAGAAAAAGAAAACATCACGGAAGCCACTGAAACTTTCCTTGTGGCCCTTTTGGGCGGTGACCTAAACACTTCTATAGAAGAGTTGCGGTATCTTCGCTTTTCTAAAGCTGCTATAAACACAAAATTCAATTTGGCTTGACTTCATCCAACTAAGGATGCAGTTCAATATCATGCATGTAGAACTTATCTGTAAGTTCAAACCTGGATGGGGTATGAAAAAGACGCTCTCAAATGGGGCTGGAAGAAGGATATTGGTGGCCTAACTCCAGTCCCAATGAATAAAGAACCAGCACAACAGGCATTGCTTAACATGATTTCGTGCCAATGCAAAAAGACTTGTGGTAACAAATGCATCTACAAAAAAAGCTGGACTTCTATGCTCCGTAGTATGTCTTCATTGTGGATTCCAGTCCAGCAGTAATGCACCAGAGGTTGAATTGAACATGGAAGAAGACGAGTTTGACGATCTACTGCCTATTGGTTGAAGTAATGAACTTTATACATCAAGCACACCTGTGCTAAAACAACAAAACTTTATGATGGATTTTTAATTTGATATTTTGTATATATCATTAAAACAAAAGTTAAGATGCATTTTCAAATTGTATTAAGTTTAAATATATGTATTTGTAAATGCTTTAAAAATTTGTGTTTTTCATTGTAAAGTTTTTGTATTCTCCTAAATTTGACATAAATCTCATGTATTGCATGCAAGTTCATGTACTACATACGTGAACTACATGTATATATTACATACATAATAGATTAAAGATATTACTTTCAGGAATACTAATTTCAACAAAAGGTGATATTTGCAGTTTACAACCAACTTTCACCAAAATTGTTATTTCAACATTTCTCGGCATCTGTTCGTAGCAATTACAAATATTTTGTATGGATCTTGTAGTAAATTTAATCCTCTACAAGATTGGTTATTATGCATTTTACGCTAAACTGCACAGAAAAAAGTTATTCAAGTAAAACTAACGACATATTTGACTTTTTTCATTTTTTTGAAATTTTTATAGATTTTTACGGCCCTATATCTCAGTACATGTTCAGAATTTTCCAATATGTTATACATGAAATTTGTAGGAAATTTAATGCTCTTTAAAATTGTAATTGTGATTTTTAACCTAAAATGTACTGAAAGAGAGTTATTGAGGAAAAACTTTAAAAAGTGCCTTTTTTTAGCGGTTTTTTCAAGATGGCGGAAAACGCACAAGGGGTGGGAGGTCGAAAACTTGGATTTTTCACGAGGGGGTCGATACATACAACATACCCAAAAATCAAAACTACTCCATTTTTTGCAAGCCAAAATCCTATTTCTACTGGGCTATATTCAATAAACTCTTTTAAAATGCTATAATCAAAACACAGTTGTTTGATTTGTTATAATACTATTTTTGGATAAAAACAGAAATTTGCTTGTTGCAAAAGTTTAGACACGATTACGAGTTTTTTCGAATGTTTGTTTGTATATGCAAATTAAAAAGTGATGACGTCACAGACTGAGAGTACATAAGTTATACAAAACGACAACCTTTCGTAGTCGAGATGCCGCGACCTAAAGAAAGGGAAGTGGATGGGGTTACGAAGATTTGGCAGTTGAAAGTGAAGGTAAGCTCGTTTCGATAATTTCGGCTATTATTAATCAATCAAAGAAATCTATTTATCGAGTTTTATCTAGTGGATGCTAATACAAAGCAAAACGCAGATTTGGGAGGCCGCGTGTGACGAATAAACTCGATTATTGACGAATTACAGACGAATAAACTCGCCACATCATAAGTCACAAAGAATATTGTAGGCTCAAAATCATATGTCATATGGATCGAAATGGCAATCAGTAATATTTAGTGATCAAAAAAGTGGAATCTGGATGATTTAGATGTCTGGGCCTCGTCCTGACATGACTTGCGCAATGAATCTTGGTGTTTTTTAGTTACATACAAGGTGGTAGCTTGGTGATGGTTTGCGCAGCCTTTTGCTACAATGGACAAGTGTCTCCGCACTTTACCAATGGTCGCCAGACATCACAGTATTATATTAAAGCATTGGAGGCTAACCTGCTGTCATTTGCTGAGCATCTAGTTGACCCTCAGTGAGAATTTCAGCAAGACATTGCTTCGATTCACACTGTAAACGGTTTGGTTTGTTAATTAACGTCGCACTAGAGATGCACAGTGGGCTATTGGCGACGGTTCGGGGTCAATCTCGAAGGAAAGACCCGGGAACACATACACATTCACACACACATTCATACACACATCTTGTTATTTTAGAACCATGGTCAGATGACGAGGAAACACATGAACTGGCACCCAACGCCTTCAATAGACGTCGGGACTTTGGATCCCGATCAGATTTATCGTGCACCAGTCCCGTATACACGCCAGTATAATTTGTTGGATATTCTGGACGACTTTCTAGTATTTTTGTAGCGAAGCTGGCAACCCTCCGATCGCAAGATCACTACTTTTTTACTTTTCTATGTCAAGTCCATTTCACGGATTCGAACCACCAATCCTCTGATTAGTAGCTGAACGCCTTAACAACTGAGCAACTGGGGATCACACTGTAAACAGTACATAAGTCTGGTTTAATTCTCAGCACATAAAAATTATCTACTGGCCAGCGTGTAGCCCAGATCTTAACCCAATAGAGAATCTTTGGGGCATCATGTGTTAAAGAGTTTACAGCAATGGTAGACAATATTCTTCTGTAAATGAATCCAAGAGATCTATTGAGGATGCATGGTACGAAATCGAGCCCCAAACCAGGCAAGATTTAGTTTCTTCGATGGAATCTTGTATTTATGAACTAATCAACAAGAATGGAAGCACAATCAGGTTTTAAATCCTGTTCATTTTAATTTAATTTAATTTGTCTAAACTTTTGAGGCGTTTTGTTACTACTTAATAACTTGCAATATGCACAAGTAAACTTTTATTGTTATAAATATTATATATACATAGCACAATACACTGAAGCCACGCCAAGAAAATTAGTTAAATGTATTTTAAAATATGTGTTAATTCGTTCATTGTCAAAACTTTTGCGTCGCAGTGTATATATATTTTAAATGGTTCTTTATGCAATATTTCTAGAATCATTTAATAAACTAAATAGAATTTTACAAATCCGTTTCTCAGGTGCACAGCTTGAGTATAAACAGTAGTTATTTAAAAGTTATCAGCCTTTTATACGCAGAGAAAGTATGTGTTTCTTTTTATTCACAGACAAACTCTTTATTTTATTACTATAGATTTGCTGGTACTTGCTCAGCCGAGTAGGATTTGAATCTCGACCCATTTTGTGAGAGCTACGTGATATAATCATTAAACAACTTGAGCAGTTCTCTGAATACTGAAATTTATTTCACAAACTTTGAGATAAGAAACATTTTATAGAAATCACTATATCCTTCTAATGGGATGAGATGTTTGATAAAATACACAGAATGAAAATTTTAATGTCTGTTTTTTAATTGCATATAAATATGTACCTAGTTAAAAAAAAAATCCTTAAAATTTCCATTATATGTATTTTACTAATCACCTCATTAGAAAGATATAGTGACAGTGGCGCCGGAACTTTTTTCAACGAGGTATTTTAGGAAATAAACTAACGTTTAAACTACTTGACATTAGAATTTTGTTTTCTGGAATATTTTTTAAAACACATTATACAGATGTATAATAATTTCTATAAAAAGTTTCTTATATCAAAGTTTGAGAATTTTTTCTCACATAATCGCTTTTGCTACGTCACGTAATCACCGATTCCTACATATGATGGACCCCCTTTTCAAAAGGTGTAAGCAGAGACTGATTTACAGCAGGACATTCGGGATATTTACCCGGGCCCCCATTTTAAGGGACCCCCAAAAAAATGATTGTAAAGCTGAAAAAGTTAAAAATAAATTTTCTAATGAATTTCTTTTAAATCAATTAACTATGATTTAATTTTTTTTTAAATAATCAATTTTTTAATTGTTAACTTTTTTTGCAAAACATATACTATTTTATCCAATTAAATCAATTTCATTCATCCTGCACGTTGACGAGGTATGCCATCATGCATCATCTCATCGCGTTTATCAAATGATTGGATCACTTGCAAAATTAAATTCATGACCAAGGTCGAAGATCATAAACAAACTGTAATTACTAGTTATACATAGATTTGTTGTTTACGGATACTTTTTTCCTATTCCATGTTTTCTGATATTGTAATCATTAGGATTTGCTAGCTATAAATGTGTGTATGTGTGTGTGGGGGGAGAGGGGGGGGGGGGGGTATAGAACATACGAATCTGGCTCAACTAAAAGAAAGTTAAATGGTAAGAAAGAACAGAACCAGAAACGTATGAAGAAACTCTGTTGAAGTACTGATCATCGTTAATTCGAATTACCAGAAGAAAAAAAACTTTAGTAGTATTTTTAAAAAAAATATTTTTTTGTAGTATTTTACACTTGCATTGAAGATGAGCTGATTAATTATGTTATTTTGCATTGTGTGCTTATTCATAAATTTAGCAGTTTTATTTTGAGTTGCGTCGTAGGGCAAAAAAATTCAAATTTATCAAACAAGGAGATGTGGAGGGTTTAGATTTTAACATGAGTGATAGAACGAGAGGTCATGGGTTTAAGTTAAACAAATCTCATTTTAATCGGGAAGGGAGAAAACACTATTTCTATAATAGGGTAATAGACAAATGGAACAACTTGCCAGTGAATATTGTTAATTGTAAAGGAGTAACGGATTTTAAGAAGAGGTTAGATATGCATTGGGGGATAGTTAAGAAGTTCTAGATGGACCAACCTTGTTGGGCCTTGATCCTGTTGTTGGTCGTCAATATTTGTATTTGTATTTATTTGTATATATTTTTTTTAATACTTGAAGAATTTAGGTTGTGTTCCAATGAAAACAATATTATATACGAGAATGAATCCCAAAATGACTGTTCGAAAGGGAGTTGAGATGACAAAACTGACTACTCTGCGCGAATGCTTAAACGACTACTCCAAGGGAGCACCAGCTGCTTTATAAGCAGCGTGGTGAGCCAAAATCCCCTTATTTCTTTCAGAAGGCGACGAAACAAAATATATTCTTATACAAAAATAAAAAGTACCTTACGCCAAAATAAAACACCACAGGGTTGCTTCTTTACATTGGCGGCATTTATTTTATTATGATGTCAAAATAAAATTGTTAGTCAGAATTTACACGTACAGTTTAACGGCTATCGCTGTAATTTACATGTCAAAAGGCGGAATTTGTATATATACCCTCTCCCCCCTTTTAGATGACCATAGATGACCTGTTTGAGTGCAATGGGGCACTCAAACAGGGCGGTTGTCTCTTGCTTCAAGATTTTAATCAGGCCCTGGCGATGGGCGCATCTACTTGTTCCGTAAATGTGTTCATCGTCTGTATAGTAGTAAGGGAGGGGGTTGGGATCTGAAATTTTTCCTAGTTTTGACAATGCATTAAAACAATTGACTTATATTTTTATTTTTAAAAAGTGCTATATTAAAAAAGTGAGGGGCAACTTCCGAAAAAAAAATCATGGGGCAACGTCCGGAAAAAGTGCAAGGGCAAGTGCCCCCCTTGCCCCCCCCCCCTCTCCGAATCGCCACCACTGATGCAAGGTTCTTAATCGTGCAAGAAATGTTGCGGAGGTTGCATGGAAATTAAATTGTGTTTGTCCTAAATACATTGATATACAGGAAGTAGTACGTACTTCCTGCCGAACTAGCTAGTTGTACGAACTAGCTGCCCCAGAGCATATTTTAAGGAATTTCAACTGGTGGGGCAAATTAAATTTAACAGAAAGTAGAACCCCAGAAGTTAATGAAAACTTGGTATTTAAAATATAAAATTGAAACTAATTTAATAAACTTAGTTTAAAATTATATGTTCTGTAAAAAGTTTATTTAATTTTTTTAATCTAATTAATGAAATTTTCTAACGATTCATAAAAGTATGTTTTATTTGTTGTCATAAAGCAAAATTTATTTTAACTTTTTTTAAAAACCTAATGTTTTGTATTTTAAAATATATATTTCTTACATTTCTGCAATTTTACTTCACACAAATGTAAAGTTTTAAATATAAAGTACATATACATCTAAATAAAAAGTAGTAACTTTAAAAGTAAAAATATTGGAAGCATTGCCTTTTAATCGAAGCATGCTAATATAAAAATTTAAGGCAAATAGTTAAAAAAAATCAGTATTACAATGGCATTTACAAAAGTCTTGACTATTTTTTACATTGTTTTGAAGTCATTTATTTTTTTAACCAAACTTTCAAACCTTTTTTCATTTCCTTCAACCTTTCTTAAAGTTACTCATATATTTAATAATGTTTCATGTAACCTACGAAATAAATATCCAATGAAAGATTTGGCGGCGAAATAAAGACTTATTGTCCCAGAACTTGAATATATTACCGAATAGCTTTTTATGTATGATAGTTTTCAATTTTGTTAATAATTCGATTAGCCTGTTAGCCATCAGCGATTAGACATTGTTAAGAAGCAATATATCCATTTTTTTTGCTTTTTGATTAATTTCTATTGGTATCAATATGTATTGAAAATATCTAAAAATAAACCAGTTTCATAGCATTTTTAATAAAAAACATTCGATCATATGCAAGTAAATTTTTTTTTCTTTTTTTTCAAATAAACTATTTTAACCTTATTCTTGCTGTGGTTTCCCTCTAGACATTAGTACAATAATAACTTATATATGCTAATTTTAGTTACCTTAGAATTATACATCCATGATATATTTTGCTCATATAAAGAAAGCAATCAAAATTTAAAAAATAAACTTATACATTTATATTCATAAGCATAATCTTTTTAAACATTGGCTCAACTTCCATATAGTTTATGCATTTTATTAAAAATTAGAGCCTTGAGTCCTCCCTCCAAATAATTTTGAAAAGTTTACGCCTCTGTTTATATTTATTAAAATTCATAAATATTGATCCCTTCAAATTGTTATTTACATCGGGAAATATATTTTCCCCCAAAAGTAAAAATTATAAATCTTTTTTAACTATACAAATAAAATTTAATTAAAATACACACCGTAAAAAAATCTACATAAAAAATAAATAAAAGTAATTTACTTACTTTTTGTATCTGTTAAATGCTGGGTAAAAATATCTATAAAAATCGAAGTAAAAAATCGGTCTGAGGCATATGATACGTCTTGTTGGTAAACATTTTTTATCGTACTGGTAGAATTTCTAGTAAACCATTCCAAAAAGATCCAATTGAAACATTTTCTAACCCTCATAACACCCCCCCCCCCCCCCACACACACCTCAAGGTCATATATTTCTATCCTAATCCCTTCAAATACATGCCAGAACTTTTTCCGACTAGAAAAGAAGAGCCGGTCTAGTAAACCATTCCACTTAAGAGATCATAGAGATAAGAGTGCAATAAAATGATTTTGAAAAGTAGGCAATTCGAGGTGTATTGTCAACTGGTCGAACACAGAAACTTTCGTAAAGGAAATTGCGTCGTAAAATTGAAAAGTGTGTGTAATTCGTTATCAGCAAGTCAGGGGAAACGGGAGAGTTCCTCTTCACAAATGAGGCAATTCTCAGTTCTGAACAAAAGGATTTTTGGGGATGGGTAAAAGGCAGTGGTAAAAGCTAGACGAGGGAGGGGTGTGAAAGATTTTCTCCCTTGCGGCGAAATAGTGCCTTTTCACTGGAAGAGACATCTGTCTCGGTCCAGCGTCATTCATTCCTATGCTACAACTTCAAGTTTATGTTTTTACTATGGAAAATGGATTGAACAAAAAAAAAGTCGGGTGGGGCAATTCTGTATGACTGGTGGGGCATTTCTACACACTGGTGGGGAAAAATCCCCACCAACTCTATGTTAAAATATGCCCTGAGCTGCCCAACTTGGCCACGTATAGTGGACCGCCATGGCCAAATGCGTTATTTCGTGTCAAAGTTGTAAAAATAATTCTCATATACCTTGCATATATATATCCATCTGTATATATTATATATATATATATATGTGTGTGTCAATACACATGTGTATATGTATCCCCCCTCCTCCCAAAGTAAAATCCTGGGTACGTCCTTGTATTAAATAATACTGGCTTGCGCCACTATACTTTTAATATCTGTCATCACATGCACATCAATAACTAACTCCCTAAAATGTCATGAAAATGGTAATTTATTTCACTATTTTTAAGCATGAAACAGATAAAAATATAATTTTTAAAATAATGTAATAAAATAATTAATGATAGTGGAGGCCATATTCGGTTAATTTACTGTATTAAAAAAATTATTTTAATTCCAGGCTAGATCCACCTCAAGAGTGGGTAAATTTAACCGACAATAAACTGACTTTTTAAATAATTATTCTTCGCCTGCTTGCTCCCTGGTATCCTGGGCTTCCCCGCATTGCAGACCTGTCTGTTACGCCACTGCTCACCCTCCCCACCGCTACTCGCCGACTATTCTATCTTTTTTTACGTTATTTAAATGTGCGTTTGGCCGAATACGAAACAACTTAAGCCCATCCCATGATTTTTTAATCACTATACATCTGCATCTACCTTCAAGTAGTGAGCCTTGTAATATAATTATTGTTCGATTGTAGTTTAACTCGTGTTTTATCGCTAATAAATTATGAGCAAGCAGCTAATTTATTAAATAAAAACGTTTCGTACAAAATATTACTTATAGATGGCGCTAGATGTCTTGTATAATCAAAGCTATGATTTTGACAAGACATTTCCCATCTTAAGGGAAAAAATACATATATATTTTTTAATATAATAATTTATTCGCACAATAATATATTCATTCCACTACTGGGTGAATTTTACTCAGTGTTCAATAATGTCAGTACAAATGACAATTGACTTATTATTAGTATGAAAACAATCCGTGATATTGTACACTTAAAATTTTACTGAGTTTTTATTTTTAAAGTTTTTATAAGGTGGGAAAAAGAAAGCCAACTTTGCTTATTTTTTACTAGATATTAGGCTTTTTACAAATATAAATATATTTTATAATTTTTTTTATGATAAATCAATAACAGTTTAGTATGTAAAGTTACCGATAGATGGCTCTGAGACTGCAAAGAACGTTTACAAATAATGTTCTATATGTCTTCCATCTTTTTTATTATTATTATTATTTTTTTATGTTTCCCCCCCCCCCCCCCAAAAAAAAAAATAAGCATTTACAGGCCCGTCGCACAGGTGTGGGGTTACCCCCCCCCCTCCCCAATACTCTGGAAACCCTGAAAATTGAGAATTTCAACTTCTGAAAACCCCGAATTGCGAAAATTTATGCCTGAAGAAAATTAATATTATTAACAAATAAAAGCTAGGGAAGATGTAAATCGACCAACTTGTAAGATTACATTTAAATTAGACCTTAGAACGGGCACTGCATTGTAATATGGGTGCAACAAATCAATGCTTGTGAGAGAACTGTTTAATATTACTAACATATATATAAAAAAAAATGAAATATGTCGATAAAGTTGGAACTGAGAATTTTCAGCACTGTTGAGTTGGGAATTTCGAATAGTTGAGTAAAGAATTTCGAATCGTTAAGTTTGGAAATTTTTTGTTTCAATCCCCCCAAAATATTTTTTGTGTAACGGCACTGGCATTTTGCATAGCGTTGCCAGCAGTGTGATTTTAATGGTGACTTTAACACAAAAAATTGTTGTCTTTTTTTTTAAACTAAAACTTAATTTTAAAAGTGATTTATCTGTTAGAAAGTAAATATCTTAAAATTCTTGTTTCCCTTAATTCACCTTTTCACCAGGAGTGCCCACAGGAGGGGATAATGGCGCAAAGTGCACCACCGCCAGTGGCGTCAAACCACTCCCATTGTAAGTCAAATAAAAAAAAATTAAAAACCGAATTACTGTAAAAATCATAAAAATAGAGATATTAGGTTTAATTTGAAATAAAGATAACAAAGAAAATAGATCGTCAAACGTGGTCGTAAAAATATGCTCCAAGATTCTCCAAAACATGCTGGAAACCATATTGTGGTATGGCTCTTCGAGCCAAGACCACATAACTCCGTTAATCTTAAAATACTTCATTATAAGTTGCCAGTTTATTCTAAAACAAAACCATCTTTCATGTTTTTTATAATGGTATGTAATTTATTGTTATTGTTGTACCGCGAAAACACCTGCTCTTTGAGTATTATCTAAATTTCTCGAAAAACAAGCGAGCGATTTTTTTTTCTTACTTTTTGTACGAATAAACCCAGACCCAGGACGCAGACCAGTCTGCTCGTATCGCCCTTTTTTATTTTTATTTAATTCTAAAAATAGATTAGACACCCTTTCTTTCATCAAACGTCTATATGAAACTGAAACTTTTACATTCAAATGTAGTATTGCGTAATCTATAGGCGCCGAACGTCTGAGCATTTTTGGCTTGTTTTATTACTCTTTGTGATTTGCGAATTTGTTCCGGTCGACCCCCCCCCCCCCCCTCCCAAGAATCTCGAATCCTTAAAAGTTGGGAAGTGCGAGTTTTAAAAATCCCTGATTTGGGAAAATTTAAGCCCAAAGAAAAGAAATAGCAAATGAAAGCGAGGCAAGATTAGACTGCCCAACTTGTAAGATTAAACTTAAATTAGACCTTTGAATGAACACTGCAGCATTGGATGTCGCACTGGAGCTGCATATTGGGCCATTGGCGACGGTTCGAGGCCTATCTCGAAGGAATTACCTTTACAATTTAAATGTAATTTATGGAAGTTAATATTTATTGGTAATAAGTAAATAATTTTCTCTGAATTAAATTAGGTATATTTAATGTTTAATTTAAAATTAGCAGTGGCGATTGGGTTTCACAACACCATGCAGTTTCGAGTGTTTTGACTCCTACTATACTTTAGATCATGCAGCCTTTATAATTTATATTATACTTTACCAGTTTTGGTCAACTAAAACGCTTATTAGATCTTTGAACTATCGTAACTATAAATTATCTAACTAATCGTTACCACACGTATATTATAAGGATTCTTAAACTTTAAATTCGTTCTCTAAATTTATTTCATAATTAACTAGAGATTTACTAATTTTAAAAGTACATAATTATTGACAACTGTTAAAAGTATTTAATGACAGTAATAATTGTTGCTGCCTCGATATTCAAATGCTAATGTATTCCTTTTTACTAATGAAAATTAATAAATTTTTTGGGGAAAAAATTAGGCGGGGGGGGGGGGGAGAAGTTTGTTGATGTTTTATTAGGGAGGGGTTTAAGGATTCCCTCTCAAAAAGGAGGGGAACTCTCAAAAAAGAAACTGATTTCTTTAGGGGCCTTACCCCCCCCCCCCCCCCCGGCTACGACCCTGGGGAGGGAAGGGTAGAGAAATTTTTTGGGGGGATTTGCGCCATTGGGTTTAGGGGGGGTGGCCACCCCTGCTTTTTACAACACTTCTTAACCACTTTTTTAAAGATGTGGATTTACTAGGTTACTGCAGAACATGCTATCTTAATGAATTTTTGCTATCTTAATGAATTTTCACTGATGGAACAAATCTGTCTAAAAAGATACATATCCAAATGCCGAATCCCAGAATTATAAAATCGGCCAGGCACATTCTCCACTGTACCATAAGGTTTGGCTGGTGAATACTTTGCACGGGCGCCTGCTCCTGCTTTTACTTTCGATAAGCTCTAGATCTCTCCGCACTTGTCCTAAGTTTACACTTCTTGATATAATTTTGTTCGTCTTGAACTGTTCTTTGAACTTGTTTATAAGTTTCGTATGCCGCAACTAAACTTTAGTAAGATCATTTGAAATCTTCGACAAATCGTCACTTTTCGCTCCACGCAATGTTTACACAAATGGTTTAAATTGTGCCAACTACGATAGTTATTGTATGAAATTGTAGAACTTATTTTTTTCTCTCATTTAAGCACACACTTAGTTTACACACTTGCCACGACCCCGTCAATTAGAATTGAAGTTTCAGTGGTTAAACAGGCCAGCCTAGACTGTAAAAAAAAAAAAAATTGAAAATGAGTACATGAACGCACTTGTTTTTTTTTTAAGTACAATTGCATTGTAAATGAACAATGACGTACTCAATTTTAAGAAATCGTACTTTCGCAAAAATGAACAGTGGTATTTAATATTGGTATTCTCAGCTTCTGTTCAAGCCATTTTAACAAAGCGACCTGACAAACTTAAATTATTTGTTCAGAAGATGGTTTTACACATTATTTGATGTCGATTTCTTAATTGGAAACTGAGTTATTACAATTCAATTATCTTACTTCTCATTTTTTTGCCACACCTTTTTAACATTACTTCTGTTTATAACTTTTTCGCATGTCCTTGATAGTTGAACGGATAAGGCATTGGACAGCTGTGCTGCAGACCTGGGTTCAATTCCCGGTAAGTGCAAGCTGTAATTGTTGGTGTTTATTAAAAGCGATTTATGAAGGCAGCCTCTGTTGGCAACCTGCAGCTCTCTTTATTCATTTTTACTCATTATTGAGTACATGTCTTTTTCAAAAATGAAACTTATGTATTCTGAGCTATGATAAGCATCGAATCGAATGTAATCAAAAATGAGTAAATTTTACTTATTTTTGAATACCTATTTTTAACAGTGTATGCTCGAAATTGTGACGCCTTCCCACTCTCCCCATGAGGTACAAAGGTCATAGGGGAGGTGAATTAGTGGCCAACCTGTCAACGCGGCTCATCTTCCTCTACAAGAATGTTGGTTATTTATTCCCATAGGCTGATTCCCACTAGAGTTATGGAACTTAGAAATATTATCAACATTTCCGTTTGGTATTGGTGTTGTACAAGTTGCACTAATTACACAGGTCTGCAAAAATATACTGTTTGAAAATTGTTTTAGTTTTGATAACTGATTTTTATATAATTTTCAGTGTTGATTCCAAAAATTGAATCCATTTTTTTCCTCTATCACATAAGGTTTTACAGGTTCACAAAACGATTTCGTATTTTGAGGGAAATAACTCGAATCAAAATATTTTTACATTTTTATTTTATCATTTCATAAATTCATACTTTGCATTTATATCCTAGCCCTGCCATGATTTAAATAACAAATGAGTTTATGAAAAAGGTTACAAATTCTTATAGTATCGTTTTCTCTTTCTCAAAATTTTATTTTTGCTTTTCTTCTTATGAACTTGCATGAGATCGACTCTTTTAACATCCAACAGTAGTCGACTATCATGCTAATATTCCACCGTTTTTCCATTTCCATTTTGTCTTTGTAAAATTTTCACCTTTTTTCTCGCTGATTGCACTTAAATTTTCGGAGAAACCGTCCAAGTGCGACAATGAACTTTTAAGCTCATATTATATACCCTAATATCTTGAAATTCCTAACATCTTTTCTATAATAGATTTGTAGTTTAGGTGTCTTTCGTTTCCATGAAAACTGATTATTACTAGTTTTAAAAAATCCCGATTTTTCTCTCGTTCACCCCCCCCCCCCCCCCGCCCCCCCCCCCCCCAAAAAAGCGCTAATTTATATATGGGTAATTCCACGTAAAAGTGTCTTAAGAGTGAATTTTAAAATATTTTTTTACAAAGTTGAAATTTTTATAGGTAATAGAAAAATAATTGAATTTATTATATTTTGCATTAATAGAAATTTTGCGCATATTTTGTGACAATGGTGTAAATTCAAAATGGTTGCTATGTAATGAAATTGAACTTGCTTAAATTTGCATTATTTGTACTCCTTGATTCATAAGATAAGTTACATTTTCTGAATATTTTGAGTACGGGTTTGAGAAATACAACTAATGTACAACCAAATTCCTTATTTTGTAAAAATTTATCTTGATTTAATTTTTGATTTAGAACCAAATGAAATAAGGATTTTTCAACTGTAGTGTAAGTCACAAAAAAGAACAAAAGTTCTTCTAATTTTTCTAAATTCAGCCACAATTAAAAAAAAATCAGGGATTTCCTCCTCTATACTAATCTCTATCAGACTGCTATTTTGATTTCTTATATTTCTTTGCCGCATGGGAAGGTAGAAGGAGTACAGCCAGGGCCTTAGCACACACGGGGCTGTATGCGAAATTAGCTGTGGGGCAATTTTAAGATTTTTTTTTAGTTAGACTAATTAACTTGAAATCTATATCTTAAAAACAAACTTATTTGTGATGTGAAAAATTAAATTATATGAAAAATATATGTAGTGTAAAATGGGTATATATGTTGGGGACAAAAATATAAAGGACACACTGTTAAGCTTATACTTTGACCACGTTCTTTTTTTAAAAACAATACTTCGTTTAATTGAGTATATTTTTGTAAAAAATTAATTTTCTGGGTGATTGAAATCAAGTCCAACAGTAGATTTGTTTGAGTTTTACAAAAAAAACCAACTTGTGATAGTGTGACGTATGAAAACTTATAAACTAGAAAAGTCGAATTTTTTACTCATATTGCTGGGTTTTGTATAGAACCTTATAATGCATTCAAATAAAACATTAGCAAAAAATATACTATACTTAGCTTTTTTTTCAATGATTTACAAAGCGCGGTAAAATGGGTAATCGAATTATAATGCTAAAAAATAGAAAATTCGGAAAAATTTAACGATCTTCGACAAAAGCACAATATTTTACAAAAAGATGATTTCGAATCTTATAAATGGCAAGAATAATCTATAATATATTGAACACTGTTTATATGTTAATATAATAAAGTGACATACTTTAAAAATAAAAAAAAATTGTGAACACATTTTGATAAAAAACATCATTTTCTGGGTTTGTTATAACGTAAACAAAAAGTTTTAAATAGTTTAAAAAATCGTCTGCGGACAAATTAAAAATAAGTTAAATACCAAGGAGAGTGGAGACTACATAGTAATAGTATTGTGTGCCTTCTTCAGCAGTTTCTGTTTGACGGAAGGCGGGGCAGAAATTTTTTGAAGTCATACTGACGTTTGTTATATTTTAAAGCCTTTTTCTGGTTGACCCAGTGCCCCCCCCCCCCCCCCCCCCCCTCTAGAGTATGACTAAAAAATATTTTTCAAGAAATAATGTTCTTTCTTTAGAAATTGCTCTGCAAAATAATGGCTATGGGTTTTGAGGGGCTATAACCCCATATAGTTCGAGTTTCCAGGGAGTCTTGGGGGAAGATCAAGTTTTATGACCCTCTCTTTGGGGATGACTGACGGGGGGGGGGGGGGCTACGCGTCTTTCCGCCCTATCAGGATGACTTTTGACTGCAAGTAAATGCTCAAAAAAAGCACTTTGCCTGAAACTCGTTGTTGTATCGTCCGAGTACAGTCATTGTTAAAAGTTTTATTGGACAGGGGAGGTAAAAAATTCGCTGTACAAATGAGGAGTCAGTGGCTCTGAGATTCTGAGAGTGAAGGAGGGAAATTAAAGTTTGTGTCACTATGGTTAGTTTTGATAAGCGGAAACAGCGGAAAAGGCGAATTCTATGCTATTTACTTCAGTAATAGCTGGGTTTGGCAGTCAGGTAATTTATGTTTCTCTTGTGTTTTTATTCGCGTAAGTTTATGTATTTTAAGCGATGCAAAAAGCTAGACTGGAGTTGTAAATACTATAAGATTATTCAAGTATTTTGATTAAATAGTGATACGTGATAACATTATCCTTGACAATCAAATATTCTTAACCTTTTATATGATAGTTGCTCTACTTAAATTAGGAAAACCGAACCAAATACCTTTGAATTTTATTTTTTTTTAAATATCAATTTTATGTAAATTACAAAACAATTCAAAGAACTGAACATGCTTAATGATGATATTTTTACACTTTAATTTGACATGTAGATAAGAATTATTGTATCATATATGAAAAACAAACAATCAAAAAACGTATTTTGTTAAAAAAAATATATAGTACATCACTGATTTTGCCACCGAATTTTATATCTAACTAAGATATTTTATTTGTCCAAAATACGTTTTGTCACATTGAAATTAACTTACAAAATTGAAATTTGTATAAGCGAATAAGAAAAAATAATTTGCGTTTTCCCCAAATTAGCTTCAAGTGACAAAACACTTTTTGATATTTTTCTATTCGCATGTCTATCTTTTATCTGAGTTTATTAAATGTGTGGATTGAAGCAAGCACTAGTAACTGCTAGTTGGTATTCTGGATAAAAGCTTAAAGTCTTCCTTTGCATAGTTTAAAGTAATTTATTTTTTTAACCGATTTACTTAACTATTTCAGTTCTAACATCATTTATCAAAATTTAAGTACAATAGTGATATTTCACATATCACCATTGTATTTGAAATTTAATATTCTTCGAGAGATTTGGAGAGATATTGTTTGTCTCTTGATCTGTCAATTAACCCATGAATATTTATATTTACATGATTTAGTAGTGCGTCCGAAATCGTGTGAATCCCCCCCCCCCTATTTTCCACAAACCCTACATGAACGGACATTCTTTATTATTTACTACTCAAATCAAAGTTTCCTTTCAATTTTTATGAATTGATAACATGCAAAAAAAAAATAGAAAACACTTACTTATTTTTTAAAAATTAAAGTAATCCTTCTTTCTTTTAAACATTCGAATCGGTCAATTTTAATATTAACTTAAATAACGAAACAACAGCAGGACCATAATGGTCCTGAAACAACCAAAAAACAGTAAATTTACCACGAAAACCATTTCCGTTTGGAGATATTCTCGTAAGTTCTCGTTTCATCCACACATCCCCGCGTTTCACGCACGAGCCAATTAACTTATCAAATCTCAAGTGCAGCTAAAACAAGAAAATTCATTTCAAAATACTTTCTCACAAATGCAGTGCATTAGCAGGGGGGGGGGGGGGATCTCCATACTACGTAGAGGTCCCCATGGCAACGATGCAGCCGATTTCGAACTTCGCATTTTGGCTGCAGTTTAGATTGAAGGAAGTTTTTTCCCCTCCTGAATTGCGCATTACGGTAACAGGCTTGCTATTTATCGGAGATTTTTTTTACTACCGTAGAAATTTCATTTTCAATTTAAAATATCTGATTTAAGTTTTAAAATACACTAATGAATTTAGGTGCAGCCCGGCTGTACTTGCTGTAGTGGACGAGCCGCCACTGGTATGATGTACCCTCTCCTCCAAGGGTATGAGTTGTAATAAATGAACACCCTCTTAAGATTCAAATAAGAGCCAAATTATAGACTTAAAACTATAATTTTTGTAACATTTAATTTTATATTTTAAAACACAAAATTTAATTTATATTTAAATGTTAGTCGAAATTTTTCATTATTTGTTATTTTCCTCGTGTACATTTGCACATGAAAATATTTTTGCTGTGCTTTTTTGTATTGTACTACTAATTTTTATTGTATCTTACGTTTGCTTACGAAATAAAAATATTTTCAACAAATCGGTATATGGAATTTCCGGCGCAAATTTGTTCGTTTTTCTAAATCGATAGGAACATTATCTGTTCTGTCACGCCAATATATTGTAGCCAAATAGATTACTAAGCCAACATTGGCAACCCTTTTAAGTTGTTGTGATGCAAATACTAAGTAAAATACATTGTTTAACCGTGTATATAAAATTATAATATTTTTTATTATTATTATTTGCAGAATTAGAGCATGTTCTTTTAGTTGAATGTATGAATAATTTAATTTAGGTTAAATTCATTGGAATATTTTATTATGATACGAGAATCCCAAAACGACTACCTAAAAGGGAGTTGAGATGATAAAATTGACTGTTCGGTGCAGGGCCGGATTTAGGCATAGCCTACATAGGCTGCAACCTAGGAGCCCGCACAACTCATCAATAATAATATAGATTACTGAAAAAATGGGTGTCTCAACTCTTCAAAATTATGACAACGACTTGTCTGCAAATAAATCACTTAGACAAAAAATATTATAAGCACCAAAATAGTTTCTAAATAACTAATAAGTCAAAGCAAATCCTATTGAAAATAATATTCTTCAACATTTTTATGATGCAGATAAATTCTACTTTTCTTAATGGATTTGAACAATGCAAATATAACATAACACTTTTATCCTTTTAAAATATATGTTTAATTTGTGATAATTTGAAATGGTATTGTGTTACTATTTTTGGAAATCAGTTGTTTTTATTCTAATCGTTATTCTGTTCATGGTGATTTGAGAGTAATACAGACAAGAGTGCAATATTTTATTGAAATTTTCATAAATTCCATTGCACATTGAAATTTTTTCAAATTGTTCGATTGTTCAAAATAGTATTGTTAATTTAAAAAAAAAAAACAGTGCATCCCAGTTTTATTAAAACTAAAAAATGATTTAATTTGCAAATTTTCAATTCTTGCATTTAAAAAAAATTCCGCCCCCCCCCCCTTTTTGATTTACTGAAAGGGGTATTCCATACCACCCCGTAGTTGGGGGCTCGCACCACATATTTAACCGTGGGGCCCACTAACTCTAAATCCGGCTCTGGCTCGGTGGGAATACCCCATACAACTGCTCCAAGGGTGAACCAGCTGTTTATGAGCAGCGTGTAGCGCCAAAAAATTCCTTTCTTTATTATCAGAAGGCGACGAGAAATCTATTCTTATATATAAAAAAAGGACAATACACAAGAATAAAACACCACAAAGTTGTTTCTTTACATTAGAGGCATTTATCTCGCCAAGGTATCAAAATAAGATTTTTAGGCGGAATTTACACATACCGTATTATCGGCAATCGCCGAAAAAAGGAATTTGCATATACAACCCCTGGCATAAAGTATCCGATCGTTTCACGTTCCTGCTTGGAGGATTGTAAAGTAAGTTGATTAGATCTCGGAAAAAATAAAGAACAACAAATCACATCTGAAATATAATATAACACACTTCCAATTATTGAAATAGGATAATAATATATCGTAATATTAAAATCGTTGACATTTTATTTAATAAAATATATTTCCATGTGGAGAAAAAAGTATCTGATCAATCAAAAAGTCGGAAAAAAGTATCCGATCACGTGCAAAAGTAAATGTAAACTTACCGTAATATTTGCATATTATGTAGCCAGTGTACGTATAGAACATCAAGCAAGACTTATAAATGTCAAATTCGTGGATGGGAAACATATTTGATTTTGCAGTGTGCGAAAGAATACTTCCCGTGAAAGAATTTTCTAACGATTTAAAATTCAGAATAGTTAAATATTTAAAAGACGGAATGTCTCAAAGAAAAGTAGCATTATTGCGTAGATGTGGTCAAAGTATTGTTTGCGACATTTGGAAGAAATATCGTGCTACAAATAGCGTAGAAAACTTTTGTCGAAGTGGACGTCCACGCGCTACCACGAAAAAATAAGATAGAAAACTTGTTGGATTGGCAAATTCTATGCAGCGATTGACATCAAAGCAGCTCAATTTGGAATGGTAAAAATATCAAGTAGAAGTATGTGAGCGAACAGTGCAAAATCATCTTAAAGAGAACGGTTTTAAATATTGCAACGCCAAAACAAAACTTTTTCTAAGAAGAAAACATAAAAAAGCTCATCTACAGTGGTGCAAAAACCATTGAAATTGGGGATTAGAGGACTGGAAAAAATTGCATTTAGTGACGAATCTCGTATTTTCCTTGGAACTGGCGATGATAGTGGAATCTTCGTGCGCAGAAGAGTGGATGAATAAGTTCAATTAAGATTGCATCTTTACCAAAACTAAGTTTCCACGTTCCATTTTCATTTGGAGCTGCATGACTTTCCAAGGAGTTGGGAAGTTGTCTACAGTATTGCTAACTGTTAATTTTGAAGTAAATCAGGAAATTTTAGAAAACAATTTGTTCCATAGCCTCGACGAATGATTCGGCGATTAACATGATTTCATTTTCCAGCATGACAATGCCTCTTGTTACCGTAGCAAGAGAATCAAAAAAAATTCTAAAATACAATGGCAACTCTTCAATGAAGACATTAACGTGGCCTGCAGATACCCTAGACATAAATCCCATTGAAAACATTTGGAATATTTTGAAACAAAAGGTGACCAACAGAAGTCCAACAGACGTTATGGAATTGCGTGAAGCTATACAAGAAAGCTGGGATGAAATTTCTCCAGGTGTATGCCAGAAGCTTACAGATGTCATGCTATGGCGTCTTAAATCCATGGAGGTAAGAGTAACAGGAGGGAACGTGTCTTACCTCCCGCCATTGTCGCGATTGAAGTAACTGTAAGGGCGTGGCGGCCATGTTAGATACACCAGAAAAAGGGAAGAACTCACGTAGTGTGCGTGATATTTCTCTTATTTCATTCATCTCCTTCAAATTGATAAGTATATACTATCAATTTTATAACTAGGTCGTTTTTATCTAAGAAATTTTAAATTTCAGCATACAAAAAATTTTGTTTTATTTTAATTTCTAGATTTTCATAAACTTTTAAGAATAAAGAGTATGATTTCAAACTAGAAACTTTAAAAATAATATAAGTTTTTTTTGTAATTGAAGGAATTGGATGCCTATCAAAAAATAACATTTGTAAAACGTTACGGTAAACGTTAACTAAAAGTAGAGGTTGCTTAATGACCTTATCTTAGAGTAAAAATCTATTTTATACATATGCTATAATAGTTCCCATTTCTTTAAACAAACAAAATGGATAATTATAACTTTATTAAACCAATATTCAATTACTTAATTATGGTAATTGTTTATATTTTAGTTTGATTAAAACTGAAATTAACTATATTGTAAAAAAACAGAAAAACTTTTAAATTGATAATACTTTTGAAAAACTGTTTTACAGATTCGTTCTTTACATAAAGGTTTTCCCTGTAATAAACCAAGTGAACCTTGAATTATTGATGGAATATACAAGGTGAACAACATCTATGCAATTGAATTCAATTAATAACATCAGAGGCTTTTGGCATCATGACACATTTATAATTCTTTTTTATTTTCAATTTTTAATATATCTGGCGTAAAAAACCATATCGTATTCTTTACAAACAAAAACAATTACAAAAATTTAAAAATATTTTATCTTTTCATATTTAGATTTTACAATTATTTTTAGATTGTCGGAATTGTCTAGGATAAACAGCAGCAATGCAAGGATAGCATTTTAAAACATACTCAACTTGTTTATTACAAAACCTTTTATGAAATAAATTCTAATCTTTTTTGCAATCGTTTTAAAAAACCACAAATTAAAACCTTATCTGTAGCCCGTTCATCTACTAAAAAATCGTATTCCTGTTGAATGATGACACTGTGTTGTTAATTTAAACTAAAAACATAGAAATATTTAACATAAAATATGGAAAGCCAGGCATATTTCCATTTTAAACCTTGTGACATTTTTTTAATGCTTTCAGAAATTTGTTTTAAAAAATGTTAACTCGCATAAATATTTTGCGCATCAAAACAGATTTTGAACCTGAGATTTTTATTAAATTCAATATTTTTATACACTTTCTTTTAAGTTGCATACATTATGGAGTAATGCTTATCACACCATATGTAAACCTTTCAAAAGTAAAACATGACCATTGCCAACTCAAATTAAAGCTTTGTTGTATATAGAACATGTAATTTAGTACTAATTTATAAATATACAGGAATTTGCTAATTAGTAAAGTGGTTTTGATCATTTATTAAAAAAACTTGAATAAGAAAACTTGCTCAATCTAAATTTACCCCGCAGTACAAACTTCAGTCGTGAAAGTAAGTCGCAGTAATCTGAATCACAAAACCCAACCACAATCAATTTCAAAATTCAGATTTTGTAACTTAAGGAAATCAGTTTATAACGTAATATTCTCCATAGTTTTAACCTGCAATCGCAACAAACAAAAAAAGCGGACTTCCCTATAAAAAGTTAAACTTGGGATCTTCTTAAAAATACTATTGTACAATTGAAAGATACACAAAACCCCATACTGCCCAAATAACCAAAAATATCGTTAAAATAATATAAAACTCAGCGCGTTAAACTAGTCGAAATAGTATTTCTTGGTGTATCAAAGATGGAGCCGCGGTTACAGCGAAAGCTTCAAAGCGTTCGTCCAATGCTCTCTCCTGTTACTCTTACCTCCATGCTTAAATCTGTAAACAGGTAAAAAGGGGGCGCCAGCAAATATTAATAGTGTTGATCGGATAATTTTTTTTCTCGACTTTTCGCTGATCGGATATTTTTTTCTGTTGTGGATGTAATTCATCCGCCTTTATTATAATTAAAACTAATTATAAACTGTGCTCTAACCATTGATTTCATTTCTTAATTTATCATATTTTATGCTCATTATCGTTTGGTTTGTTCAAGACAGACGTTTTGTAAAATATAAACATATTTTGAATTTACTGCATGAGTTAAACACATTGATCGGGTACTTTTTGCCAGGGGTTGAATATACTCCAAAAATAGAATAATTAGCCCCCTTCTCCCTTTGGATGACCCTAGATCCGCCACTGGGTTGACCATGCATTTTTCGGTCGTCCAAGACTTTTCTAAGTTTATTGTTAGTCCCAGGCACGTAGGTAAGGGGGTGGTTCAAGGGGTTCAAACCCCTCCCATTGAAAGTCAAGAAAAAAAAATTTAAAAATCGAATTACTGTAAAAATCATAAAAATGCTGTAAAAAACTAGAAACATTTCAATTTCTAGTATAGTACTCCTTGTTCAGTTGCATGACGGAAAACCTGTTATTTCCCGAGGGTCTTACCTAGTTTTCAAAAGGCTTCAAAACCTTGTTTTGTAGTCATTTTTTTTCTCAAACTAAGTCTAATATGACGTCATCGTGTTACGTTATCTAGCATTTGAATTTCGGCGACAGAGGAAAAGGTCGTCAGACGGGATCTATATATTATTTTAAACAAGGAATCTTACAGTTTATATTTGTTCTCTAAATTTATTTCGTAATTAGTGGCGATATTTACTAATTTTTAAAAATAGTTAATGTCTGATATTGGTCACAATTTCATGAAAAATAAATTATAACTGTTGTTGTTTCAATATTTATATGCCAACATATTTCTGTTTACTTGAATAAAAATTAATAAGTTAAAAAAATGGGGGGGGGGGGGTAGGTTTTTTTTTGGGGGGGGGGGAGGGAAATAAGTTAGTCAGTCACTGAACCACCCCCATGAAAAATCTATACCTACGTGCCTGGTTAGTCCTCTCCTTAGATTAGCTAGCTACCTTATTAACCTGAAAAAATAAATAACTGAACACAATCTTCCATCGAAACAGACATCCAACGAGAATGGTCAGAAAAACCACAGAGTAAGGCGGGGCTAAGTTAGTATGACGTCAAAAATGTTCAGAGCACCGCCCTCCGTCAGAATGCTCTGGGACTCCACACCTTTCTATTATTACAGTCTTTACTCTCCTTGCGTAAATACAGCAGATATTCCGGAATCAAAATACACCAAAAATTATACTAGCAGACATTTTTATTTCGAAGATAATAATTAATAATAAAAAAAGTCGGATTTCCAAAATGGTGGATTATAACATATTTTTAGGAAGACTGTTGCAATAACAGTCCCTTAATAATCAAATATACTGAGTTTTTAAGAGTTTGATGATTGTTATTTATTCTATTTTATTAAAGTTAATAGTTTAACTAAGAAATGATGTTTTAATAATAGCTTTTCACACGAAAAATTCCATGATTCTTACTGTAGTTGAGAAAGGTTATTAAAAAAATTAAGAATTTAAAATTAAAAAAATCTTAAACATATTTAAAGTTGATGTCAACGCATAAATAACTTTTAAAAAGTGAAAACTAGCTTTGAATGAAAATTGGCACTTTTTATACCCTTTTACATTAAATATAAAATTAGAATAAACTTATACATTCGGGTTTTTTCTTTCTTCAAGGGATAATTTAAATTATTCTGCACTATTGTATGTTTCAGTAAAAAATAAAAGCGAGTTGTATTAATTTATGGCGTTTGAATAAATTTTTTAATCATTATAAAAAGCAAATTCTCTATAATTTAAAAAAAAATCTAATATAAATAAAAAAAATCATAAAAAAATTAAATTTGGGCGAAAAATTTACTCGTGGCAAAAAAAGTTTACTGGGCGCTCGTGTGCGAAGGCACCCATAAGAGCAGTCCTGCTCATGTGGGGCATTGTTAATTTTTTAAAACAATGCCAACTGCATCTACACTGTTTCCACCATCCAATTCCTTAGTAACTCCATCATAAAATTTAAAAAAAAAAGATTTCTTGTGCAAGATCTTCTTTTTAAACCCAAACTGCATACTTGAAAGAACCCCCCCCCCCCCATGTCCAGAAAGTTCATCAATCAGTTTTAAATATTTTACAAATAACTGATGTTAAGGCCTGGCTCATACTTTAAGCCCTTTTTAAAAAATAGTGATATAAGCTAACTTCCAATTAATTGGTACCTTACAATTTTATGAAGATTTAAAGAATATCACAAAACCATCCCCTAGCTCATCTGCACATAACGTTTCAATAAATATCATCTATGCTACAATGTTAAAAATTTCAATTCAACGATGTACCAAATCTTGGTGTAAAACAGAGATTTGCAGCAAATTACATCATATTATGGTGAAATCCAGGTTGAAACAAAAATCCTTTATCGGAAAAAGCGGAGGTTTCACCAATAATTGTTTCAACTTCTTTAACTGCAACTGAAATTTTCGCTGTCGCTACATCAACAAGGCAAGGATTCCCCTCCAAGAAAGATAACGACGAACAAGGGCTTCCGTGGCCCAGTGGATAAAGGCGTTCAGCTATAAATCAGAAAATTCCTAGTTCGAGCCCGAACGGTGGACTTGACAAAAAAAAAGTAAAAAAGTTGTGATCTTGAGATTGGAGGGTTGGTCTGCTTTTCTACAAAAATACTATTACTAAAATACTAAGAAAACTCGAATTTTGAATTCTATGCGACTTTATGAGTTTTGGTGCAAAGTTTCACTACTAAATGGTATCCTTGGTAGCACCGTAAAATGGTGAAACTAAGCACCAAATGTTGGTTGCAGCTAAATGGGTAAAAAAATTTGGTGTAAGGTCGTAATAATTTTTTACAGTGTAGGAGCCTTAAAAGGTTTAACACTTTTCAAACAATGAATCATAGAGAATTCGCACTTTTGTATTACCAGAAAATTAGTTATCCTCTGTAGTTCCATACCTAGACCGGACCCCGTATGTAGTTAAATGGCCTCCATTAAAATTCTCGTTAAAATATTCATAAAAACTCATATAACTGCTAGTAAAAAATCAAATCCCGCATCCATAGCTGATTTTCTTTTCTCATCTTCTGATTTTATTATTTTTAGCAACTCTTAGGGCAGCAAGTCAGTGGCAGATAATCAAATTCGCTATGGGCAACACAAATTTTGCTGCTCCCTTTTTTTAAGAAAGTGGAACTAGCAGTGTTCACTCTAGAAATAAAAAGGGGCAGGGCGCTGTTGACAGTAAAAGGGCACCCCGTTTTTGAAAACGCACTTCTTGTTTTTAAAAGGGCGCTTTAAAAAAGAGTTTGGGGTGGGCGTAGCCACACATCGGACCCGTGACCGAACAAAAAAAAATCCGATTTGTTGGTAGACATTACGCTAGAGCTGTATATTGGGCTATTGTTGACGGTTCGGGGCCTATCTGTAAGGAAAGACCCGTACAAAATTGATGTCTCTTTATGAAGATATTACTTAAAATCCAAAATTTGACATTTAAAAATTAATTTTTTCCGTAAAACCAAATCTGTAAGTAGCTATAATCAGACCCCTTTACAAAACTGATAAAAAGGCTACTAAATCCAAAATTTGGTAATAAAATACCTAGTTTTGCAACCATCTTCTCTTTAAAAGAAAACACAGAATTTTTTTTTTAGCATTTCTTATGCGGGCACAGGCAATTACTAGGATTCATGGATTGCCACATGCTCGAAATTACCGCGGAATCATCGCGATTTCACAACATGCGTAGTTAAAAAGGAGTTTGTTTTTCTATTGTCATAACTCACTTAATTCCAATTTACACACAAGAAAATTTTAATTGCTGCCTTTTTTAAAGACAGCTAGGAAAGCAACTGAAAAGGGCAAGAGGGGCGGAATGTTTTCATAAGCGGGTGGCATTTTTGAAAAAGGGGCACAAGGGCGCTATCGAGATGAAAAAAGGGCGGGCAGGGCGGACCGCCCTTCAAAAATCACCTAGAGTGAACTCTGGGAGCTAGGTTCAATATATGACCATTAATTTTTTTTAATATAGTGTTTGAAGTTGTATTGTAATTAAACATATTTCTAGGAAAAAATATGTAAAATCGTTCATATTTTTATATGGTATTATTAAGCTTACAATAAAAGTCAAACATTAAAAACAAGAAACAAAACACTCTCATTCCAAAAAAAAATTATGTATATATATATATTAAGCTGTATTGAAACTTTTTCGGATGATAACGTCACGAGCTGAACGATGGGCTTTTATTTCGGGATCTATCCCAAAGAATTTACACGGGAAAACTGCCTCGCAAATTTGTACCTTGATACTCTATTGAATATCATGATTTAAACAAAACTTGCCGCCCTTCTGCTTCTTAGCTTCGGGCTATAGCTTCTTAAGCTCTCATGTAAATACGCCACTGGTGTAAGTCGCCAATGGCAAAATATCGGCGAGTACAACAACAACAGCAACAACAAAAAACGATGTGGGAGGCATGATCTTGAATCTAGGGGAAAGGAGCTCCTCTTAAACTTTCCCATGGAAGCAATTTATCATTTGATGCATGAGAGAATTCGATATCCTTGACATTTCTTTTCGAAATGCGGGGTTTCTTCTTATCTAAATACACCTTTTGGCTGCAAAAATCACACAGAAAAAAAATCTTCAAGTAACGCGACTATGGTTTTCTATTTCCTTGCATACCCCGAATGTAATTATAGTGGACATGGTCAGACTACTCCTGATTTTTAGCTTTAAAGAAAATTTTGGGATGGTAGTTCTTGGAATTTTTTGATTGCGCTAAAATCGCGCCCGTTGAGAGGAAGTTTGCCAGACTGGTATTACTGAGTCTTGGGAACGTGAAGTCAACCGTAATTATACGGTATAGTAGTGTGGGTAGAGACCTCATTTCCCTCCTCTGAAGGACGTATTAGAGAAGGGGGTGGGACATAAAAAGTATTTACGAAAAGAATAGGGATAAATATTACGAAAGATGATCTGATCAAATGAATGTTCCGTTTTCTTTTAATTTGTTTACTGATTAGACCACTGCATTTTGTTTTTGCACCACTGAATGTTCCGTTTTCTTTTAATTTGTTTACTGATTAGACCACTGCATTTTGGCAAAAGTATTTTATTGAGTTTTACATAATATTAAAAATCTCAACGCCATTTATCTTTGTTATTAATTTTTTTGTGATATCCGAATTTAATAATTATTATTTTATTATATTAATAAATTAATTATTATATTAATAAATTAATTATTATATTAATAAATTAATTATTATATTAATAAATTAATTATTATATTAATAAATTAATTATTATATTGATAAATTAATTATTATATTGATAAATTAATTATTATATTAATAAATTAATTATTATATTAATAAATTAATTATTATATTAATAAATTAATTATTATATTAATAAATTAATTATTATATTAATAAATTAATTATTATATTAGTAAATTAATCATTATATTAGTAAATTAATTATTATATTTATAAATTAATTTTTATATTAGTAAATTAATCATTATATTAGTAAATTAATTATTATATTTATAAATTTATTATTATATTAGTAAATTAATCATTATATTAGTAAATTAATCATTATATTAGTAAATTAATTATCATATTTATAAATTAATTATTATATTTATACACTGTAAAAAAGGTACTTAAAAATAAATATCTGAAACTAATCGTTTTTCTTCGAGTACAATTGCTTCGTAAATGAGCAATGACGTATTCAAATTTAAGTAACCGTACTTTCTCAAAAATGAGCAGTGTGATTTAATATTGCTCACCTCAGCTCTTGTTCAAGCCATCTTAACAGAGCGACCTGACAAACTTAAATTAATTGTTCAGAAGATGGTTTTCCAAATTATTTGATGCCGATTGCTTAAATGGAAACTGAGTTATTACTACTCAATTATCTTACTTCCCATTCTTTTGGCACATCTTTTAAAAAAGTCTTTTGTTTATAACTTCTTCAAGTCGCTCTGGTAGTATAACGGATAAGGTACTTGGCTGCGATCCTTGAGAACCTTGTTTCGATTCCCGGTAGGTCTTAGGTTTAATTGTATATTATTGAACGTGATTTATGAAATCAGCCTATGTAGGCTATTTTTTTTGTGTACCTATTTTTAACACTGTAAATGAATTATTATATTAATAAAATAATTGTTATATTAATAAATTAATTATTTAACTATTCCCATTCTGCCCATATTTAACAAAAGCTCCGTTAAATATGCTCTGATTATATTTTTTTTATCAAAAATTGCGAAAGATTTTCATCAAAATAGACAAAATATTTTCGTAACTTTATAACAAAATTAACCAAACTATGAGATATTTTGTAAATTTAGACGAAATATTTATTCGTAGCATATTTAACAATTTCTTCAAATTTCAATAACCGCATTTTAACAATGCACGCTTCAATGCAAATTTTAACCATATATACTTTTAACGTGTCATTGAATAATTTGGACAATCACATCGGCTGTGAGACTTGACAGGGAGGTGAGATTTCGCATACTGTGAGCTAAAAGAAATAGTTAATTAAAGATTAGCAGCAAAAAATAGTTAATTGATATATTTTAAATACAAATTACTGTTTAAATATTTATTTTTTAATATCAAGATATAACTTTAAATTTTTGACAAAAAATAAACAATAAACCGGAAATTGTTATCGCGGCTATTATGTGAACCTGTACACTGTAAAAAAAATGTGCTTCAAAAAGAGTACATGGACGTACTTGTTTGTCTTTGAGTACAATGCATCATAAATGAGCGGTGACGTATTCAAATTTAAGTAATCGTACTTTCGCAAAAATGAGCAGTATGGTTTTATATTGCAATCTCAGCTTCTGTTTAAGCCATCTTAACAAAGCGACCTGACGAACTTAAAATATTTGTTCAGTAGATGGTTTCACATAGCATTTGATGTCGATTCCTTAAATGAAAACTGAGTTATTACGATTCAATTATCTTACTTCCCATTCTTTTGCCACGCCTGTTTAACATTACTTCTGTTTATAACTTCTTTATGTAGCTCTCGTAGTACAACGGATATGACCCTGTACTTCGGTGCGGACGACGTCAGGTAAACGTATTGGGTTCGATTGCCGGTAAGTCCTGGTTGTAATTGTCGATATTTGAAAGTGATTTATGAAGGCAGCCTATGTAGGCCAGCAATTGCTCTTTTTACCAGTGGCGGCTCGCCCACTACAGCAAGTACAGCCGGGCTGCACCTAGATTTATAAGTGTATTTTAAAACTAAAATAAGATATTTTGCTAATTTTCTTAAATGAAGATTAGAATTGAAAATGAAAATTCTACGGTAGTAAACAAAATCTCCGATAAATAGCAAGCCTGTTACCGTAATGCACAATTCATGAGGGGAAAAAACTCCATTCAATCAAACTGCAGCCAAAAATCGAAATTCGAAATCGGCTGCATCGTTGCCATGGCAACCTCTACGTAGTAAGAAGATGCCCCCATGCTAATGCACTGCATTTGTGAGAAGGTACAGCCAAAATGAATATTCTTGTTTTAGCTGTACTTGAGGTTCGATATGCTGATTGGCTCGTTGGTGAAACGAGAACTTACGAGAATATCTCTAAACGGAAATGGTTTTCGTGATACATTTACTGTGTGCTGTTGTTTCAGGACATGGTCCTGTGCAGGCACGTAGGTATAAATTTTTCATGGGAGAGGTTCAGTGACTGAGCAAGGGATTTCTTTAGGTTACTTATGTACTGCTAGATTTGGTTTTAGGAATTAATACAGTAACTACTACCAGATGTTGCGGTAGATACCAGGAACGTAATAGAAAAAAGGCCAAAGTGATCGAAAAGTGAATTGATTGGAATGGCAAAATAATCAGAAATCAGATTACTGAAATAACATATTTAATTTATTATATATATGCACAATATAATCACAATTAATAATTAAAGGACTCTAGGGGGAATAATGATGTAATAATAGTTGAAAGGGATGCTCAGTAGATACGAAAAGGGCTCAACTGAATAAAAACCAAAATCTAAATAAAGTATTAAGTAAAATAATATAATGGTTTTTTAAAAGGTATATAAAAAAACACGTTAAGCCAACATGTTTAAGACTTAGCTGCTTGAGAGGAATTTTAGTATGTCCGGGAAACGGATGGCCGGACGCTTGATGATGCACTGGGGGGTGTCAGGCAGAATGCAGAGGCCCAGTGCTTGAGAGGAACGTAAGAGTGTCCGGGGAATGGATGGCCGGACACTTGATGATGCGCTGGGGAGTGTCAGGCAGAAAGCCGAGGCCCAGTGCTTGAGAGGAACTTCGGTGTGTCCGTGGAATGGATGGCCGGATGCTTGATGATGCACTGGGGAGTGTCAGGCAGAACGCAGAGGCCCAGTGCTTGAGAGGAACATCGGTGTGCCCGGGAAATGGATGGCCGGATGCTTGATGATGCACTGGGGAGTGTCAGGCAGAACGCAGAGGCCCAGTGTTTGAGAGGAACATCGGTGTGCCCGGGAAATGGATGACCGGACACTTGATGATGCACTGGGGAGTGTCAGGCAGGTTTTTTTTCATGAATGCCCGGGAAATGGATGGCCGGATGCTTGATGATGCACTGGGGAGTGTCAGGCAGAACGCAGAGGCCCAGTGTTTGAGAGGAACATCGGTGTGCCCGGGAAATGGATGACCGGACACTTGATGATGCACTGGGGAGTGTCAGGCAGAACGCAGAGGCCCAGTGCTTGAGAGGAAATTATTAGTGTCCGGGAGAATGATGGCCGGATGCTGGATGAGGCACTGGGGAGTATGTGAGACCCAGTGCGCAGAGAGGAACTAATGATTGTTCGAATTACTCGAGCGGCTTGGCAGCGAGTCCGGTCCTAGGAAAACGCCGGACCCTGAAGAAATACGCAGGGGCGCCCGTTGAGAATTCTGACGACCTTCCCGCTCACCCCTCAATCGTCGTCCGAGGTCCTCTCTCGAGCTCCGTTAACCTTCGAATCCCCTTCACCTCTGTCCCCAAAATGCATCCAAAGCGGGGACACCCACAACTTAGGGGGGGGGGGGGCATCAACGCCGAGAAGACAAACACCGCCGGCAAAGAACAGTAGCCGCCGCTGAAATAACGAGCTTCCCCGCATCTCCATCTCCCCTGCCAACCCCCAAAACAGGTGGCGAGACCCCTCGACAACGGAAAAGTTAAGAAGGAAACAAGTTGAACCCTCATCGAATCACTCTGAGCACCCCTTTTTACAAAAAAGATAATAAGTATACAAAGTTCTGAATATCATCAGAATACTTACCCCCCCCTCCCCCTCCCCCTCAACAAGAGTTGAAAGGAACCCTCCCGTAAATCAACACCCTCCCCCATAATTTTTTTTTTTCTAAGAGTAAACAGGAATACGCTGACAGCTAAATACCGTAACAGCAACATTTATCATTTTTTTTTCATGAAATCGTTACCAATATCAGTCATTATCTATTTTTAAAATTAGTAAATACCACTCCCCAATTATGAAATAAATTTAGAGAAAAACTTTATGTTTTGAGAATCATTATATAGAATAATATATGGTTTTGAAGCATCTTGTGTACATGGCCCCGTTTGACGATCTTTTCCCTTTGTCGCCAAATTCCAAATGCTAGAAAATGAACCCGATGATGTGTCTTGAAGCTTAGTTTGAGATAAAAATTTCCTCAAAACATGTTTTTGAAGCTTTTTGAAAAATGTTTTCCGGGGCAGGACCCCCGGAAAATATCAACTTTACAAGAAGTATAATACGAGAAAGTAAAATTTTTCTAGTTTTTTAAAGTATTTTTACAGTAATTCGATTTTTAATTTATTCTTCTTGACTTACAATGGGAGGGGTTTGAACCGCCTGAACCACCCCCTTACTTACGTGCCTGGTCCTGTGTTTCGTTATGTAAGTTAATATTAAAATTGACCGATTCGCATGTTTAAACGAAAGCAGGATTGCTTTAATTTTCAAAAAATAAGTAAGTGTTTTCCGTTTTTTTCGCATGTTATCATTTCGTAAAAATTTAAAGGAAACTTTGATTTGAGTAGTAATTTATAAAGAATTTCCGTTCATGTATGGTTTTTGGAAATGTATGTTCCGTTCATGTATGGTTTTTGGAAATGTATGTTCCGTTCATGTATGGTTTTAGTCGGTGAGGGGGATTCACATGATTTCGGCTGCACTAACAATTTCTACCACGGGCCGCTACTGCTTTTTACTCATTTTTGAGTACATGCCTTTTTTAAAAATGAAATTTATGTATTCGGTTCGATAAACATCGAATGTAATAAAAATGAGTAAATTTTACTTATTTTTAAGTGCCAATTTTTAACAGTGTACCATAGTTTCGTAATTAAAAAGCAATCAGTTTCACTCGAATTCAGTAATAAATTCGATGTTTGTAGTGTTAATAATTTCACAATTTTTACCTGATCTATTGAATATTCTCGAAGTAAGGCTTCCATTGAATTGTACCTCGAAGTTTCATTACAGAAATAAAGAACTTTTTTCGATGTCGTTTAGCCAAATAACTTGTTTGAAGTTCTAAAAGTGCATTCCATATATTTTCAAAAAGTCCTCTGATCGCTCGGAAATTGTTGGGCTTCTGTTTTAATTGGCAATATAAAATAATTTTTGCCTCTTTTCTATATGGATCCTTCTCTTAATTTGAATTGCAAGAGCCTTTTGTCACAAGAAGGCATAGAAATACTGAAGCATAGCTGTTGCGCCAGGGTTTTATTAAAGGGAGAGCCTTCCTTTCATAAACAACTTTATCAGCACTAAGATTTTGTATTATTACAAAATTAAAACTAATAATACAATAATTAGCTTTTAATAGAGAGGTAAAGCATAATTAATTTAAAACTTAAATATTTCATTGAAACTTCTCAAACAACAATTAGTCATTTGAGCATTTTTGCATTTTTGCAACACATCATAGCAATAAAGATTCCTTGTTAGAATATGACAAAACTATAATTAACTTTTTGTTGTCTAACTCAAAGAGTAAACCAAAGATAATATAACTGAATAAATTTATTCTTTCAGCACTATAAATTTTAAAATTTCGTTAACAAGGTACTCGTTATGTGTCGCGCCGACCACCCATAACGTTCTTTCGATCTCTGAAAAAATACTCGTTAGTTCCTTTTTTAAACTTACTTCGTAAAGTAAAGACAACCATTATTAGATCACCATTATAGATTTATTATAGTAAAATATGTATGTAAATAAATAGAAATCAATATCAACAAATGAAAATCAAGTATTTGAAATTCATACAATAGTTATATTCTGAAAATCTTTATTTTTAAATTAGAGAAATAAAAAAAAGTTTCAAAAATGAATAGAGCACATTTATAACAGTATGTGGGAGGGGGCAGCTCTTGTTTTTAGGCCGCTATTTATCGTAGGGATATCCTTAATATACCATTTTGTACAGAATAAAGTACACTACACAATGATATGCAACACATTTGCATAGGGGGGCTGTCTTCATATTGAAGTACTCTACAACATTAAAAAGTTCAATAGCAACACCTACTTTTGATAGCGCAGTAACATTCTTCACCATCAAAATAATCTAGATTTTAATTTTCGTTAATTTCCTGCAGTTATATGAGGAGATATTAAATAATATGTATCGCTCGCACATTTGAGGGGCTACCTTTATATTGAACAAAGTAATTATTCGGACAACGAAATGAAGGATGCAGGTATAGAAAGAAAGTTTGGACAAAAGCCGAGGTTTTTCGTTTCGCGGTTACATCGTCTGATGGTTTTTCGTATTTTTCTAAAATTAGTTAAAATTTGATATAATCTGTTTTGCTTCTGGTTATTCAATTATCCAGAAAAAAATCTTTTCTGGAATTTTCAGAAATCTATTTCTAGAATATCAGAAAAATAACTACAACTAGCAGTTTGGCCCCGTGCTGTATAGCAACCCCTTAAGACTTATACATTAAAATAATTGAATTGAACCCGTCATAACCCGCGATATATTGTTCCAAAGTGCAATGCGCTATCATCTAAGCTGCAAAAGGAAGGGATATTTTAAATATTTTTTAAGATGTTTATTTATGCAATGTTTCTAAAATTGTTAAAATCATTTAAAAAAAAACTAAGAGGAACTGCATGAATCCGAGCTATAGCTGCATATCTTGATGAATATAGTGCTTATATCTAAATTTTCTATCTTTTATTCGCAGAGGAAATAAGTGTTCTTCGATCCACAAACAGACAATTTACTTCGTTATTATTGATTACTGAATTTATAGCTGGTGCGATTAAAACTCACTACACAATAGTAAATGGTTCTACTGCCAAGTCTAAATTAAGGCCCCTACACACGCACCGACACGACAGCCAGACATGACCGACCGACACGGCCTTTAGAAGAATGAGTAAACTTTTTTTCGTAGAAATAAATTTTGGCACCACACAAAGAAACTGTTTTTCTTTTCATTCATTATTATTGGGTATTATTTTCGAGTTTACATAATTTACCTATAGACATCCACAAGTTTTTAATCACTTCGTATGTAACTGCGGCCTACGTGTGTGGACCCGTGCAATATGGACGACCTGGTTGTCGATCATGTTGTTGTGTTGTCTGTGACGTCTGTTCTATTATATATGTTCTCTTTTGTATGTTCTCTTTTGTGTATTGTTATGTTATTTTTGCTAACATTTTACTAACTCTATTCCCGGGGACATATAACCATCCCCGGACGAACTGTAACTAACCCAAACTTGATTTTTAAATAAATGTTGTCGGGGGACGGGCGCGTGCTGCTTTGGTGGTGTCGTCTGGTGCCTTCTCTGCCCGGTTCGCAAGGGCGGATCCAGAGATTATTTTTAGGGGGGTAATACAGTATATTGTTATCATGAACACCAAATTTGCCCCCCCCTAGTTTGAAATTTTTCATTGCCTAAGGTGACTTTTGAAAATATAATCTTAGATGTTAAAGGGGGTAATTTCTAAATTACCCCACACCTGGATCCGCGCTTGCCCGGTTGGGCTGGGGGGCCGGCTGGGCTTCCGGAGTGTTGGGGGGGGGGGGGGGAGGACCGGATATCACGGCCCGTGCCATCTAAACCACCCATGGGTCCTTTGACCTGAGCTCTTCGGAGCAAAGTGGGCACGGGTCTGGGTCTTTAAGTTTTTAATCACACGCAATATTGATATGAATTAATCATTTTATGCGAACGGCTTCACAGCGCTGCTAAACAGCAAAATTGGCAAAGATTTCTTTTAAACACTGTTGATTTTAAATTTGCGTACGGCCCTGGCCCGTCGCACCGGGGGGAAGGGGGGAGCAAGGCCCTAAAATATTCTGGAAACCTTAAAAGTTGGGAATTTCAAGTTTTAAAAATCCCTGAGTTGGGAAAATTTATGCGGTTAACGGCGTCAGCTGGGAATACGAAGGCTCCTGGTTCGATGCTAGGCGATGGACTTGACAAAGAAAAGTAAAAAGTAGTGATCTTGTGATCGGAGGGTTGCCAGCTTCGCTACAAAATACTAGAAAAGTCGTCCAGAACATCCGCAAAAATTAACGGCATGTATACGGGACTGGTGCACGATAAATCTGATCGGGGTCCAAAGTCCCGACGTTTATTGAAGGCGTTGGGTGCCAGTTCAGGTGTTTCCTCGTCGTCTGACCATGGTTCTAAAATAACGAGGTGCATGTATGAATGTGTATGTGAATGTGTTCCCGGGTCTTTCCTTCGAGATAGACCCCGAACCGTCGCCAATAGCCCACTGCACTGTGCAGCTCTAGTGCGACGTTATTTAACAAAAACCAAACTCTGAATACTAGCCGAACACCTTTTCCCATTGGTCAACTGGGGGTCCCAGAAATAATTTGGTATGTTTTGGTTTGGCTTTGATTGATTAACGTCGCACTAGAGCTGCACAGTGGGCTATTGGTGACGGTTCGGGGCCTATCTCGAATAAAAGACCCGGGAACGATGCCTCGTATTTTTGAACCATGGACAGATGACGAGGACAACACCTCAGATGGACCCGACGCAACCTCAATAGGCGTCAGAACATTGGATCCCGATGATATTTAACGTGCACCAGTTTCATATTAACGCCGGTGGAGATTGAAGGTAATTTCAGACGACTTTTGTAATTGAGTTGCGAATCTGGCAACCCTACGATCACAAGATCACTACTTTTTTATTTTCCCTTGTCAATTCCGTCGCACAGGATCGAATTAGGAATCCTCTAATTCCCAGCTGGCGCCTTTATCCACTGGGCCACGGAGGCCCCTAAGATTTCTATAACTCTACAGAACATGTGCATCAACATCACGAGGAATACGACAAAAGGGAAAAAGTATTGACAAACCCAAAGAAGCGAACCACCGAAAACCACGTGCGGTAAGGAGACTCCAGTTTGTTTGAATATCATCCGAGACGGTTTGTTTGAATATCATGTTTGAATATCATCCACAGCTTCCCTTTTACGGATATCATTATTTTAATTCTCAGAATTAGTATGTAATTGAAATAAGAGGAACTAAGAAACCCCTTTTCTGAAATACGAGTTCAGCTGCTTTTCTGAGAAGCAGCCTACTCTATCTTTAGGCTAATTCTCGGATTTGTGCTTGTTGACCTTTAAGTTAATTGGTTTTTTACTTTCTATTGACCTTATTATCAATTGTAAAGTACTGTATGTGGGTAAAAATATCGAGTACTTGTTTTCATTATTTCTGTACGCTTTGAGAACTTGTGGCAATAAGGATGTTAATTATTTTTAATTAGTTTGTCTATTGTGTTCCGAAATACGAACCCAAAACCAGGTACAACTTATTGCGCAAAATTTCACAATTTAAATTTCGAAATTTCGTGAACGAGCGAGTTTTTCAACTCTCAGACAGTTTTTGGAAATTGTTCTTTTCGGGAAAACAACTATCCGCTTGGCTGGGACAATCAGAGAATGAAAGTCATGTTCTGAATAAAAAAATCGTCTCTTATGTTAACGTGTCATGTGGTTTTTATTCCCACATGCCACCTGATTTAAATTCTCCACTTTTATTTCGCTTTCTTTTGCGATTCGCAAAATAGAATCGACTTTCTGTTTCTTACGCTGTTTCAAAACCCGAACTCAACTGAATTCCGTTTTCCTCTTTTTTATTTTTATTCACGTGTCGTAATTTTCCTCTTCGATTTCATCAGCCGAGCATAAGCGTCGCGAAGTCTGATGTCTTATTTCATTTCTGCCACGTTGCATTTTTTTATTCAGTTTCGGTTATGAGTCCATGTGCTCTGTTTTGGTTTGTTTGACCTTGTTCAATGCTAATTTTTATTCGTTCCATATCCAGCTTTTTAATAGCTCAACGAATTGGTGGCGGTTTGATAAAAACGCTCGACGCACCATTTCGTCACGCAGTTTAACGTAAATTTTTAACGATGTAGCTCCAAATTTTCTCGCTCGCCTTGCGAGCCATTTTCAAGCCACGTTTAACTTAGGCTTAAAATTTAATTTCTTTTTACCTTCTTAAATCTTACTGCATCACCAAAATTGATTTAATATTTGAAATTTTAAAGTAATTGATTGAAAGGCTAATCATCTAATGTTTCGTATTAAGTAATTATTTTTTTGTCGATCCTTCAGGTTATTCCTGAATAGCACAAGGTGTGTTTTGAATTATGCAAACATTTGAATTTTGAAGATTTACGTCGCACAGCCTTTGCTGGAGCATTTTATTTCAAGCATCTTGTCTCGCAGCACTTGCTGGAGAATGATAATTTTATTTCAAGCTTCTGGGACTCGCAGCCGTTACTTATTTTGCATATTCGAGAAAGAATTCCTCGTATTGATTTCCTGTTGGCAGTTTATTTCCTCGTCCTCAACAATGCACTGATCCTGATTCATGTTCCCTCTTCATCTAACTCTGCGTGAAGTACTGCGATTTTCCTTCCATTCTTCAAAGTTCTGTGTTGTGAGCGTCTATCACTCCTATGCAGACCACATCTCTTGGCTGCAACACCGGACCTCCAGAACACGAATAATCCAATAGTATCCCAGCAAAAAAAGTCAGCATAAAACCTTCATCAAAATTTTGAAATTGAAGGTTTTACGCAGGAAAACTGCAGTTTTTTTGAAGATCTATAAAATTAAAGGTTTTTGTTTCAATGTCCTTCATAAAAACCTGCAAAACCCTTCAATTTTTAATCATGAAGGGAAAATGCAGATATTTTAAAGGTTTTATGCAGGAAAATTAAAAACTTCAAAAAAAACTGCAGTTTTTTGTTTTAATATCCTTTATAAAACCTTCAATTTGACAATTTTGATTAAGGTTTTACGCTGACTTTTTTGCTGGCATGTAGCTTCATGTAAATGGACCAAGCCTTTACCGCAGAACTACCTCTGCGTCGTGAATCCATCAGGCCACTGAATAATACTGCACACAATCTTCCAATGGAGATCCTTCATATAAAATTTTAATGGTCGACAGTTTCGCCACTACAAAGTGTGTTTTAGTTTTTTTTTCTAATAGTTTCACCCCCAACTGCCATGAGCATCCTCCAATGATGACTGCCCACGAATTTAAAGAATTTTATAATGAAGAACTGATTTTGCCTGGATACAAGTCGTCTGCATCATTTTCGGCTAAGTACTATTTACTGTTTATTTTTATTTATTGGAAGATTGATTTTTGAAATAAATATAAATTTGATTGTTAGAATCTAAATAAAATGTAATATTTAAAAGTTTATTTTAAGATTTAATAGTGCTACATCCTAAATTAATATTTTAATAATTTTTTAATATTTTAATAATTTTTTAATATTTTAATAATTTTTTAATATTTTAATAATTTTTTAATATTTTAATAATTTTTTAATATTTTAAATAATATTTTAATAATTTTTTAATATTTTAATATTTTAATAATTTTTTAATATTTTAATAATTTTTTAATATTTTAATAATTTTTTAATATTTTAATAATTTTTTAAAAAGTAATATTTTAATGGTAAATTTTTAATAGTCGTTATTGTTTTTTTTATTTGTTGAACAAATCTAAAAGGATTATTCACATCGCAATGACCTCCCTTTACGTTATCACGAGCCCTTTGTAATATAGTCGTACCCAGTTTTGTGGATAGATAAAATACTATTCCCCCCCCCATTTAAATAAATATCAAAAATCAATAACTTTATGACAAAACGATTGGCGTGTTCCTTCGGATAATTCCTTAGCTTTCATACAGTAAATCACTCTCCCGTTTATACCGGCTTTAAAGTGTGTAATGTATATATGAGTATCCCAAATACAAAAGCAGTGATATCCGAAAAATTATATTTTTGTATCAACAGCTACTTCTTAACTTTGGCTTTAATTGTGAAACGTAATAAAGGAGCAAAAACCATTTTTTACTAATGAAAACTCAAGGAAGAAGTCCGCAGAAGCAAAAGTAGATATATCCATTGAACGTGAACATGATTGTCAGCGATAGTTTGATTTCAAATTAACTGGAATGCAGATATAGACTTTTGTTTCTTAAATAAAAACAAGATGGTTACGCACACAGTTGCAAAACCAGTTAAAAACTTTCAACAAGTTGCAAAACAAGTTATGTGAAAATTTAAACTGATGATTATAACATCTTCAGTAGTCTGAGTATATACGCATTTTAATGAAATTTTGTTGTATTTTTTCTTTATTTTTACAAAAAGCAAATTAGTTGTTTATTAACAATAGCTAAGTTTTGACAGTTTTTCGCAATTTACTCAAAAAAGCTCACTGTGTACATTGCTGCTTTTGCATCTGGACTATTATTATAGTCCCAAAACACATTCTAAAATTGATTTAAATTAAAGTCGCACTAGAGCTACACAATTTACTACTGGGGGACTTCTTGGAATCCTTCCCAAAAATCTCGTAAAATTTGAAGACAACAATATACGAGATTACATTTCTTCTGCAAACTTTCGGCCTCCGTGGCCGAATGGATAAAAGCGCCAGCTGGGAATTAAAGGGTTCCTAGTTCGATCCTGTGCGACGGACCTGTCTAAGAAAAGTAAAAAAGTAATGACCTTGTGATCGGAGAGTTTCCAGCTTCACTACAAAATACTAGGAATGTCGTCCAGAACATCGACAAAAAAATTATCGGCGTGTATACGGGACTGGTGCACGATAAGTCCCGACGTCTATTGAAGGCGTTGGGTGCCAATCCAGGTGTTTCCACGTCATCTGACCATGGTTCAAAAATACGTGGAATCGTTCCCGGGTCTTTCCTTCCAGATAGGCCCCGAACCGTCGCCAATAGCTTACTGTGCTGCTCTAGTGGGACGTTAATTAACAAAAACCAAATCTGCAAACTTTCCCACCTCAATCCAAGTTAAGAAGTTTGAGCCACCACTGAAATTGTACATTCTACACGGCGAGTCTTTGGTTGGGCGCCGGAACTGTCCAATACCGAGTTCGGTGCCAGTATGGTTATGAAACTATATCAAGATAAAACCCAAAATTAACACTACAAATATTTAATTATTGTGTCTTCACAGTCAATGCTGTATTCACGAAGCTAAGAAAATATGCCCATTGCTTAAAAGCCAAGTTAGTAATACTACTAAATCGTCATCGGGTCAGTGCTGCGACTAGATAACTCCATTGGAAGATTAAAGTATTACATATAAAATACTAGTTGAAGAACTCACCCCTACTGTATACCTACGGGGGAGTACTACAACTAGTGATGAGCGATATTTGAATAACAGTTAAAATATAAAATTAATATATTTTTCTAATTATTAAAAATATTATTTTTGAGAAATGACAGCTCTTCAAACTCTCAATAAAAGTAATTTTTCGAAATGGAATAAAATAATTTCTTCAAACGATCAATAGATGGTGCTATTTAATTTTATTAGGAACACATTCGGCAAAATGAACAGGATACTAAAAGAAAAGGTTAAATTAGGAACGCTGTTCTTGGGAAAAAGAACGGAAACAAACCATTGTTTCCTAAAATTTTACTAAAATGGTCTGTTCCCGCTTTGAAGAAGACGGTTTCGATTGAAACCTGTTCAGTAACAACACATAACATTGCGATCTAGATTGGAATTTTATAAGTTATAACTAATAACCGGTTGATCGTATTCCTCTTATCTATTATTATGGCACCAACTTCTCTACTCCGTCCCGATACATTAACGGATCGATCGATTATTTGGTCATTATCAATAGAGGATCTTAGTAGTAATATCACAATCCCCCTAAAAAAAACTTTAGAATAGTAAAAAATGCTAAGCCCTTAAAAAATAATTAAAATTATGGTTAAAAAAGTTGTGATATAAAAAAAAACAATAAGCCAATTACACTAGGGGGTCAACCATAGACCCTCTCACTAGCCTTCTCCCGGAAAACAGCTGCGCTTTCTTTTCTTAGCTCGGTTAAAATTGTATACATACATAACAAATACACACATAAAGGCTGTTTTGAGAAGAAAATTGCAAAAAAAACTTCAATGAGCGCGAATGAAGGGAATATAAATAATTATGTGCACACTAGATTTTTATTTATTTATTTTTATTTTCTAATACTTATATCAATTTATACAGAATGGTGAAATCATTATTTCAATTCAAATCTTGATCTTCACTTTCTACAATTTAGAAGTCCTTCATGAATATAATACCTTCGCAGCGCTATGCACTTTTTGGCTGTAATTACTCGGTATCGAACCGAGGAACTTCGGCTTGCTACGCCGATACTCTACCAGTCAGGCTCTAAAGTGATCATTCCAACCAAAGTGGGAGTATCGGGAATATGAAGTGACCCTAGCCCGTGAAGTGTTACCACGTGGGCAGTAGTTGATGCCGTGAAGTGTTATCATGTGGTCAGTGGTTGAAGTTGATTTTGATTCGATGTGGTGTCACAAGTGTTTGTTCGAAGGTTGCGTTGATTTGCAGTCCGAAAGTCGCCAAGGCAGCACTATACACTTTTTAGCTGTCATCACTCTGTATCAAACAGAGGAACTTCGGCTTGTTACGCCGAAACTCTACCAGTCAGGCTAAAGTGATCATTCCAGCCGAAGTGGGAGTATCGGTATAGGAAGTGACCCCCACAGTACCCCCCTCTCAGTGAGTTGGACGGAGGAACGAATGATTGAGATGCATGTGTTATCACGTGGGCAGTAGTTGATGCCGTGAAGTGTTATCATGTGGGCAGTGGTTGAAGTTGATTTTGATTCGATGTGGTGTCACAAGGGTTTGTTCGAAGGTTGCGTTGATTTGCAGTTCAGAAGTAGCCAATGCAGCACTATGCACTTTTTAGCTGTCATTACTCGGTATCAAACCGAGGAACTTCGTCTTGTTACGCCGATACTCTACCAGTCAGGCTAAAGTGGGAGTATCGGGTATATGAAGTGACCCCCACAGTACCCCCCTCTCAGTGAGTTGGACGGAGGAACGAATGATTGAGATGCCCGTGAAGTGTTATCACGTGGGCAGTAGTTGATGCCGTGAAGTGTTATCATGTGGGCAGTGGTTGAAGTTGATTTTGATTCCATGTGGTGTCACAAGTGTTTGTTCGAAGGTTGTGTTGATTTGCAGTCCGAAAGTCGCCAATGCAGCACTATGCACTTTTTAGCTGTCATTACTCGGTATCAAACCGAGGAACTTCGTCTTGTTACGCCGATACTCTACCAGTCAGGCTAAAGTGATCATTCCAGCTGAATTGGAAGTATCGGATATGAAGTCACCCTCACACCTTTTTTATAATGGTTCATGAATGAACAAAATAGATTTTTTTTTTTTAAATCAAAACTTATAAAGTTTTAGTTAAGATGAATAATGACCCCTCGCGTGTATTGTTTTTTCTTTAACTTTTTACTAAAAGTGCATACTTACTATAAAAATAAAACAACATTTTAAATATATATATATTCTAATATGGACTATTATCGTGGTTTTGGCTCAAAGAGCTCTTGACAATTCATTGGAATTGTGCTGTTGGCGAATTCGAAGATGTTTATTGACGGTCAGAGCCGTTAAGCGGCTTACTAGAAGAAAGTTCGAAAATTATATCCTACAACATTCAATAGATTTAAACGGCACCCAGTAGATTTAAACGACACATCATTTTGTTTAAAAAAAAAACGCTGTGAGGAGAACATTCACTAACATTTTTATTATAAAGATTTTCTCAATACAATAAGTCTTCATATATAGCTGGTCACAAAGTATAATTTTTAACTGAACAAAATGGAGTGCACGGGTACAATTTTCCTATTTCGCTAAATTACAGGAACGTCAATGTCTACTAACGAGATTGCTTTCGAAATATTTTACAATATATTTTTAGGAAGTTCAGTTGATATTTATTTAGGTCACTGTGCCATTAGCAATTGGCACACACTTCTGCCAAGGGTTCGCTTCAGAAATTTCCAGGCGTATGATAATAGTTGCGAATTGAAATATATTTATGTCAATTGAGTTTGTGTTAACCAGTTAATGATGAAAGCAAAACACCATACGTTAGTATTACTCCTAAGGCCGAAAAAATAAAACTTTTCGTTATGTTGATCGAATTCCACATCGTTATGCAATCGTTTGAACTGCCCTGAATTTTCAGCATAAGAAGCACCCGTTGCCCATTGGTCAAACTATTGGCCCCCAACTTCATTTCCCCAACAGTCGTCTTGATATCCTGCATTTCCTTGTGGATCAGAGCCGCGAACATCGTCAAAACGAGGAAAACTCCGGAGTGCAAAGCCAAAACCAAGCACATGTAGACGCCCAATAGGATTGCAGAGGAATGTAAAATGATCAGATGGATGGTCAAGAACAGGAGTGTTACGTGATGACCTAGCGCTATAAACAGCAAAAACGAAAAACAATTGTCCACTTTCTGAACTGCAATCGTTGCTTCTGAGTGCGAATCGTGTAACTCTTCGAATGTGGCAGTGGGAGACCTCAAGGATGACTTGTACGCTTGCAAAATGTGACGCAGTGCTCGACAGGTGACAGCGAAAAGGACCGTAAAGTATACGGACGTCATTGTCAGTGACATAAACGTCAAGTAATCGAGGAAAGTGAAGATATAGTACAAGTAGAATGGCATAATTTTCGAAAATATCTTTTGATGATGACTCCAAATGTAGTCTCGGAAAGAAATTTGTTTGTCGAAGGCCCAGTGCATATAAACAAAAGTGTAACTGAGAAGGCAATATGCAAAGGCAACAGCGCAGATGACTGACATGGTGTTTCTGTTTAAGAATTTGGGTCGGAGTGCCATTTTATTGTAGATTTTAGCAACATGAATTAACACGCGCGTCACTTTATGGCGATTCAGATAGAGAACTGTCCTGTATATTAAAATAAGAATATCTGAAGCTCGATTGGTAAGGTCTGCTATCCGGGGCGTTCTATTTTCACTCATGAAGAAATGGTATAAGGTCTTTATTAAATAAATCCCCATCAAAATATGGTTTATTATGCTTGCTGTAAAAATCGCAGTTTCGTATATCTTGGTGCTTCTAGAAACTTTGCTGATGCGTTGTATGCCAGGTCTGAAATCCATTCCTACAAACAGCAATGCCCATAAGAGTGGTCGAATTTGAAAAAGTAAATCAGAATCGTCAAAAGAGTTTTCATCTCCTATATTTGATATCTGAATAGAAAACATGCTAATATCAAGAGGGGAACACTTGCATATTTTTTTCTTATTCATTTTTAAATAAAATATATTTAAACAATTAAATCAGTATTTATTTACAACTTGCTGAACACGTAAAATATCTAAAATGCCTATATATTCTTCGAAGATTTTTATTTCAGTAGAAAAACTACAGTAATATAAGACAGAATTCGAATATGTACAGTTTTTCTTTTACTTAATGCAATACAGTCGTATCATTATACCAAGAAGCAAATAAACATTTTCTATTCTCCTCCAAAATGAAATTTTTTGCGAAACCTTTTCAAAAATCTTTATGTAAGACAATACTAAAATCTTTCATTTGCCAGTTAGCCAGTTCACTAGTTTAGTTTAAGTTTTTTTTAAAGTTTTATAGAGAGCTACAAAAATTATCACTTATTTAGTTTATTATATATATCTTCTTTCAATATTCTACAGAATAGCTGGAAAGTCCATGGACTTTTTTTTAATTTCTCTATTTAACCTCGATCTAAAAATTTGGATTTATGTAACAAAAATAAAACTCACACTTACGCTTCCAGGCACAGTCTAAATAACATTTAAGATTTATATGCAAGATACCTTCAGCGCTACGTTAGAATCCTTTTAACGCGATTCAAAGCTACGAAAGAACTGCCTTGAACTCAACACTGTTCATAACCAAAGATGTCACACATATCCCTTCCATAGAGCCTTAACAAAATCACAAAGACACATCATCTTTCAATTATTTTAAAGATAATCAATATTTTCCCATTAACTAGAAATGAACACAATATCATATTCTTTCAAAGAAAATAATCTATAACTTGTCATTCCAAATCGAATATCTTTTAAATTAAGAGCCCAATAATTAGGATATTTGTCAACAGTCATTGAATAGAAATCTTGCGTTGAAATTTTGAAGTTTGTCATTCAATGTTGATACGTTTATAATTTTCGCATTTAGTTTTAATAGACTTAAAGGAAAATTATTGGTTTATATCTGAAAGTTATGATAGTTTATTGGCATTTAAAATGTTTATTTTAGGATTTACTTCAATTATATCTCTTTGTTGGAAATAACGCAATAAGTGAACAATATAGTATTTTCTCATAAGATTGTGTTATACTGAAATAATTCATTCTCTTTTATAATGTTTGGGCTCTATAATATGCATGCAGTGGCTCCGGAAAGAAAATAAATTATATAGGTGTGGCAGGGGGAAATTATATATATGTATGACAGGGGGAGAATTATATACAAGTATTGACAGGGTGAAATGACTTAGAAGTATAAAGGATAAGGGGGGGGGGGTGAAATTTTTACGTTTAAGCATTTTTCTGGAACTACTGCTGCCTACACTGAATGCATGTGTTTTGGACTATTAAAATAGTGTAGTTCGATAGAAAATTCAGAGGCGAATTCAGCGATATAAAGGTTTTTATTGTAATGAGCAGTAGTATCTAGAATAAGAAGAATGAATTTAACCACCGATTGATATTGTTGGTGTATAACTGAAAGCTGGGCTAATGAGGTTGATTTAACAGTATTAAAAAATGAGGGATTTGCATTATACAGGCGATTACGTGGTCACAGAGTACGTGTTCTAAAAGTACATCTGAAATTGGTGTTCGAAGAGTACATCAATAATCGCAGCGTGTTAGAAGTACACGTCCCAGTTGTGATGAGATATATTTTAATAACAGTTATAAATTATCATTATTTCAATTTCCGATAATTAAAAATATTATTTATAAGGAATAAGTTATTTACGTGCTCAAGAAAAGTAGTATTTCGAAATCAATAGTAAAAAAAATATATTTTGAAAAAATATGTGCTAAATATCAAATAACAGGAAAACCTTGTTTAATTGTTGATAGCTTTCAACATCGTTTACCGAAAAATGGCGCAAGAGAATATGCTTTTTTCTCTATAAGTCTTGTGTCATACGCGGCATCTCGTCAACAGTTTTAAAAGCACGCACTTACCGTGCGCATATGTCACATACTCCTAACCTCGTTTTATGGCTCCGAGCAATTGTGGTCTCCGACTTTCTGCCTCCGACTATTCAGGATAGCAGCTGGTTCCCCCTTCGAGCAGTCGATCATTGTGCTTACATACAAACCTTTGAGCAGTCAATTATGACACCTCGCACTCAAATGCTTTATCTTGTAAAGAGCAATGTGTGTCAAACTACTGTATTCACGCACGTAAGATTAATTAGTATTTTTTTCTTATTTAAGTTGAGTTGAAGCTTAAATTATGCTTGTGGAGCTATAAAAAACATAAATACATGCAGTTAATGATTTTATTTAACCCGCAAACAAACGTTTGTTTTATTATTATAGATTAGTCATCGAACAGGTGTTTTAGGGGGTGCGTTGGGCGCGTACCTCCCTACCCAGCAAAAAAAGTCAGCATGAAACCTTCATCAAAATTGTCAAATTGAAGGTGTTTTGAAGGTTTTATAAAGGATATTGAAACAAAAAACTGCAGTTTTTTGGAAGTTTTTAATTTTCCTGCATAAAGCCTTTAAAATATCTGCATTTTCACTTCATGATTAAAAATTGAAGGTTTTTGCAGGTTTTTATGAAGGTTTTTTACAGTTTTTATGAAGGATATTGAAACAAAAACCTTTAATTTTATAGATCTTCAAAAAAACCTGCAGTTTTCCTGCATAAAACCTTCAATTTCAAAAATTTTATGAAGGTTTTATGCTGACGTTTTTTGTTGGGTACACGTTGCGATTATTGATGTATTTTCCGAACACTAATTTCAGATGTATTTCTCCGAGAACGACACCACTCAGTCAAGACAGAGGCAGGCCCATTCAGGGGGGGGTGAAGAGTTCGACACCCCCCCCCCCCCCCAATAATCTGGAAACCCTGCAAGTTGGGAATTTCAACTTCTAAAAACCCCGAGTTGGGAAAATTTATGCCTGAAGAAAATTAATATTATTAACAAATGAAAGCTAGAGAAGATTAGAAATTCCTCAACTTGTAAGATTACATTTAAGTTAGACCTCAGGAACATGCATTGGAATATGGTTGCAACAAATTAATGCGTGTGAGAGAACTGTAAAATATATATATAAAAAAAATGAAAAATGTCGATAAGTTGGAACTGGGAATTTTAAACACTGTTCAGTTGGAAATTTTGAAAAGTTGAGTTGAGAATTTCGAATCGTTAAGTTGGGAAATTTCTTGTATCAACCCTCCCCCAAATATTTTTCGTGTAACGGCACTGGACATAGGGCTTTCAAAACAAGATGAACGTCCCTGTTTACATGAATTTTTGAAAAGCCACAGGCGGGGTGTTAATTTGTATTAATGAAAACCTTTTTCTAAGCAGTTAACAATTAATTGGAAGCCGGAGGCGATTGAACCTTTGCGGGTAGAGATTTTAATTAAGATAATTAAGTTTCAGATTTTAAGGGAAATAAATTGATTATCTATACACTGTAAAAAAAAAGGTGCTTAAATGAGTACATGAACGTACTAGTTTTTTTATTACAATTACATCGTGCATGAGCGATGACGTACTCAAATTTAGATAATCGTACTTTCGCAAAACTAAGTAGTCTGATTTAATATTGCTAATCTCTGCTTCTGTTCAAGCCATCTTCACAAAGTGTCCTAACAAACTTAAAATAGGTGTTCAGAAGATGGTTTTCCACATTATTTGATATCGATTGCTTAAATGAAAACTGAGTTATTATAATTCCATTATCTTACTTCCCATTCTTTTGGCACACTTTTTTTACATTACTTCTGTTAATAACTACTTCACGTCGCCCTGGTAACTTAACGGATAAGGTGCTGGGCAGCAGTGCAGATGTGGATTCGATTCCCGGTAAGTCTTCATTGTAATTGACAATATTTATTAAAATTGATTTATGAAGGCAGCCTATATAGGCTAGCATCTGCTCTTTTTATTCATTTTACCTATTGTACTCATTTTTAAGTACATGACTTTTTCAAAATTGAAAGTTATGTATTCGGAGCCATAATAAGCATCGCATGTATTCAAAAATGAGTACATTTTACTTATTTTTGAAAACCTATTTTTAACAGTGTATAAACAAGAAATTCTGTTGTTTTGTTTGTTTTTTATACAAATCTATAGTTTTGTTCCGAGCTTGATGAAATTTAGCACACTTGACCTTCAAAAATCAATGTTTGCATGAGATTTCGAAAAGCCATTCCACTTCCCACCCCCTTAAAGCAATAATGACTTCTTATTCATACCGCCAGATGGCGCCGCGGTGAAGAAATCAGTCAACACTCTGCGTGAAGTCCAGGAAACGTCGGATAATTCAGCTAGTTGGAAATATTTGTTTAAAACAAGGTGAAATAACGTGTAAACATATTTCGGTAGTATGTCAAGAAATGAATGTCATTATTGTCCGAGCGTTAATGACATTTCTGTTTTAATTCGACCTTTCAGCATTTCATCTGTTCGTCTGTAAATTTGTTTGTTAAGCATTTATAATGAAACGCGTTGTTCGATTTTCTGAAAATTTAGTATGAATGTTTTTGAAGTAATTAAAATCGACTATATATATATATATATATATACAATCAGTGGCGGCGATTCGGGGGGGGGGGCGGATACCCCCGCACTTTTTCAGGATGTTGCCCCCGCACTTATTTAATATTGCACTTTTTAAAACTAAGTTACAAGTCAATTATTTTACTGCATTGCCGAACAAAGGAAACATTTTGAACCCCAACGTCCTCCCCTTTTTTTTACTTTTTGTAATTTCCTCTTTGACATAAATCCAGGACCATAGAATCAACCCAGACCAGTCGGATAGTATCGCCCTTTTTATTTAATTCTAAATATAGTTCAATATCAGACACCCTTTTTTTTATCAAGCGACTGTATGAAACGTCTTACATTAAAATGTAGTATTGCGCAATCCATAGGCGCCGAACGTCTGAGCATTTTTGACGTTATAAGGGTACTAAGTCTTGTTTTATTACTGTTTGTGATTTGCGGTTTTGTTTCGATCGACCCCCCCCCCCCCCCAACTAATCTGGAATCCTTAAAAGTTTGGTACTTCGAGTTTTAAAAATCCTTGATTTGGGAATATTTAAGCCCGAAGAAATAGCAAATGCAGGCGAGGGAAGGTTAGATCGCCCAACTTGCTTTACACCTAAATTAGACCTCTGAACGTACACTGCAATAGACGTTGCCGCACTACAGCATATTGGACTATTGGCGATGGTTCGGGACCCATCTTGAAGGAAAGACCCGTGAACAATGCCTTATATTTTTTAACCATGGTCAGATAACGAGGACAACACCTGGCGCCGTTAAGTTGGTAAATTTCTTGTTTATTTTAGATCTTTGAATTAAAATGACCTTTACAATTTAAATTTAATTAATGGAAGTTAATATTTATTGGTAATAAGTAAATAATTTCTTTTGAATTAAATTATGTATATTTAATGTTTAATTTAAAATTAGCAGTGTCGATTGTGTTACCCAATACCATGGAATGTCGAGTATTTTGACACCCGCATTTTTTTAGCTCATGTACCCTTTATATTATTCTTTACTTTTTTGGTCAACTAAAACGCTTATTAGATCTATAAACTACCATAACTATAAATTATCTAACTAATCGTTCCCACACATACATTATGAGGATTCTCAAACTTTAAATTTGTTCTCTAAGTTTATTTCAGAATTAGGGGCGATTTACTAATTTTAAAATTACATAGTTATTGATAACTATTAAAAGTAGTTAATGACAGTGACAACTGTTGCTGCCTCGATATACAAATTCCAACGTATTTCTTTTTACTAATGAAAATTAACAAATTTTTTGAGAAAAAAATTTGTTATACATTTGGTGGGGGGTTGGGTGAGGATTTTTTGGGATTACGGATTCCCCCCCTCTAGATGAGGGGGGGATTGATGCCTAAAGAAATTCTTTGCTCAGTCACTGAACCCCCACGAAATAATTAGTCACTGAACCCCCATAAAATCTATACCTACGTGCCTGCACTATTATACAGTTTGAAACTGTAAGTATTTTTCTCAGGGTCGCAAAAGTCGCACCACAAATGTAGAATTGTAAATACTGAATACTGAAGAAATTTTCTGGGAATTGGAAGGGTAAGAAGATAAAATTTTCCTCATTTCTTTTTCAGCACTGACACAAATGGAAAGAATACATATCCCTTTGGAGGTCGATCAATAAGTATAATAATTAGATTCTTTGCAACAGTCCGTGTCCATCCGTAAAAAAAATGGGGGGGGGGGGAATATTCGGAAATGGGTTAATAATCGACCTCGGCATCTCATACCTATTTTAAGATAGTATCCTCTCTTTAAATAATTCGAAACAAAGAGTAAATATAAATATGCAATATTCATTGTTTTGGTGGTCAATATTTTTATTACGACCCCCCCCCCCCCCCCTCCCCACACCCACTTGTTCATCTTGATCTTGCCCCTCCACTTTTACTACCCAATCGCCACCACTGTACATAATGGCGGCGGTGTTAGGGGAGGGCAAGGGGATTTTTTTGGGTGTTGCCCTTTAAAAAAATATAGTACACTAGGGGGCTCTGCCCCCTGCTCCGCCAACCCCGGAGGATTGCTATGCAATCCTCTTTGGTTTGCTTCGCAAACCAATTCTCGCTTCGCTCGCTATAAGGTGGGACACAATAATAATGTGTCCTAGCAAAAAAACATTTTTAGTAATATAAATCAAATTTGAAACTCAGAAAGCTGAAATTTTTTTCAAAGGTATAATAAGAATGTAAACAAAAAACATGATTAAACAGACTTGTTGTGAATGCTTTGTTGACAATGGGTTGATGAATTACAATTTCTAATGACATAACTGTTTGTTTGAAATGCAACATTTGAAATGAAATATAATTAAAAACTACATATAAACATTGCTGTTGGCAGATACTACGTAGAAATTCGTAAAAGTTTCCCTAAATTTTCAATTTTATAGTTTGAAAATTACTTACGTTAGAACCTTTAAACACACAATTGTATATCTCTGAATGTGTAGCTATTATTGAAACATGGTTAAATGATCGCACTGTTGAAAGACCAACATACAATTGCCCATGACTAATTACAGGTTTGGATAAAACTAAACAGATTTCGTTGAATGTTTGGCCTTGTGACTTATTAACAGTTACAGAAAAAGCTAAACGGATTGGAAATTATTTTCTTCTGAACGAAAAAGGCATATTGTTGTCCGATGGAAAATCAATCTGTTAAAAAATCAAGATCATCATACAGTTATTTAATTGGATCTTGTATTGCTAGATAACTGTACAACCATTTTGCAAACTCCCTTTCATGAGGAAGAGCACGCATATTTTCGGATACAAAACATGAAATTCAGTCCACAAAGCATGCTTTTTCAAGCAGCTAGCAATTGTCAAAACACAGGAACTTCTAGGAATTACAGGTAACACTTGACGAAAATTTCCGCCTAAGAGCACAACTTTTCACCAAATGGCTCAGAGCAATGAGTCAAATCTCGCAAAAGTCTGTCAACAGCCAAAAAGGCATATACATAGGTGCCTCATCCCAAATAATTAATTTGAATATTCGTTCTTCAGGTGTATTGGGTTTTAAATTACAGGTTAATGTTGCTTCAAGATAAGGGGTATCTTAAAAGTTATATGAGCAGTTCGTCCTCCACTTAACAACGTAGCAGCAATTCCAGTAGATGCAACATGTGTTGCTTGGTCTCCTTTCCCCTGGCCCCATTTTATATGCAATAAAGTAGAATACACAAAAGTCTTTCCTGTTCCTGCTGGCCCATCTAAAACGCTTTCTTATACACTGCAGCAGCACAGCTTCAACTCATTCTTCGAAAAACATTAAAATATCGAGACATCAAAATGGCTAGGCAATCCTAAAATTCATTTTTAAATAGCGCGGACATTCAATGGCGACCGCGATTGTTGATGTAAACAAAAGTTTCGTGTTGCCATTCCACACATAGAAATAATGCGTTTTTCGATCACCGTGTAAGAGAAATATATATAAGATTTTGTTCTGAATTGACGAACCAAAGAAAATTTTAGTACTCCAACATCCGCCTAAATCTTTTTTTTTTACTTCTATTACATTTACAATCGATTTTATTTTCTCATATTATTTTTTATGTTTTGCCAGCACGCAGACAGCTAAGGCGCCACAGCGCCTTATAGTTCCTGTTTCCGTCAGTACAAAATATTCATCGTTTGACTGAAAATAAAGGAAACATAAAATAAGCAAAAGGAAATAGGTCTCAGTGATTTTAGAGAGCGGGTTAAAATATTGGCGCCAATATATGTGTCTACGTTGTATATATATATATATATATATATGGTTCGCCAAAGCGAAAAATAAATAAAGACAAGATGGCCATATCATATTTTCTAAACAGGAACCCTACTCTCTACACTTCCATACTACGACCAACATGAAGACGTTTAGACTACGACAGATTTAAAATGCACCAATCCCCTCTTCATGGCTATACTTACTGGCGAGAAAGAGCGAACTCGTAACCCTCCTTTTGCGAGCTCGGTACTCTTTCAACGATCCTCAAAGACTCAGGAAAATTATTAACGATGCAATTGTGTCCGTTCGTCTGTCTATTAGTTTATTACCCTCTCTCATACCGAAAACGAAAGTGATTAAGTACTTTAAATGTACACAAATTATGTACATGCTTTATCCAAAATAGATAGCTTCGAAAAAAAAGGTCGCAAATCGTTTTAGCTGTGATGTAAAAGTACAATTTTCCAATAATTCAAATTTTAAAATATTGAATTTTTATGTCATTAACATTTCATCTCATGGAGTAAAACCTACAGGCACGTAGGTATATATTTCATGGGGGTGGTTCAGTGACTGAGTAACTTATTCCCCCCCCCCCCCCCCCCCCCCCCCCCCCCCCCCCCCCCCCCCCCCCCCCCCCCCCCCCCCCCCCCCCCCCCCCCCCCCCCCATTTTTCATAAAATCTTACCAACATCAGTCATTGACTATTTTTAAAAGTTAGTAAATATCACTCCCTAATTATGAAATAAATTAGAAAACATTTAAAATTTTTAGACTCCTTGTTTAAAATGATATATAGATCCCGTTTAACGTTTTTTTCCCTTTGTCGCCGAAATTCAAATGCTATATAATGCAACATGATGACGTCATGCTACGCTTATTTTGAGATAAAAATGACATCAAAACATGTTTTTGAAACCTTTTGAAAACTATATTCCTGGGTAAGACCCACGTAAAATACCTGGTTTTCCCTCATGCCACTCAACAAGAAGTATTATACTAGAAATTGAAAAATGTCCAGTTTTTTTAAAGTATTTTTATGATTTTTACCGTATTTCAATTTTTTTTCTTGACTCTCAATGGGAGGGGTTCGAAGCCCCTAAACCACCCCCTTACCTACGTGCCTGAAAACATAACTGAAATTTTAAACATTTAATTTACTTCAAAACAACGGCACGAGAGGGCGTCAAAGTCGACCATTTTGTACATCTCTAATCTATTATTTTCTGCAATTTTTACTTCCGATTTTAAAATCCATGCTACCTAGTAGTAGTAATAGAAATGTGACAATATTAGTATGAAAGAGGAATTTTTCTATAATTAAAAATAAATGAAAATCTCGTAAAAAGGTCACATACAATAATAATACTTGTAGGGATATATTTTGACCTTGAGTTTCGATCAACGTACGATAACGGTAGGTTTAGAAAATCGATCGTCTTCTATGAGGAATTCTATGAGGAACGTATTTGACCCAAATAAGGTATCTTGGGGATAAATAAAATTTGTAATAAAAATAATTCGATTTCGTAGAGAAAGGCGGGGGAAATGGATAAAAGGGTAAAATGGTTATTTTGAAATTAAAAATTTAATTACACATTGTTAAACTAAAGTTCTGATCTCGTTCTTTTTAAAAAAAAAATACTTCGTTTAATGGAGAACATTGTAGAAAAACAAATTAATCTCAGAAGTCAATCAAAATTATTTCCCCTTGCAAAATTCTAAAAAAGGGTTTAAAAAATTTAAGTTTCCCTGACAAAGAAGAAAAAATATGTATTTAGATTAATTTATCCCTATTTAATTTTACGGAGGGATCAAAATCTATATTAGACCTCGAAGCTGTGTTCACAATCTGCAAAACAAACTTTTTATCGAGCTTTGATCAAAACGCCATAGAAAATAATTTATCCCTTAAGATTTTTATTTGTTAGGGATCACCCATACAAATTATTACAGCTTAGTAAGTCGAATTATAACTTTCTGAAGATGTTTGCATAACAAATAGGAGAATCAAGAGATTCAGAATCAAAATAAAATATTTTATATTTTTATAAAACTTTATTGCCTTATTTATGTATTATATAATAGCTATATATAGTTATATTTTTTAAACTATTCAAATAACTATTCATTAACATTCTAAACTATTCATAATGATATTAATATTACATTTGGTTATGGCAATCATTAAAGATCAAACTGAATTATAAACAAAAAAGCTTTGAGAATATATTTTAACTAGCAATCTAAAAAAAACCTTTTTGAACGCTTATAGCCCCTGTTCACTGGCTAGAAATTCTCAGCTCTAAAAAGCAAACTAATTTATTTTAAGTGGGTACTAGATAGGATGTGTGAGGATGACGAGTTTGAAGTGAGGAAGATGTTTTTCTTCTTCCGAAACTCCGTGAATAATAATAAATAAAAAAATAAAAAAGGATGTTAGTTCAATTTCAGAATTTTGGGAGATGAACCACTTGGCAGACAGTCCACCCAACTGACAAATTGATGGTTTGGAGTAATCTCCAAAATAACAGTGTTTTGTGTGAAGAAGTTTTCAATTTCAATCTCTACACTGTTCAAAATAGATATTCAAAAATAAGTAAAATGTAATCATATTTGAATACATTCAATGCTTATCATGGCTCCAAATACTTAAGTTTCAATTTTGAAAAAGACATGTACTTAAAAATGAGTACAATTGGTAAAAATACGTTAAAAAGTTTAAACAAATATTTTTAATTTTTGAGCAAACGCTAAAACTAAAAAGTTGATTTTATTTTTATTAATTTTTTTTAATTGGCACGAAAGTCTAATTATATTTTTTGCAAATGGACACCAATTTTAAAAGTAGTTATAAGTGTAAAAATAATACTAAATATTTACTTTTTTACCGCTGGCTTAGAAAAAAAAAATTACTTTTTACATTTTTCTTGAAATCTTTTTTTTTAAGTCTATTTTTTTTTTTTTTTTTTTTTTTTTTTTTTTAGTTTTTAGTACGGAGTTTTTCATCTGCTATCACTCACAAGTCAACACTTGTTGTTCCTCGATTTTCACGCTTTTCTTCACACCTACAAAAATGTAGATTTTACAAATAGCACGACTCCATTCTAACAATAACAATAAAAATAAAAATAGAAAAATATCATTTCAATTATAAAAGATTAGAGAAATTTCATATTATCATTTATTTTTCATTTCTGTCAACAGAGTCTAATGCCGAAAATGTACTGCATTTAATTCTAAATGCATACCTATAAAACACAATTTTTCAAAATTGGAGAATTTTTTTTAAAAAAAAGTTCATTTAATAAAAAAATTTGCAGTAACTGTAGTTTCCGGATAATTGAATGTCGTATAACCGAAAATGTACTACATTTTATTCTAAATAAAAACATTCCTAATTAAAAAATATTTTTGAAAATGGGAGATTTTTTAAAAAAGTTTTTAATTGATATTTCCAATTAATTGAAATTAATTATTATGTTTTTTGCATTTAATTGAAAGTAGGATTATTCTTTATCCAACAAAAAATCAATAAAAAAAGGACAGATTTATAGAGATTTCCTGGGAACCATTTCCCGAAAAGCCAGACTTTTATTACCAAAAGTTCGTCATCGTTTTCCCCCTGGGCTTTTCAACTCTATTAACCCATCCTATAAATAATTTGTCTGCTTTTCGTTCTAAACCAAAGATCAATATCCCCCCTCGTCTCGTTAAAGCCCTTTTTCAATTCATTACAGCTCAAAGAAGCCAAACAAATCCCCCTGTATTGTATATAGAAAATTATTGTGATGAGATATCGATCGGTGGGAGGAGATTCGTGCTCTAGACTTGTGTGTCTTCTGCACGTGCCGCTAAAAATATAGGTTCGAATCTTGAGCGTCTGGGATCAGAGCAGACAGTCTGCAGCCATGGAAACCAATAACCTTTTCCGCATTGAAATGACCTGGCGCTCTTCGAATAAATCTGTTTCTAGCCGGACGGAAAAGGGGGAAGCTGTTGTTTGACTCGAAGAAGACGGGCGTCCATTTTTGTCGATTATAGCGAAAATTCGCGTTTTTCGCGTGGGATTAAATAAAACGACGGACTATGGAAATGAATAAACTTGTGTTCGAATTAAATGAGAAAATACTTGGTAGTAGCGGTTTTTATATATATTTTTTTTAACAAAAATTCATGAAAAATCTATGGGATGGGAATCTATAATCAATCAAAATAGGTGCTCAAAGTAAAAAGGTTATCTCCTGATAAATATAAAAAGATGTCTTAAAAAGAATGGGACAACTCTGAACTGTCAGCGGTTAGGAAATTATAGCGAAAATTCGCGTGTTTCGCGTGGGATTAAATAAAACGACGGACTATGGAAATAAATAAGCTTGTGTTTGAATTAAATGAGAAAATACTTGGTAATAGTGGTTTTTATAATTTTTTTTTTAATTCATGAAAAATCTATGGGATGGGAATCTATAATCAATCAAAATAGGTGCTCAAAGTAAACAAATTGTCTTCGGATAAACATAAAAAGGTGTCTTAAAAAGAATGGGATCTCTTTAAACTGTCAGCGGTTAGGAAATTATAGAGAAGAATTAACGTGTTTTGCGTGGCTTTAAATAAAACGACGTACTATGGAAATAAATAAGCTTGTGCCTTAATTAAATGAGAAAAGACTTTGTAATAGCGGTTTTTTTAAATTTTATATTATACAAAAATTCATGAAATATCTATGGCATGGAACCACTATAGGATCGTCCTCTGTTATTAAAATAATCAATCAAAATAGGTGCTCAAAGTAAAAAAGTTATCTCCGGATAAACATAAAAAGGTATCTTAAAAAGAATGGGACAACTCTGAACTGTTAGAGGTTAGGAAATTATAGCGAAAATTCACGTGTTTCGCGTGGGATTAAATAAAACGACGGACTATGGAAATAAATAAGCCTGTGTTTGAATTAAATGAGAAAATACTTGGTAGTAACGGTTTTTATAAATTAAATTTTTTTTAAACAAAAATTCAGGAAAAATCTATGGGATGGGAATCTATAATCTATCAAAATAGGTGCTCAAAGTAAAAAGGTTATCTCCGGATAAACATAAAAAGGTATCTTAAAAAAAATGGGACAACTCTGAACTGTTAGCGGTAGGAAATTATAGCGAAAATTCGTGTGTTTCGCGTGGGATTAAATAAAACGACGGACTATGGAAATAAATAAGCTTGTGTTCGAATTAAATGAGAAAATACTTGGTAGTAGCGGTTTTTATAATTTTTTTTTTTTACAAAAATTCATGAGAAATCTATGGGATGGGAATCTATAATCAATCAAAATAGGTACTCAAAGTAAAAAGGTTATCTCCGGATAAACATAAAAAGGTATCTTAAAAAGAATGGGACAACTCTGAACTGTCAGCGGTTAGGAAATTATAGCAAAAATTCGTGTTTTTCGTGTGGGATTAAATAAAACGACGGACTATGGAAATAAATAAGCTTGTGTTCGAATTAAATGAGAAAATACTTGGTAGTAGCGGTTTTTATAATTTTTTTTTTTTACAAAAATTCATGAGAAATCTATGGGATGGGAATCTATAATCAATCAAAATAGGTACTCAAAGTAAAAAGGTTATCTCCGGATAAACATAAAAAGGTATCTTAAAAAGAATGGGACAACTCTGAACTGTCAGCGGTTAGGAAATTATAGCAAAAATTCGTGTTTTTCGTGTGGGATTAAATAAAACGACGGACTATGGAAATAAACTTGTGTTTGAAGTAAATGAGAAAATACTTGGTAGTAGCGGTTTTTATATATATATATATATATATATATATATATATATATATATATATATATATATATATATATATATATATATATATATATATATATATATATATATATATATATATATATATATATATATATATATATATATATATATATATATATATATATATATATATATATATATATATATATATATATATTACAAAAATTCATGAAATCTATGGGATGGGAATCTATAATCAATCAAAATAGGTGCTCAAAGTAAAAAAGTTATCTCCGAATAAATAGAAAAAAAAAGGTGTCTTAAAAAGAATGGGACCTCTCTGAACTGTTATTGGTTAGGGAATTACATTTAAAATTCACGTTTTGTGCGTCGCTTTAAATAAAACGACTTACTGTGGAAATAAATAAGCATGTGCCTTAATTAAACAAGAATGGACTTAATTATAGCAATTTTTAAATTAAAATTTTTTTTTTAGAAAAAATTCATAAAAATCTATTTAATAGAACCACTATGGAATCGCCCTCTGACATTAAAATAATCAATCAAAATAGGTGTACAAAGTAAAAAGTTATATCCCGATTAATATAAAAAGGTGTCTTAAAAAGAATGGAACCTCTCTGAACTGTTATTGGTTAGAAAAATGTCAAAATTGTGAAGTTGTTTTCTCTAAAAAAATTATTTTAAATTTCCAATACATGTAACATAAATATTTTTTAATTTTAATTATTCTAATAGATATAGCTTTCAACAAATACCTCCACTCTTTAGATTTGAAAAATATTTTTAAAATTAATATTTTTATGAATTTAAAGTTTATATGTATAGCTGGAAAAACTAGAGATCCGCGGAAACGCTTAGAAGGTTATAGAAAAGTTGTAAAAATTCAATAATTCAGTTCATTTTCAACACATTTAACAAAATAAAGTAGGAAACTTTTTATGAACTTGTATTTTAAGCGTATTAAGCTTCGTTAAATCCAACTTGTGCCAAGACAACAAGCGCAGACAAAATTTGACTTTTTCAGCCCTAAATTTACATTTTGAGAAATTTAACCTGCGCATTTCTTTGAACCCATCCCCATCTAGCTGAAAAAGCAATGAAAAACTTGATCGAAACTTGAAGAACAATCTATTTCAAAAGAGAAAAAACGAATTCGGTTTCTCAGAAATTCGATGTCCTTTTGGAAACGCCCCCAACTACCAGCGTAGAATCTTTCAAACGTTGCATGGCTTTAATGTTTATTTAATATACGGTTCAATTCAATATTAGGGTTCCTTTGTAAGGGCCGCTGTACGGAAAGAGGGGGGGGGGGACTTTCTTGCAATCATAAATCATAATGATAGGGTAATCCAGAGAACGAAATTTCAAAGTCTGACCGATGTTGTGTTTGGCGCGCCGACTGACGCTGATCCTCGCTTTTCGCCAAGATTAATTTCACAAAATTACCTGTTTGCACACCAAGAGCTACTACATTCGTTTTTTTTTTTTAAAGTTACTCCAGTTTCTGTCCTTTTCTCAAAATCTTTGCCGCTCCTAGGTGAAAAAAATAACAATCGGTTTTAGAATTGGGAAGAAACCGACTTTTTTTTTTAATAAACTCGAAAACATGTTTTTCCGTTTCATTTTGAAGAACATGGAAACAACAAAAAGAGCGCTGTTTTACATGTGCGTTAAATAACGTTTATTTAAAATTCAGGATCCTACACGAACTTAAATCTTACTCTGACAGCAACTAATATCTATCGTTTTTATTTATCAGTGCTAATAATTATGAGTATCAAGTCCAATTAATGAATTATTGTATTGGGTTAGTTATCAAAAACAAATAAATGTCCGGAATATTGTTACGAAATCCGTGTATTAGTAATGTATTACTGTTTATCTAATCCAAATAGGAAACTACAAAAATTCAATTAGATGTACGAAAATTTTGTGAATAAGCGTCTGTGGTAACTAATATTTAAAATTTTAATGTTTAATTAAAAAGCTATTTAATTAAATTATTATTATTAAATCCGCAGTTTTTGTACCGATAGGCACTGCATGCAGCACTATGAAAATGGAGCATCTGTGGGCTATGGATAATTTATTTTATTATGAAAATGGAGCATCTGTGGGCTATGGATAATTTATTATTTTATTCAAAGTAAATTACATTTTTACTTTTTCTAAAGCGAATTTTATAGATTAATAAAATTGTATATACAGGATGTACCAAAAAAATTCGTGTAGGTACAGGCGATACCGCAATGTTTGGTTCGTGAATACTTTTACATGCGGTACAAATTAGAGGATAAATTGCCAACCTGGTTGCCGCGGCCCACCTTCCTTTACATGATGGTAGGTCAGTTAGGCGAATTTCCCCGTGGGATTACAGGGCGATAGCTGCAGCCATGAGTGCCAAATGTTAGAGGGGATAATGGGTTAATAATTGACATGTCCCACTTTCCTCTACACGATTATATGTCTTTTCTCCATTGGCTGATTCCACGATTAGTTATGTGACTGGAAGCGTATATTCTAGACACCACCCCACGCGGTACAAATTATAGAAATAACCTGGTTGACGCGTTCTACTGTCTATACAATGGTATGCCATTTATTCACATAGGCTGATTCCACTTTGAATTATGTGGGCGAAAGCGATACTATAGTCAATGGAGACATTCCCCCCCCCCCCCCCCCTCCTTATGTGGTACAAAGGTCATAGGGCGTAATAGGTTAGTAATCAACTGCTCGACGCGGCCCACTTTCCTACACAATGGTATGTTATTTATCCCCTATAAGATTATTCAGCGAGGAGTTATGGGGTGCGCAGCTATGTACCCGTACCGAAAGGAAAAACGTATTTGCGTTAAAAAAGGTCATGTCTTTTATTTCCCTATACGTTGGAGATAAGTAAATGGTGTAAATTGCAAAATACTCAAAATAATGCAAGGAATCATTAAATAAAAAATTAAATTAATAGCATCAATTTTCATAAAAATAAAAATCAGAATTGTATTGTGGTACCTTCATTAAAAATTAAAAAAAAATAATCAATTTCGACTAATCAAAATTGCAACACTTAAATCCCCGAACATAAGCAACAATCAAAAATACAATTTCTACAATTAAAGGCAACTTTTCTAACAATCCCTCACACGTTTTTATTTAACTTTGTATTTTGTCAATGATTGGTTAAATTAAGGCACTAGAGCTACACAATGTAGTATAGTGTGACTGATTTTTTTTCTTATATTGATTTTTATAAGCAATCTCCAAGATTTAACCATTTAGTGCATAGTGTAGCATATATGCTGCACAACTTTAAAATGATCACTAGTTGCATCCAGGGGCGGACAGGCACTCAAAAACGGACTGGGAAAATTTTGAATGAATTTCGGCCACCAAAAAAATTTTAAACTGATGTTTTTTATTTAAATAACTAGCTCATAATTAGAAAACAAAATAATAATTAATATCAATATTTAACACTTTATATAAAGTTTATTAATACCTTTTAATTTTTTTTTTAATTTATTATTTTTTTTTTAATTTTTAATGTTTTTTTAATTTATTAATGTTTTTTAATTTATTAATGTTTTTTAATTTATTAACGTTTTTTAATTTATTAATGCTTTTTAATTTATTAGTGTTTTTTAATTTATTAATGTTTTTTAATTTATTGTTTTTTAATTTATTAATGTTTTTTAATGTAATAATGTTTTTTTTAACTTATTAATGTTTTTTTTAACTTATTAATGTTTTTTAATTTATTAATGTTTTTTAATTTATTAATATTTTTGTTAATAATTAATATTTTTAATTATCATATTTGAATTTTCAATACGTTTGGAAGATTGGAAGTCACCAACGGCCCTGTTCAACCAAAATTCTTCCTTCTTTCACCCGAGAAGCACTGGTCAAAAGAGGAAAGTGGGGGCCGGGCCATGCGGCCTCTCCTTTACATTCTCACGTTTCGACGCCATTGAAACTGGCTTCGCGTCGACCGCAGTCCCATAGGCCACAGCTGGAACGTAGTTTTAAATAAGACAATAATTTCGGCTTCTTAGAGATACCATAGCTTCCTGTTTTCAAATTTGAAGCATTATTGAAAAAACCTGTGTTGGCTTTTAATAAATTATTTTTTAAATATTTTTTTTAATTTGCAAGAAATCACCAGCCACATTTTAAAATATTAACCAGCCACGCGGGAAAATTCCAGAATGACTGTATGGTCAGTCCGCCACTGGTTGCATCTATTGAGTTTTATGTTAACTATTATAGTACCGTCACGTAGGGAACCATGTGCCTAATTCTTATAACCGCCGCTAGGTCCCTTATCTTTATAAAAATTATTGTAATTAAGGCAATCAGTTGCTTCGAGGTCTGTTGTTCTAAAACTGGTTCGTGTAGGTGAAGTTTTCGAAGATTGTTTTATTACTTTTAGGTATAATCTGGCACTACAAAATATCCTAGCTGATATCAAAGGTATGTAGATTGTATTTAACTATATTTTCATAATTTTTGAAAATTATTTTAGTAATTACACACGATGTTGTATATTCGCTACACAACGGTTTTAATTAATTATTTAATTGAATAGGCACGTAAGATTTTTTTGTATGTTTTTTCAGGGACCCAAAGGCAAAGAGAAAGCGAAAAAAAAATTCATTAAATAAGAAAAATTCATGCACTAGAGGGTTAAGTTAACGTTCACTAACAAAATTTCGAAACTTTCGTAAATTTCTACTCAAATTGTCGAGATATATATATTTTATTTTATTTTATATTTTGCAAACTAATTATTTGGGGGGGCATTTTAGTATTACTTTACATCATCCTGGCATAGAAGAGAAGTGTCGGCTCGGCGCCGGTATTGCGGTACCGATGACCAGTAATTGTAGGTTACTTACGGAAACTTGAGAACCGATGCTCTACATCTAATGATTGGTTATGCATGAATAGTTCAAATTTCCTCCAACTGTAGGTTGGTAGAAAAGGGATTCTGATGGGAAAATAATTACGCGCCCACACATTCAATTTGGCAGACAACTTTTTTAAACCTTTTTTTTATGTGTGACATCGCAATCGTTCTTGCCATGGACTATAATTTAGAAGACCTTTGTCAGCTTTGCTTGCAGACGTTTTTACACACACCTGAAAAAAGCCTATTATTTCCATACGAACCTGTAGTCTACTGTAATATGAGTTATTACGGATTTACACATAAATCCGTCCGTATTCTTAGAAGTCTCATTGCCATTTTGATCCGGCTGGCTTCTTTAAACTTGGCACTTTGGGTCTTCACAAATAAGTAAAATGTACTCTTTTTTGATTACATTCGATGCTTATCATGGCTCCGAATACATAAGTTTCAATTTGAAAATGACATGTAATCAAAAATAAGTACAATGAGTAAAAATGAATAAAAAGCGGAGATGCTAGCCTACATAGGCTACCTTCATAAATCACTTTCAATAAATGTCGACAATTACAACTAAGACTTGCCTCGAATTGAACCCTGGTCCTCAGGGATCGCATCCCAATGCCTTATTCGTTATACTACCAGGGCGATGTGAAGAAGTTATAAACAGAAGAAATGTTAGAACGGTGCTTCAAAAGAATGAAAAGTAAGATAATTGAATTGTAATAACTTAGTTTCCATTTAAGCAATCTACATCAAATAATGTGGAAAACCTATTTTAAGTCTGTCAGGTCGCTTTGTTAAGATGACTTGAACAGAAGCTAATATTAGTAATATTACATAACACTACTTATTTTTGAGAAATTACGGTTACTCCAATTTGAGTACGTCATCGCTGATTTACGATGCAATTGCACTCAAAGAAAAATAAGTAGGTTTAGGTCATTTTTAAGTACAATTTTTTTACACTGTAGAATTTTACAGATCAAGAAAATTCCATATAAGGATTTTTCTAAATAAACATTTTTATTAATGTAGATAATCTTTTTCATAATTATAAATCTGTGGAACATGACCTCACACTTTTCATCCATAGACGCCGCGCTTGACGTCCCAGACACTGAATGGGTTGGTTTCTCTCCGAGGCACTGAAACCAACTAATCCAGTATCTCGGAAGTCAGCGTTTACAGACGAAAAGCGTGAGTACATGTTCCCCAGCTTAAATCGCTCATCGATATGCATCCTAACACGATTTTAAGTGCGTAGAATAAAAAATATATATATATTCGTTCATTTCATTTTGAATAATAATTTCAATATGAAAAAATTCACGAATAAAAGTTATTTTTTAATAAAAAAAACGAATTTTGCTTTAGTGTGTAATGGAATTTAATGACTATTAAAAACAATATCATTCAGCATTAAGAAACTTTGTAAATGTGGATTTTGCTGATTTCCTTTATTTTCTCAAAGCGATCCGAATCCGGATAATTGGTTATCCGCTTTGTTTAATCCGGATAACTGGAGTTCGGATAATTGGAGTTCTACTGGTACTATTATAAAGTTATATTTTTCTTTTCTTTTTTCCATACTTGTTTAAAGACATGTTACGCGCAGTCATTTTGTAACAGAATAATAATTTAATTCTAATTTTCATAAAACATTTTTTGTTAATAAAATCTCTTTTTAAGACTTATTGATAACGAAATATTGTTTATTTAGTGTAATATTAGAAATGTAATTGATTAAGTTAAATTCTTAAATGTATAGATTTTTTTAACCTTGAACGTTGTTTTCTTTCCCAATTGTTATGAAATTTAAAAAAATCATTTGAAATAATTTTATGCAATGGAAATGTGGATGGTATAAAATTAACAAAAGCGAATTTGATTAAAATTTAAATTAATTTATTAAATTTACAGTTTTGCACTGTGAATAACACAAAATTATGTACATATTAACTTGAGTACCATATCGATAAATTGAAGAGATTTTAAATTAGTTTTTTTTTTACTTTTATTTTAAAATAAATATATTTCTTTTAAAAAGAACCATTCACTTTTCTTATTTAACAAATTTTATTGGAAGCATTTTATTTAAAAGAAAATTAGTTTTATGTAGTATTAAGGCCGAGCCCCAAATTCCGAAAAAAATGCTAAATTTTTTCTTAAACAACGATGTTATACATACTTAAGAAGATGTGTACAAAATTTCAAAACAGTAAAATAAAGAGAATATATGTTTTTTTAGATGTTTATATACTATTTATCATCTTTCTACATACTTTTCGTCTGCAACATTCGTCATTTACTCAAAATACTTTTTTTTTTAATTTTGGTTACGTTTAAAATGCTAAGGCTTTATAAAAATTTAACTTTAAACTAAACTGTTAATAGTTTTTGAAGCTGTAATATTTGTTTTATAAACGCATGAATAGCTTTTTAAATTAAGTTATAAATTATATTTTTACGAATTATTAAACATAAAAATTTAAATATTTCTTAGGATGTGAATTTAATATAAGTTTTTCAAAACAACTAAAACCCAAATCTGCAAAACCTATTCATATGTCTGTAGTATATACTTTGATGTTATTTAATCAATTCAATTTTTTAAACATTAAAAATTAAAGAAGGGGGACTATTTTTTAAAAACAAAAGCTTAAAAAGCTTTAAAAAACATAAAAAGCTTAATTTTAGCTTAAAAAACGCCAAAAAAATAATATTTTTAAAAATATTATTTTTTTATTATTATTATTGTTCACAAAAAACTTCTAATAATGCAAAAAATTGGTATTTTGAATTTATTAATAAAAAAATTAGGCCCAAAAAATTAGACCCAAATCTGCAAAAGTATATTCATACTTCTGTAGTATATATTTTGATATTATTTAATCTATTTAAAAAAAATTAAACATTAAAAATTAAAGGAGGAGTAATGTTTTTTTTAAAAGCTTAAAAAACTTAAAAAGCTTAATTTAAGCGTAAAAAATGTTTAAAAAAATAATAATTTTTTTTTAATTGTTTGTGATTAATTTGTTTTTGATTATTGTTCAGAAAAGATGTTTTAATAATGCAAAATATGGTATTTCTATTATTTATTAATAAAAAAATTAGGATTTGGGGATCGGGTCTCTGTAAAAAGACCTATAACTCATGACAGTTATAAAGAAGCCGCTATCTGTAAATCAATCGACATCCAAAGGAAATACTGCCAACGGACCATCTGTGATAATTTGGAGTTTACAGTAAAAAGTAACCCGAAAGATAACACAGTCAAAAGAAATATTTCATCGCGGAACTTCAAGCAAAGCCCATCTTAATCAGCAAGTCCCTAAATTTATTGACTTTTCTTATTATTCTCTATACATCCTTAACCCTCAAACAGGCCCATCTTTTCATCATTTCAAGAAACATGTGCTGTATATCGGCCGACGGATGTTGCAGCTGAGAAATGAACTAACCCTTTCAATTTTCAGCTAATCTTTGCGCCGCGTGTTTCCTGTTTAAATATACAAAGACGGCAATCGGAAGCATCGTTGATGGCATATATTTGCGCTTATCAAAATAGATATCTGTTTCTCGGACATTTCAGTTCGCGATTTTCCTATTTCTGGGAAAAAGACACTCATTATAAAATGCGGTTAAACACAATTTTAAATTAAAGAACAAGGAAATAATAGTTCCTTTGTCTCAGAATGTGCCCTCATAATCTAATTGTTTTTCCTCTTTTGATGGGAATCCGTAAAACGCTATGTTCATTTCCTTTTAAATAACAATTTAAACATCCTGTTTTAATTTTTAACTTTTCCAGTTATAGCTAAACAGGTCATTTATAACAATAGGCATATTGCAAATACATTAATGCGGCCCACAATATTTCGCAGTTCAATTAAAATGTTTTCATGCAGAATGAATTCGTCGAGGCATTGTTTGAATAATATTAGGTAATATTTGTTCTTCTAAATCATTATTTCAAGTTTTCATTTTTAATGGAGTTTACATCCGTGTCAATTCTTCTGGTGAAGGCAAGCTAATTAAATTACTCCTTAATCTATTTCTCAGTACAATGGAGCCGTTCTTAAATTCAATCTCTTGAAACACTACAAGGAATTCTAAAAACTAAAAAAAACTTAAACTACTAATAAGTACTAATATTAATTAATATCAATGTGTAATTTAATATTTATTTTCGATTTAATATTTAATTTCAAAATAATTAAATTTTAAATTACGCATTGTTAAACTTATGTTTTGATCTCGTTTTTTTTAAAATTTACTTCGTTTAATGGATCATTTTTTAGCAAAAAATACATTTCTGGGTGTTTAATTAAAGTCGAACAGTCGATTTGTTTGAGTATACAAAAAAATTTGTTTTTCTTTAATACAGCAAAATTTACATATAAACTAAATTATTCGAATTATTTACTATTATTCTTTTGGTTTTGTATAAAAGAGAAACCTTTTAATACATTCCAATGAAAAAATATATATATAAACATTTCTATTTTATTTAACTTTTTTTCAATGATTTGCAAAGTGGGAAAAATAGGTAATCGAATTATTAATGCTAAATAATAGGAAATTCTGTAAAATTTAACGTTCTTATAAAAGAGTGCAAAATTTTACAAAAGCATAAATTTCGAAACTTATAAATGATAAGAATTAACTGCAATATATTTAACACTATCTAAATGTTAATATTATTAAGTTACGCACTTATTTTTTTTAATTTTACTGTTAACAAAAAGAACATATTTTGATAACAAAATGTACTCCATTTGCTAGAACCGTAGAAAATAAACACAAAGTTTTAAATTAATTTAAAAATTGTCTGTGAAACAAATTAAAAATAACGTCAATTCAGAATAGATTCTTGAATCAAAATAAACCACAAATTATACTAGCAGGTACTCTTTTTCAAAGAAAATAAATAATAGAAAAGTCGATTTTTTTTTTGTTTTTAAAAAGACTGTTACAAAAACAGTCCATTAAAAATCATATGTATAGAGTTTTTAAAAGTTAATGATTGTTATTTATTCTATTTTATTCACGTTACTTATTTGACTAAAATATTTGTTCTAATAAAGTCTTTTAACACGAAAAAATCTATAATTTTCACTGGTTACCCATTTTACCCCCACCTATGAATTTAAGTAGGTTACCTTAGAAAAATAATTATTAAAAATATTTAAAATACCTAAAATTAAATAAAAATATGTAATTTGCGATTACGTTTCTAATTAATAAGAGAAACTTTTTATAAAACAATTTAATTTTACAATTTCTTTTCAGAGAAAAATTGGACTATAAAATAAAAAAAAAATCGAAGTTTTTTTTACTTATCTTCGAAAAATAATGATAAATAGGTATTTTCCAATGAGATTTATAACAAGTGATCCAAGGTACAACATTCTTTCCTACTAATCGAAACCATATTAGAAAAATAGATTAAACTAATTAAAAAATAATTTATCAAATTTATTAATAAAATTGTTTCTGACGCTTTATGTATTCGGTTGTTGACTTTTGTGAGCACAATTAGGCGGTTATCAATCTTCTTAATAATTGTTCAGTAGTATATTTTACTTGAGTATTAATCTGCCCTGCAAAGATTATCACTCCTCTCAAAAACGAACAGAAATTTAAAAAAATTAAAACCCTTTAAATCGATTTTATATACTCTTTTTTAACATTTAAACAATAGATTTTAGTATTAAAAAGTAATAATATATCAATAAAATTTTAATGCCCTAGTTTAAACATAGAATTACGAAACTTTGCATTTAGCAACATTAGTATCTACTAATTATAGAGGGTTATTAAGAAAATTTAAATATCTATAAATTCTAAAATTATATATTGCTATTAAAAACTGAAATTTTACATCTATACATAACACTTTGAATCTATCATCATCACACGAATACACATGGTTTCAAGGCTACCCTAACATTTAACAAACCACTTATAGCCCAGTAAATTTAGACCAAAAACAGGGTCGATATCAAACAAATTTATAATTAGCTGAAATTTTCAGGATTAGCTCCGAGATATGTGTAGAACGTATCCTGAAAAGTCCCCTAACTTCCCACGTGAGCTTCCATCCAAAATGGCGGATCAAAGATGGCCGCTAAGCACTTTTTTTCTTAGGCACTTATAGCCCAGTAAATTTAGGATTTTATATGACACAAATTCATAATTAGTTGAAATTTTCAGGATTAGCTCCTAGATATGTGTAGAACGTACCCTGAAAAGTCCCCTAACTTCCCACGTGCGCTTCAATCCAAAATGGCGGATCAAAGATGGCCGCCTAGCCCTTTTTGCCTTGTTTGATGTTTTTCCTCATATCTAAGTTAAAAATAAACATTTTTCAATTCTGTAAAAACCAATGTACTCTAAAAGGATTATTGTTTCTATATATATACCATAAAATAACCGATAATAGTTTTCAAATGAGGGAAATTAAGTTTTTTGACTCCGAAACCCAAAATTTCTGTGTTCTAAGTTTTTAGCTGAATTCATAATTTAGAAATATAAATAAATTAAGAAAAATTTTGTAGGTAAGAAAATGTTGTTCCTTGTATGGAGTTTTCTAAAGTAAATTTTAAAAAAAATATTCAAAGAAAAATTGCTGGTATGTTCCGTTTTCTTAAGCAATCCAGCAGGTTTTTTTTAACTTCGAAGTGAGTAATTGTTAGTGTAGGTCTGTGTTAAACTTAAAAAAAATATATGACTGTCTTTGTTTATAACTGTAACAAGTTGGGCAAGAGAGGGAAAGTGTGCGCAATTTTTTAAAATGAATTGAAATGAAAAAGAAAAACACAAATATTATAGCACTTAATTACATAAGAATAACAAAAATTTTGGCCTACAGTTCATAAATAAAAAATATAGACCAGTCATTCAACATCATAATCATCATCTTCGAAACCGCTAGTAGGAGGAGCTGAATTTTTATATGACTCTCCTAAGCAAGAGGTACAAAACTTGGAGCACTGGAGGTCTGCCTTCTTGCATTTGACCTATAACTGTCAGAACCTATTACTGCGACAGATCTGCAACTGGTCTGGCATGCATTTATTGCCGTTGAGCAGATTAGTGTATCTTCGTCTCCACCCGCCTGTTTAACAGTTATTCCGGCAGATTGAAAGTAACATATCATCATTCGAATTAGTCTTGATTTGTTCTCGGAGTTTCGCAAAAAATTAGCTTGTTTAGTCTTTGCCACCATATTTTCAGCAAAAGCAACAGTCGCATACATTTTTGACATCATCCTTCTTTGTCTCTCCACACTTTTAGTTGATAAAGCACACGAGTATCCATCAAAAATCACTGTCTCACATGTGGAGAATCGTTTCTGCACAAATCTGGCATATTTGAGGCATATATCTCCGTAGGTATCAGACTCCTTCCAAGCCAATGTCTGCATAAGAAATCCTCCATCTACAATGGACGAGTAGGTTGATGGTGGCAGCAGGCGGATGGGGACGCAGATACACTAATCTGCTCAACGGCAATAAATGCATGCCAGACCAGTTGCAGATCTGTCGCAGTAATAAGTACTGATACAGATCTACTTACAATTCTGATTGCACGAGGTATCCCAGGAACATCACTGTACTTTTTACGACCCCAATCAACTAAGTACAACGAAAGGTGCTACAGCATAACTAAAATACAAGAAGCTATGGGGCCAATAAAGAATACCCTTCTCTTCCTACACCCTGCCACTGGATGTGACACTACATCTGCAATATTCAGAAAGGGGAAATCTACAGCTTACAAGTTGATAAAGAACAATCACGAACTGCGTTCTTTGATTTCACAGTTCAACAATCCTCAACTTGATCCCCAAAAGGTCATTGAAATTGGTGAAGTATTCCTGGAATAAATTATTGGAGGAAAACAAATAACTTCTTTAGATGATCTGCGATACATCCGTTACAATAAAGAAGAAGCTAAAACCCTCTCTTCAAACTTTAATTTGGCAACTCTTCCACCAACAAGTGCAGCTGCTTCACAGCATTCACTTCGCACCTATCATCAAGTTCAACAGTGGCTGGAAAACAACCTTGATCCTACTAAATGGGGATGGTTCATGAAGGATGGTAGATTGAATCCAGTGCCTTCAACACTTCCCGCAGCTTCCGAAGAACTTTTACAACTAATATAATGTGCCTGCAAAATAACTGCAACAAAATACTGTGACATAAGATGCCAATGCAAGAAGGCAGACCTCCAGTGCTCCAAGTTTTGTACCTCTTGCTTAGGAGAGTCATGTAAAAATTCAGCTCCTCCTACAGCGGTTTCGAAGATGATGATTATGATGTTGAATGACTGGTCTATATTTTTTTTATTTATGAAATGTAGGCCAAAATTTTTGTTATTCTTATGTAATTAAGTGCTATAAAATTTGTGTTTTTCTTTTTCATTTCAATTCATTTTAAAAAACCGCGCACACTTTCTCTTTCTTGCCCAACTTGTTACAGTTATAAACAAAGACAGTCATGTTTTTTTTTTTAAAGCTTAACACAGATCTACACTAACAACTCCTCACTTCGAAGTTAAAAAAAAACCCTGCTGGATTGCTTAAGAAAACGGAATATATCAGCAATTTTTCTTTGAATATTTTTTTTTAATTTACTTTAGAAAACTCCATACAAGAAACAACATTTTCTTACCTACAACATTTTTCACAATTTATTTATATTTCTAAATTATGAATTCAGCTAAAAACTTCGAACACAGAAATTTTGGGTTTCGACGTCAAAAAAATTAATTTTCCCTCATTTGAAAACTGCTATCGGTTATTTTATGGTATATATCGAAACAAAAATCATTTTAGAGTATACCGGTTTTTACAGAATTGAAAAATGTTTATTTTTAACTAAGATATGAGGAAAAACATCAAACAAGGCAAAAAGTGCTTGGCGGCCATCTTTGATCCGCCATTTTGGATTGAAGCTCACATGGAAAGTTAGGGGACTTTTCAGGATTCGTTATACATGCAAAGAGGAACTAATTCTGAAATTTTCAGCTAATTATAAATTAGTTTCATATAAAATCCTAAATTTACTGGGCTATTATAACAATGACAACAAAATAAAATAACGATTCGATTCAGATTGTTGTATCATTGGCTTTGCCCCAAGACATTATACAATTCAAGACATTATTCTGTATTTTTAAACGTGATCAATATAAAACGAGTTTCCTAAGGCTACGATTAACGAGGTTTTTGTTGGCGATCAACTCAAATTTCTATAATCTGTTGAATCTTATATCCGTTGAATTGAATATAAATTCCCTTACGTGGGGCATCAAAATAAATCGCGCGTTTAGGGTGATCCAATCATGCTAATTGTAAATTCATCACAAACAGCACGATTGACATAAATTTGTCTCTTTCAACGGAAATTAGGTGCTGATACATAAAACAAAGCAGCAACGGAGCGTTGATTGGGGACCGCGGAGTTGCGTCAGACGAAATAGCCTGTTTATCTTCCTTCTGTTGGAGAGGTTTACGTCGGCAATCAATTCTTATTTCTGTAATCTGTTAAAATGGCGTTTCGCGTAAAAACGCTTCCGACCATACTTAGATACAGCCGCACGCTATCTATATTTTTTATTATTAATTAATATTGTTTACCTAACTTTTATTGATATATTTTTTTAGAAACGTGTATTTTATATTTCCTTTACTTCGACCAAATTTTGTTTGGTCCCTCTCCAAAACTACCCCTTTCTCATGCTATCCTTAACCTTGCACTCTTCCATCACAGCAATTCATTTAACACCTGAGAGAATTTCGAATGAGAAACCAACAATCGAAAGCCTCATAAATCACTTTCTGTCGTTTTAATAAGGGAGTCCCTTCAGTCCAAAAAGCAGAAGGCCCAATCTACTTCAGGTGAATAAATTTCAGTAGAACCACCTCTTTTTCAAACTACGCCAAGCCATGCATGACTGGCGAGTGGGAGGTAACCTGACTTTCTCATCACTCTATGCGAATCTTTAAATTACTACTTGGTTCAGAAAAAGTCTACGAAAAATCCGTTGTTGGTTTTGTTGATCACCGTTAGTGAGAAAAATCAATTTCCTTCCCACTAAACAATAAAAATACCAGAATACTACAGGATATCGAAGAGGGTGTGTTTTTTATCCTTTTGTTGGTGGGGGTGGGAAAGCAGTCATTAAAGCCTCGCACTCTGAGGTAATCTTCCTAAAATGCTGGCGACTTTTTCGAGTTTCCCATGCGTCCCTTCTGTGAAGCCACCGAGTGTCTAGACATAAAATACAACACAAAAAAAGTGGTATTCTGCCTGGATGCTGTTTTTTCTTTAATTTCTGAGTGCCTCCCATGTAGAAACCAAGTTTGTGGGTGACCTAAAACCCACACTTGTTCGAAAAAGAATTTTACAGGGAAAATGTTTCTGTGCAAGGCGTTTTAGGGAAATGACTTCAGAATTCTAATCTATGTTTTTATTAAAATTATTGTTTGTAAAATTTTAGTTTGTAGGAAATCTCTTCGAACTATCTACCAATGCATTTTTTTTATTGGTAAGAAAATGAAATCATCTCTTGTTACTACTTTTATTAAATAATAGTAAAATAATAATAGTAAATAACAACAAAAAAAAAACATCTATCGCCGAGGTTATATAAAACTTCGTGCCAAAGGAAAAAATAGGTCAATATCCTAATTAAACAAATAACTATAACAATAAAAAAATTTGAATTTTCATTTTTCCGGGAAATTTTACCAGAAATTTTGCGAAAAATCGATTGGATGCGACAAAACGTAACTGAATTGTTCTCTATTTGAAAAAAAAATAGGTGTGCACAGTAAAAAGTTGTGTCCTAACATGCAAAAATAGGCGTATCAAAGTCAAAGAATGGGAAGTAATAAATAAATTGCAATAACTCAGTTCCTTTATTAACACAGCGACACAAAATAAAATGAAAAACCTTCATCTGAACTAGTATTTAAACTTGACAAGGTTTATTAAGATCTATCCAACAAACTTCGAAATTATCGCGAACAAAATTTGATTTTTACGTGAATTGGAAAAATACATAGAGAACACATTTTTTATATTTATAACTCATCTAAATAAGATATCGAAAACCTAATTTCAACCTAAGTTAATGCTTTCTTGGAAACGAAAATTAAGATTTTACAGTCTCATGAAAATGGAATCGTTAGTTTTTCAGATTGTAGAAACCCCATGTAATTGTATTACAATAGACCAGAAATGTGTTACTGACGTTAAAAACTTCTTCCCCAAGATGTCATTTTACAGGATCTCATCAAAATCGGATAATTAGTTTCCGATATTAGCGCGGTCAAACACAAATTCCCCTGTAAATTAATTAGCATATGTAATACATGTTTGTTTATAAAATGCTCATCCATATGAAATCCCTTAAATTTGATTTGGGAGAGTTCGAATTAAAAGCATCTGCTCTTTTTATTCATTTTTACCCATCGTTAAGTACATGTCTTTTTCAAAATTGAAACTTATGTATTCGGAGCCATGATAAGCCTCAAATGTATTCAAAAATGAGTATATTTTACTTCTTTTTGAATACCTATGTTTAATAGTGCACATAATGGGTAATAGTGTGCACCGAAAATGGCCAAACAAAATTATATTTTTTCGAAATCGATTTTCATAAAAGTGCAGAAAATTTGCGTCCTCAAACAGAAAAAACACACAAAACCTTCATGAAATTTAAAATATTTCATAAATTTAAAATATTTCATGAAATTTAAAATATTTCATGAAATTTGAAACATTTAATGAAATTTAAAACATTTCATGAATTTTTTTAAAAAAAATCTAGCTGTGATAATTTATAGGTTATTTATAGTAAGATATAAATTAGAAATTAAATTTACTAATTAAGTAAAGACAACAGCATTGAAAATTTAATTATAAAATATTTAAAAATGTTATTCGCTTTTGTTAAAAAAATATATCTCTTGAACTATTTTATATTATTTTTAGGATATTAAAAATCGGGAGAAAAAAATATTAGTTTTAAGATGTTTAAATGAGTGAAATCTGCTTCCTTATAATCCTGTTGATACCCATTCAGAAATATCTTCTATCAGATATTATCAATAATTAATACAAATTTTCGGTAGTGCAACTACATTACAATTGAGTTTTCTTCAAATAATCGCGTTTGCATTTTCACATTTCTATCTACATTTACATACAAAAAATTAACACAGCGTTAAAACAGTTATCCTGGTAGGAAAAAAATACACTAAAAACTTGAATAAATTTGCAGAATTTATTGAATTATTATTTGTCTTTACGAAACTGCGTCATCGTCCAGCAATAAACATTTCAGATGGATGCAGTGCATTAAATCATAGTAGAACAAATCAAAACCCATTCAAGACTATGAATCCGTTAATTGGCAAAATAAGCAGCTCAATTTGTTAACTCAAATATAAAGATCTTTAATTTCAGACTGAAGTTTAATAATTTTGTATTAAACCCCTGTCATAAAACAGCTTTACGTAAGTAATTTTTTTTATAAACTAGCCAAAAAGTTAAATTCGCGAAAATTTAAATTTCAAAAAATTATATTCATTAAAAGTACTTTCAATTGATCATTTTATTGGATATTTACCAACTAGCCAAAAAGTTAAATTCGCGAAAATTTAAATTTCAAAAAATTATATTCATTAAAAGTACTTTCAATTGATCCTTTTAATGAATATTTTACCAACTAGCCAAAAAGTTAAATTCGCGAAAATTTAAATTTCAAAAAATTATATTCATTAAAAGTACTTTCAATTGATCCTTTTATTGGATAAATTTCATTTGTGACAGACATGGCGTTGTGACATGGGACCACTTACTAAAGTTTCTTCAGGTATAAAGTACTAATTGACTTTTTAAAAAATATCGAATGTGGCTGTGTCAGAGCACGGACAGGAGTGTTTTAAGTGAAACGATATTTGAAAAGTTTATAGAAATAGGAATTGGTCACCACTTCGGTTCCACGCGGTGCAAAGGGGGACTGAATAAATGGTCAACCTAGTAGACGCGCCTCACCTTCCTCTGCACGATGGTAGGTCTTTTATCCACAAAGGGTGATTCCCTGTGAGTTATGAGGACAAAAGCGCATACTGCAGCCAAAGACATCATCCCTCTCCAGACGGTGCAAAGGTCGAATAAGGGAGTTAACAGATCGGCCTAGTCAATGCGTCCCACTATCCTCACCAACAGAAATATATACAAGCTAAGCCGTCTAATGCCTCAGGCCCCATTGATGTTATTTGTTTAATTTCCAAATTTTACACACATCGACGCCTAATTTGCGATCAAACGAGACGAAATTTATAGAAATCGGGATATTCTCTACGGAGTTATAGTGTCGGAATAGATCACCTTAAGAGCGTACTATGGTGTTTCTATCTTTGATATCCCATGTAGCTGATTTTATATATGTTTTACGTAAAACAAAATTCTGGCTGTACATGAATTGCTAAACCCACCAGTTCCCAAATAGGACAGTGATTTTTAATTTTTTTTAATTAAAATAATTTAATTTGGGTGTACAAACGTTCTCAAGAATTCAATATATGACAGCATATTAGCATTATTTTAGATATTAGATCCCAAAAATGAGATGCACATTAGAGTGTGCATTGGGAACAGAAGTTTGAAATAACAGTATTTGGCTACGACGCCGACTCATAAGAGAGGGAAAAAATAGACGTTATTTGATCCAATTGTTGAAATTTATCAAGCAATGTGATATTGAGGGTTTGCAACTTAATACAGTTGATAAGATAACATTTCCTGGGTTCAACTTCCCATATTTAATAATTTGTTCTCTAATAAGGCGTTGGGGTAAACGGAAGTTTCAAGTTTTTATTGTTAATTCTGCGGAAATGATTGATTTTTTAAGGAAAAATAAACGAAACTGCATAGTGTTGAAAGGAGTATTTTTTAATTGGATTCATCTTACTCGGCTTCTAGTTGAACATCTGTCATTCCGAATACATTCTGATGTCATCATTTTGGACGTCATTATTTTAATTTTGAAATATCTAAATAATTGACAAATAACGGTTACTTTTATTGTAATTCAAAAACGTACCGTATTGTAATTCAGTGGCGTAGCCAGGATTGTCCGATAGGGACAGGGGGGGTTCTTAAATTATTTTTGGTCCGACCCAACCCAAATAATTTTTTTTATTAATAATTGATTTTAATTTTTTTTAATTAATCATTTTAATTAACTTTAACTAATAATTTTAAATTATTAATTTTAATTAATAATTTTAAATTAATTTTAAATTAGGAATTTTAATTAATAATTTCAAATTAGGAATTTTAATTAATAATTTCAAATTAGGAATTTTAATTAATCATAATAATTTTTAAGTAGTAATTTTAAATTAGTAAACTTAATTTATTATATTTTTTAATTTAAGCAGTAGTTTTAAATTAAAACTCTAATAAATAATTTTAATTAATGAAATATATATATATATATATAAGTTATAAATAAGATGTAAATTAAAAGCTTAATTTTCGCAGGTTAATCTTTAGTCATTTCCTAATTTAAATTACTAACAAACCTGGCTAACATTTTACTGGGATTTAAGTCTGCAGCTAAATATTGATGGGGGTCCAGATTGAAGCAATTTTAAATTAGTAATTTTAATTAATAATAATAATTTTTAAGTAATACTTTTAAATTTGTAAATAATCCTTTATTATATAATAAAAATAACAAAATAATATTCATTATTTTCCGGTTAATTTTATCATGCATGATATGGGGGAGGAGGTTTCATTGGTTGCGTGACGCAGCAAATCGGCGCATTGCGGCAAAATCATAACGGAAATTGGCGTTACTCGTAAAAAAATCAAATAACTGAATAAAATATATATTATTATAAAAAAACACATTGATTTGTAGAATTTGTGAAGCTAGGCAATGAAAAAATGCTTGCCTAATCATCAGCACAAGAGGCAGCGCCCCAGAAAAAAATTCAGAAAAAGGTTATGAACACAGATTTAAACGAGAATCTGTGGACTCCACCCTTCGTAACTGGAGCCAACTTTTCCATTATGTACCCTTCGCATTTATAATAGTTGATAACTTTTTAATAATACCCCATAAAAATGTTCAAACGAATGTGCATCAATCTTGGGAATAATCAAAATCCAAATTTAAAAAATAGCGGAAAACCGCGTTTCCGCGTGAAAAGTAACACGTCTGAGTCACAGAAAATTTGCAAATGTAATTGAATAAAAAATTAGTTAGTTTTGAGTATTTTCAACGTTAATCTCAATAAACAAAAAATATTTGAATAAGAAAAAGAGTACATTCTTTAAACATATCATCAAATTTTTTGCACGATGCTCCTTTCTTTTGTCTTGAATCTTCTAATAGTTTATGTTTTGATGACGGCATACCGAAAATGGTAATTCAGATAAGCTTAGCAAGCACATGCAGTACTGGAGTGATTTTCAAATTCAAATGGCAAATGAGAAACATACAACCTCTCAGAGAAATGATTTTTGAGAAGGGGAAAAAATTTCACCGTCATTGTGAGGGAGCGAAGAGGATCGCAATTACGGGCGTTATTTTTTTGACAGGAATCAATTACAATCTTTTCTTAAAGCACGTAGGGGATGAATGGGTCTTTTCAGGGAAAATACCTTACTTCAAAGCAAGCAATTTCTCAATTGATGCATTGTGAATTCCGGCTCAACTGCTGCCCCATTTCAAGTGTTAAGAAAAGTAACCCTTTACATGTACAAACAACCAAGGCAATCATATACACCTACTATCCCATCGTCCCCCCCCCCCACAAAAAGTCGAATTTTCTCTTTTCAAGGTTGTTTGACTACAGTTCTCCTTAAAATCATCCCTTCAGGGCACAGAAGGGAAGGCAGCAAGAGATACATATGGGGTAGACCAGGAAATGCGTCATGTGTTTTCTCTATAGAAATCAGAGATTTTTTTTTTTTTTGGCGCTTATTATTTTTCAGAATAATAATTTTGATTTTAAACTGGCTATGGGGGGGGGGGGGGTAGGGGTTCTAACCCAAGGTAACCCAAAGCTGGCTACGCCACTGTTGTAATTTAATATCGTTTAAAATCAACGTACATTCTGCCAAGCGTTGACGACTAGAAGATCCCAACCTGTTAAAATAGGTACTCAAAAATAAGTAAAATGTACTCATTTTTGAGTATATTCGATGCTTATTATAACTCCGAATACATAAGTTTCAAGAGGCCTCCGTGGCCGAGCGGTTAAAGGCGTCAGCTGCGAATACGAAGATTCGTGGTTCGATGCCAGGAGATGGACTTGACAAAGAAAAGTAAAAAGTAGTGATCTTGTGATCGGAGGGTTGCCAGCTTCGCTACAAAATACTAGAAAAGTCGTCCAGAACATCCGCAAAAATTAACGGCGTGTATACGGGACTGGTGCACGATAAATCTGATTGGGGTCCAAAGTCCCGACGTCTATTGAAGGGGCTGGGTGCCAGTTCAGGTGTTTCCTCGTCATCTGACCATGGTTCTAAAATAACGAGGCATCGTTCCCGGGTCTTTCCTTCGAGATAGACCCCGAACCGTCGCCAACAGCCCACTGTGCAGCTCTAGTGCGACGTTGATTAACCAAACCAAACCATAAGTTTCAATTTTATAAAAGACATGTACTTAAAAATGGGTAAGCATGAATAAAAAGAGCAGATGCTAGTAGCATTCACAGGCTGTCTTTATAAATTACTTTCAATAAATATCGACAATTACAACTGAGACTTACCGGGAATCCAACCCAGGTCCTCAGGGATCGCAGCCTAATGCCTTATCCGTTGTACTACCTGGGCGATGTGAAGAAGTTATAAACAGAAGAAATGTTAAAAAGGTGTGCCAAAAGAATGGGAAGTAAAATAATTCAGTTGTAATAACTCAATTTCCATTTAAGCAATCGACATCAAATAATGTGGAAAACCATCTTCTGAACACCTATTTTAAGTTTGTCAGATCGCTTTGTTAAGATGACTTGAACAGAAGCTGAGATTAGCAATATTAAATCACGCTGCCCATTTTTGAGAAAGTACGGTTACTTAAATTTGAGTACGTCATCGCTCATTTACGATGCAATTGTACTAAAAAAAATAAGTAGGTTCAGGTACTCGTTTTTAAGTACAATAATTTTTAACTTGTCGGTAAGGACCTACCCAGTATTTTATTTTAGGGAGGCCACTTACAAAAGCTCTCAAAATTGAATAAAGCTATTAAATTTTAAAAAATAAGACATTTTTAAAATAGCAGCACTTATAAATTATTTAATTCTATAATAATAGTTTAATTATAAAGAACTCATGAAATGTGTTTATATTATATATTTAATTTTTTTTTTTAATAAAATGCTCACATTCAAAAACTCCCTTTTATTAAATTGGAATTAGGAAGGGTATGCTTTCGACCCAAATATGTATGTATGTATGTATGTATGTATGTATGTATGTATGTGTGTATGTATACGTACGTATGTATGTATGTATGTATGTAATATGTATGTATACGTATGTATGTATACGTATGTATGTATACGTATGTATGTATACGTATGTATATGTATGTATGTATACGTATGTATATGTAGTTGTATGTATATGTATGTATGTATATGTATGTATGTATGTATGCGTATGTATGTATACGTATGTATATGTATGTATGTATACGTATACGTATGTATATGTATCTATGTATACGTATGTATATGTATGTATACGTATGTATGTATGTATGTATACGTATGTATATGTATGTATGTATACGTATGTATATGTAGTTGTATGTATATGTATGTATGTATATGTATGTATGTATGTATGCGTATGTATGTATACGTATGTATATGTATGTATGTATACGTATACGTATGTATATGTATCTATGTATACGTATGTATATGTATGTATACGTATGTATGTATGTATGTATACGTATGTATATGTATGTATACGTATGTATGTTTGTATGTATACGTATGTATGTATACGTATGTATGTATGTATACGTATGTATGTATACGTATGTATGTATACGTATGTATGTATACGTGTGTGTGTATACGTATGTATGTATACGTATGTATGTATACGTATGTATGTATACGTATGTATACGTTTGTTTGTATATGTATGTATGTATACGTATGTATATATACGTATGAATGTATACGTATGTATGTATACGTATGTATGTATACGTATGTATGTATACGTCTGTATGTATGTATGTACGTATGTATGTATACGTATGTATGTATGTATGTACGTATGTATGTATACGTATGTATGTATACGTATGTATGTATACGTATGTATGTATACGTATGTATGTATACGTATGTATGTATACGTATGTATGTATACGTATGTATGTATACGTATGTATACGTTTGTTTGTATATGTATGTATGTATACGTATGTATATATACGTATGAATGTATACGTATGTATGTATACGTATGTATGTATGTATATGTACGTATACGTATGTATGTTTACGTATGTATGTATACGTATGTATGTATACGTATGTATGTATACGTCTGTATGTATGTATGTACGTATGTATGTATACGTATGTATGTATGTATGTACGTATGTATGTATACGTATGTATGTATACGTATGTATGTATATGTATGTATGTATACGTATGTATGTTTACGTATGTATGTATACGTACGTATAAGTATGTATACGTATGTATGTATGTATGTATACGTATGTATGTATACGTATGTATGTATACGTATGTATGTATACGTATGTATGTACGTATGTATGTATACGTATGTATGTATATGTATGTATGTATACGTATGTATGTTTACGTATGTATGTATACGTACGTATACGTATGTATACGTATGTATGTATGTATGTATGTATACGTATGTATGTATACGTATGTATACGTATGCATGTATACGTATGTATATGTATGTATATGTATGTATGTATACGTATGTCTATGTATACGTATGTATATGTATGCGTATGTATATGTATGTATACGTATGTATGCGTATGTATATGTATGTATGTATATGTTTGTATGTATGTATGTATGCGTATGTATGTATACGTATGTATGTATACGTATGTATATGTATGTATACGTATGTATATGTATGTATGTATACGTATACGTATGTATATGTATCTATGTATACGTATGTATATGTATGTATACGTATGTATGTATGTATGTATACGTATGTATGTATACGTATGTATGTATACGTATGTATGTATACGTATGTATGTATGTATGTATACGTATGTATGTATACGTATGTATGTATACGTATGTATGTATACGTATGTATGTATGTATACGTATGTATGTATACGTATGTGTGTATACGTATGTATACGTATGTATGTATACGTATGTATGTATACGTATGTGTGTATACGTATGTATACGTATGTATGTATACGTTTGTTTGCATATGTATGTATGTATATGTATGTACGTATACGTATGTATGTATACGTATGTATGTATGTATATGTATGTATGTATGTATGTACGTATGTATGTATACGTATGTATGTATACGTATGTATGTATACGTATGTATGTATACGTATGTATGTATGTATGTATGTACGTATGTATGTATACGTATGTATGTATATGTATGTATGTATACGTATGTATGTATATGTATGTATGTATACGTATGTATGTACACGTATGTATACGTATGCATACGTATGCATGTATACGTATGTATGTATACGTATGTATACGTATGTATGTATACTTATGTATGTATATGTATGTATGTATACGTATGTATGTATATGTATGTATGTATACGTATGTATGTTTACGTATGTATGTATACGTATGTATGTACACGTATGTATGTACACGTATGTATACGTATGTATACGTATGCATGTATACGTATGTATGTATACGTATGTATGTATACGTATGTATGTATGTATATACGTATGTATGTATGTATATACGTATATATGTATGTATGTATACGTATGTATGTTTACGTATGTATGTATACGTATGTATGTACACGTATGTATGTACACGTATGTATACGTATGTATACGTATGCATGTATACGTATGTATGTATACGTATGTATACGTATGCATGTATACGTATGTATGTATACGTATGCATGTATACGTATGTATGTATATGTATGTACACGTATGTATACGTATGCATGTATACGTATGTATATGTATGTATATGTATGTATGTATACGTATGTATATGTATGTATACGTATACGTATGTATATGTATGTATACGTATGTATGTATGTATGTATACGTATGTATGTATACGTATGTCTATGTCGTATGTATGTATACGTATGTATGTATATGTATGTATATATACGTATGTATGTATACGTACGTATACGTATGTATACGTATGTATGTATGTATGTATACGTATGTATGTATACGTATGCTTGTATACGTATGTATGTATACGTATGTATGTATACGTATGTATGTACACGTATGTATACGTATGTATACGTATGCATGTATACGTATGTATGTATACGTATGTATACGTATGCATGTATACGTATGTATGTATACGTATGTATGTATACTTATGTATGTATATGTATGTATGTATACGTATGTATGTATATGTATGTATGTATACGTATGTATGTTTACGTATGTATGTATACGTATGTATGTATACGTATGTATGTATACGTATGTGTGTATACGTATGTATACGTATGTATGTATACGTATGTATGTATACGTATGTGTGTATACGTATGTATACGTATGTATGTATACGTATGTGTGTATACTTATGTATGTATACGTATGTATGTATACGTATGTATGTATACGTTTGTTTGCATATGTATGTATGTATACGTATGTATGTATACGTATGTATGTATGTATATGTATGTATGTATGTATGTACGTATGTATGTATACGTATGTATACGTATGTATGTATACGTATGTATGTATACGTATGTGTGTATACTTATGTATGTATGTACGTATGTATGTATACGTATGTATACGTATGTATGTATACGTATGTATGTATACGTATGTGTGTATACTTATGTATGTATACGTATGTATGTATACGTATGTATGTATACGTTTGTTTGCATATGTATGTATGTATACGTATGTATGTATACGTATGTATGTATGTATATGTATGTATGTATGTATGTACGTATGTATGTATACGTATGTATGTATGTATGTATGTACGTATGTATGTATACGTATGTATGTATATGTATGTATGTATACGTATGTATGTATATGTATGTATGTATACGTATGTATGTTTACGTATGTATGTATACGTATGTATGTACACGTATGTATATACACGTATGTATACGTATGCATGTATACGTATGTATACGTATGCATGTATACGTATGTATACGTATGCATGTATACGTATGTATACGTATGCATGTATACGTATGTATGTATACGTATGTATACGTATGCATGTATACGTATGCATGTATACGTATGTATGTATACGTATGTATACGTATGCATGTATACGTATGTATGTATACGTATGTATGTATACGTATGTATGTATACGTATGTATGTACACGTATGTATACGTATGCATGTATACGTATGTATATGTATGTATATGTATGTATGTATACGTATGTCTATGTATACGTATGTATATGTATGCGTATGTATATGTATGCGTATGTATATGTATGTATACGTATGTATATGTATATATGTATGCGTATGTATATGTATGTATGTATGTATGTATGCGTATGTATGTATACGTATGTATATGTATCTATGTATACGTATGTATATGTATGTATACGTATACGTATGTATATGTATCTATGTATACGTATGTATATGTATGTATACGTATGTATGTATGTATGTATACGTATGTATGTATACGTATGTATGTATACGTATGTCTGTATACGTATGTATGTATACGTATGTATGTATGTATACGTATGTATGTATACGTATGTATGTATACGTACGTATGTATACGTATGTGTGTATACGTATGTATACGTATGTATGTATACGTATGTGTGTATACGTATGTAAACGTATGTATGTATACGTATGTATGTATACGTATGTATGTATACGTATGTATGTATACGTATGTATGTATACGTATGTATGTATACGTATGTATGTATACGTATGTATGTATACGTATGTATACGTTTGTTTGTATATGTATGTATGTATACGTATGTATGTATGTATATGTATGTATGTATGTATGTATGTATACGTATGTATGTATACGTATGTATGTATACGTATGTATGTATACGTATGTATGTATGTATGTATGTACGTATGTATGTATACGTATGTATGTATATGTATGTATATATACGTATGTATGTTTACGTATGTATGTATACGTACGTATACGTATGTATACGTATGTATGTATACGTATGCTTGTATACGTATGTATGTATACGTATGTATGTATACGTATGTATG